>OZ035835.1:33084220-33532528 GCA_964034765.1 Knipowitschia caucasica
CACAATCTGTACACATTTTGCCACAACACTAGACAGGACAAAGCTCATAGGACAACAGCAAAGATTGAGGAGGCAAAGCTTTTAACCTACAGGGATCACACAGGTCAGACTCCCTCCTCTAATATAAGAAAGAAGCAACAAACACATTTTACACCTCCCCAGAGCAGATCGGAGCGCAGACATTTTTCTCTTTTAATATAGAGGTGGTCCATTCATCTTCCCACACCATCCGCAGAGCCGCAGGGGGCAGAGCTAATGAGGGTAAAATATGGACATTTAGGGGTGCGTTTGGGAACCTATGCTGAATTTTGGATAATCCACAACTCATCTTTGTCTGGTTTATTACACAAAAGGGAGAACAAGAAAGAACAGTCAAGACCACAAAATGATTGCCATAGAAAAGCCATAAAATAAGAACATTTGTAAGCATTTTTAACAAGTTATAAATATGCGGTGTGTAGTTCGGATTACGATTAAAAATATATGTTAATGTATGTATATTGGTATTATTTTAGAGGCATGCCTTATTTTATTTGGACTTTTATAACTTGTTTGCACCAAGAGCCAAAGCAATTTCCTAGTTTGTGACTTCCCGTTTCTCACAGTGATTCTGATGGTTAGTTATTAGGAAAATACTTTAGCGTTGCTTGTGATTCAACTTGTACAGAAACATGGACAAAGTGAAACCTGGGAGAAAGGGCTATGGAAGAAAAAAATTCAAATTACAAATCAAACAATGTGTAAAAACTATACTGATATCTATATTGATGTGAAATTTACATTATGTGAAAAGAATATTCATATTTCTCTTTTAGGTGAGTTATATTGATACTATACTACTTTTCTATGCTATATGTACAGAATTGTTGAACAAAATCATCAAAACTGTAATTCAACAGAACTCCTTCCCTTTCCCACAATTTAATTCAAACCCTTTTTGCCATCTTTTCCATATGGATAAGGAAATGATAACACATTGAGGCAGTTGTAATGTTTAAATAAATTCTCAACGGCTTCAGAGCAAAGGAATATTCTGACAATCTTCCATCTAGTCACAAACCAAAAAACCCAACGTAAAACATTTGACAACCACTTTTCCATTTGAGAGCAGTTTATTTTCCAGTCCTGGAGCTTTGGTCGTCTCTCTCACCTCCTGAACGCAGACACATTGCTCTATTGGCTGTAAAATAGACACAGTGGTCGATTTCTAAGCGGATTATGAGGGAAGGGGAACAAGAGGAGGTTTTCAGTCAGTGCCAGAGCTCCCAGTCTGAGGGGGTCCTACTGCAGGAACATAGGGACATATACATGTTGAACACAGGGTTTGGGGATGGGTGATAGTAAAGCCAATCTGTCCGGATCACTCGCCTCGTCCAATTTAATTAGATTGAGCAAGACGGGTATAAACCTGGGTGTGAAAATGCAGTCCGCTTGGCACAACAGGGATTTAACCATTTCTACTCCAGTTTATGCCTTCATTTAACCACAAACACGAATACTATTGGGACATAGCTTGCAGATGCATTCAAGGGCACAGGGGAAAGTTACTGAACTATAAATATAAATAAAAAATGTTCCCATGTTTGGTCAGACCGGTTTGGGAGTAACACCAAAAAAACAGGTCTGTATGTAATTCTTTGTAAACATACCAACTGATCATAAATGTATTTTATGCATTTTTTTTTCACAGCCACATTTTCTTTCATTAGTTTGTGTTTTACAAATTTACAACATACTAACTGAAGTATGATGATCGTTGAGTCTTTTTTTCCCTAAACTTTTAATGTGATTCAAACCTGATGCTTATCGAGTAGTTGTTGATGAAATTCAATGAAAAGTGTTTAGATTGTTTTTCTTGGAATCAATTTGACACAGCTCGTCACCGAACTTCTCACAAACAAAACATAATAGCTGAATTACTTTGGGATAGGGACACACAACCGACAGAAGACAGAAAATATTTGTCTGTCACAGCATGAAAGCAGCGGATGTGAAAACAAACGCGATGGAGACGTGTTCGGTCTGATGAGTAGAGTAAACAGGAGTCGAGCCGCGTAATGAAGAATGTGATGGTCGGTTGCAGACTGAGTAGCAGAGAGGATTATGGGGGATGATGGACGGGCTGATGGAGTAGGACTCGCTCCAGTCGAGCTAACAAAGTGCAAACCAGCATCAAAACACCACCTGAGACACACTGCCCCTGGATTAACAGGCTAGGAGCAAATATAGTGCTGCTGATAAAAGGGGAACTATGTGGTTTGCACTGGAGGGAGCAAATAATCATTTTAAAGTACTTTTTACACTAGTTGAACGTACCTGAGAATTGCTGTATAAATGCATATATTCCTTTCAATGACAAATTGAGAAAAATACTTGCAAGCATTCGTATTGTGTGTGGGGTTTAGCACTACACAGATCTGATCAGTAACAAGACACGTTTATCACTCCCTACGACACAACAAAAGAGAATTTGCACCGTTAAACCTGGGTTAATAACTTTAACAGTCCATGTAGTTTGTCCAACAGTTGTGCACAAATCGGCCAAAACATGTCTTCATATATTTAGAAACATGTAATCATTTGGGTATGTAAGAAAGAGCCCTGTAGGTCACTATTTGACTCTTTGGGTGGAGTGAGGGTGGACCCCTTTTATCGTTTCCGTCTTAAAAAGTTGATATGTGACAGAGGCCAAATGCATGACAGTGAGAGTTCCATTGTTGGGATTTGAAAGATACATTCCCCAGATCTCAGACTTATTAACGAAGAAATCATCATATTTTGTAAAGCGTAGTCTTTTATATTTTATAGATTGACTAGATATACAAACTGGCAACACAAGAGGTGACCGAGTTGACTAAAGCGAGTTTCAATTTACACAAGGTTTCTGATTTGCGGAAATATACCAGAGATGTCATGAATGGTGTAAGTCTGTGTCTCAGTTGTAAATCTCTCTACACATCAGAAGTGAAATGGCATAGCAGCAGCTCTTACATCAAAACCATACATCAAATGACTTGGATACTTTTCCCAGTGCGCTTCAAAAAGTCTGAGAAACCTAATCCTGCATCGCTCCCAAAACAATAGCCCCTTCCCTACAGAAAGTGAGGCTTAAGTGACAAACCCCAAACAATTAGAGATCTCCTTTCAGAGTAGGACCAGGAGGTATTTCTGCATGTCTACTTGAGCCCAGGCCGCACCCTCCGAGGCGTCCCAGGAACAGAAGGGTATGAGTGGAGCTCCAGGCCTGCGGGGCTGAGAACCTGCCCCACACCGGCTTCTGTGTCACCGCTATTGAAGTGCAGAGGTGGGGACGACAGGAGGCCAGGCTGAAGAAAAACTCTCCCTTTGAACTGAGAAAGAAATCTACATCTGCTCTAGGGATTTTGCCCAATATAATTTATAGTAACTCGTTTTGCTTATTCACAGGCAGGAACCGGCCGAACTGAAATAGATGACAATTTTTTGAGATTCTACTCTGCCGATAACAGATATTTTAGTTTTGTTTAATCTGTATCGAGTCTATTTTAAAATTAGATATGACACAAACAAATTGATTCACAATTGGTAGAGTGGAGGTTACCAGAATGATGAATGCCTATTGTCTCACTGACTACAGAATTCTACATGCTCTGAGCTTTAATATCACGTCTGGGAGGGGAATAGATGCAGAGCTGAAGTTGAATGACAGCGTGATCTAACGTACATACTTTTACAGTTGTGAATAATAGGTGTATAAGTGAATTATGTCTAGGCTGAGCTTTAAAACCAGGTATAACATGTCCATATTGGCAGAAATAAAGTCAGGATCAGGATTTTTCAGGAAGTCGCAAACTTTTCAGATTCAGATTCAGTTTATTTGCCATTTGCAGTAAAAAAAACCACATTGGAATACATTAGCAAAAGTCTCCAGTGTGCACAGACAAATACAGACATAAAACAACATTAAAAGACAAAAATAAAACAAATAAAACAGTAAACAAATGTCACTGTGAAATCGATCGACTAAAACAGTTTCAAAACAAGTGCAAATCATTAAAGTGCTCTGTTCACACTGATAACAGCTTGTGGATAAAAACTGTTAGCGTAACGAGATGTCCTGCATCTCAGAGAGCGATATCTTCTGCCAGAGGGAAGAAGCTGGAACATGGCTTTCCCAGGGTGGCCAGAAGAGTCACTGACAATCCTAAGAGCTTTGTTTAAAAGTCTGGATTTATAAAGAACCTCCAGAACAGGAAGCTCACAGCCCACGGTCCTCTTTGCAGAGCGGAGCACCTTGTTTAAAGCTCTCTTTTCTTTATCTGTGATGTTTCCAAACCACACAGACACAGAACCACAAGTAAACTCTCAATGGTGCCGCGATAAAAGTTAAGCAGAATCTTAGAGTTAGTGGTAAATTCTCTAAGTTTTCTTTGGCTCATGGTAAATCTAATCATAAAGTAGAAAATCTTCATCAAATTTGAGTCTATAAATACACATAAGACATTTAACAGAGCAGATTATTGAAAAGTGTCCAGAGGTATGAGATTACAAAGTTAAGATTTGCCCTTGAATCTCAAAATCTCATTCTTTCTGCATTGGATCTTTTCACTGCACATTATTGCGTTGCAACTGAAAATAGTTATGACTCAGTTTTCCCGTTATTGACCTGTGTAGACGCTGCTTGTTCATGTTTGAGTGGGATGCATCGATCGCTGTCCTGGTGCAGCTGCAGACACGGCCTCCGTAATGAGCTTTCGCAGACACAGACCGAGCGCGTGGTAAAGAGACAGGACCACCGACTCCGCCATAGACACCAAAACACTTGAACAGCCAGACTGACCATGCTAAATGTTAGAAAGATAATTATTCACCATCCCAAAGATATAACTGTACATTTATAATTGGACAAGACTTATATTCATAGCACAGTTCATACAAGGCAAGTCAAAAGAAAACAATTCATTTAACACGTGTCTATCGCCTATATTAGCAGGTTGTAATAAGCCATCATGGACCATTCAAGCTAATTAGATCCACAGATAATTATACCCATTGAAACTGATTGCAATTAGTTACTTAAACTTGGGGGGGGGATAATGATAATACATGGGGCGGCACGGTGGCTGAGTGGATAGCACTCTCGCCTCTCAGCAAGAAGGTCCTGGGTTCGAATCCTGGCCGGACCAGGGCCTTTTTGAGTGGAGTTTGCATGTTCTCCCCGTGTCTGCGTAGGTTTCCTCCGGGTACTCCGGTTTCCCCTACCACTAAAAATATGTACAATAGATCTGGCATGCGCCTCCTGTTCGGCGACCCTGCTCCCATCTCTGTGAGGAGTGAGAGGACAAGTGCCCAAAAAATAACAATTGTAAACCGCTTTGTGACTCTGGTCTGTGAAAGGCGGTATATAAATAAAGCTTACTTACTTACTTACTACATTATAACATCACACCAGGACAAGAGCAGACATTTCCTGATACATATCGATCTATCCTGGGACTAAATGTTGTGGTACATTTAAAAAGTACTATTTTGTGTCTAAAAACAGCAAATTGTTTGAATAATTGTTGTGGTTTATTGTATCTCATTAATACTGAAAGATCATGACAATGCTAACTTAGATAGCAATTTTGTAGAATAAGAACATAGTGAAGAGTTAGCGCCACTATTTTATCATATGGAGACATAGAAATTCTAAAGTAAATAAGTAATAAGGCAGGATTCTAAGCCCTGTAGAGCAATATTTCATAAATGTGATAAATGTTGAGGCTGGTGTCTTGTGTGAGGATGAAGAGGTGGCCTGGGACTGTATCCATAATGCATCTTCCTCAGATGTTTCCACAGCAACAGCCCGGGACAGCAAACCTCCCACGAGACCAGAGCGGCCCCACCACAGGCCAAAGTTCAATTAAGGGTAATTTATTTCAGCAGGAAAAGTGATGATGCGCCTATCTTCAAGCATCCTTCTGCCACCTCGTTTTTAGCTTTTAAAAAGCAGGATTAGCCCGAACTCCGGTGGAAAATTACTTTGGATAAGGCGTTTTTTAATGTTATAATGCTTAAGCTCGACTCATTTCTATCCTCTGTGAAAATAACATTTTATGCTTTTTCCAGATACAGCACTTCCCTAAATGTAGTTTAAATTGAATATATATGAGTGCTTCTTTAGTGCTTTTACATTACACCATTGAGGAAAAAAAAAACACAAAATTATCGCTTTATCATTTGCACTTAACACAAAACTAGACACAGACACACACACACACACACACACACACACAGGGCTACACATTTTAGACATGCTGCAAGTAGAGTGGCATTAAATCTGTATCTGCACTATATAATAAACTACTAATCAAAAATGTCTGGACACTCAAAGATGCATCACCTAACATTAGTCATTTACTACTGTAGCAACAGCTGCCCTGGGGCAAACTGACAGAAGCAAGTCAACCTGAATGTATCGTCATCCTGTACCAGTATGTAACCACCATCATTCAAACACACACCAGACATGTATAGGTAATGTGGGTAAATGGTCTTGCCTAAGGACACAATGTCTCCTGCCCTATAGCTTCTGATATACATATAAAAAGAATATACCAGTGCAATGGGTTCCTACTTAAAGATGATCTCCCCAAAAACACCTCACATTGTTTAAGAATGAATAAAAACTCTATGGTGTCCTGCTTGCTGTCCACACACTCCACTGAAAGGGTTAAATAAAGTCCTAAATTGTGTGGTCGATGGGGCAAGTCCAATGCTTCCTGAATGTTAAGGATTACTTGACAAAGCTGGACAAAAAAAAATCCTTTGGACCAAGCAAGCTTCAATAGAGTCCCCAAAACAGACCCAACGTCCCCAGGTTTGGGTCAATTTGAATTAACTCACAACACGCCCAAATATTTCCACGCACGCTTCAATGTGATCCCTCGGCTTCAGGAGACACTATCCGGCTAATGCTAGCAAATGACATTTAGTGAAGAGTTATTTAGATGCTATCGATGGCTGAGGGTCTCTGTGCTAAAGGGATTATCGCCAGCGTAGCCCGCGTTGAAAGCCTCCTTTGTGGGCGCAGTGTTTAGCGGGACAGGGGAGAGGTTCGGATGCCTGTGCGGAGGGTGTCAGCTATCGTGGACCCTGCCATGGCCTGCCGAGATCCTGAACCGTGGCCAAAAACCCCAGAATCTAGAGTTTCCTCCACAATGATAGGTATTCACGGGGAGACCGGCGGAGCGGCCAGTGCCTCTTGTGAGGGGAGCGAGGGTAGAGGGAGAGAGGCTGTGTGAAGGGCCGCTGCTGTTTGGAATCTGGGGTTGTTCAATAAAAGGCTGGGGCTGGATGATAGTACTTTTGAACATTTTTAGGGCTCGAGTGGACTAAAGAAATGCTAAGAGTCCACAGCATTGCTCTATGACCAGTGCTTGCCAAATCTTTTATCACATGTCTAGGTATAAGTAAGAGTAACTGTATTTATGTGATGGTGAGTCGACTTGATACAAATTTGCATATAATATCGAAATGTATTTGTTATAGCTTAATTTGGTCTAATTTTATAACTTCTACTAGACTATTAAAAGCTTCACTTCACTATTCACTATAACTTTCCATTTTACTGCTTTCCCCATAATTGTTGGGAGACTGAACTGACCAGAATGTTAAACCCTAAATATCATATTGTAGCATTTTCAAATCAATAGAATTTTTTTTAGATTAGTATTAGGTAGTAAATTAGTATATTTCTCTAATTTTCCCAATGGTTTAATGACTACTGCTTATATTTCTTCATACACATGATTTCTTGTTATTTGCTTTCTTCATCCTAAAAAGTAAATTATTATTTGTTATAAGGAAAAAGATATATATTTTTTTAAAGTTTGCCATACACCTCTTTTAAAATACAGCAGCCGCATCCCATTTGTGTCCAAAAACACGGACTCCTCCAGGGCGCAGCAGTTAATGGAAAACTAGGTCAGTTGAATACAGTATTAGACCTGCTCTGTTCCTCCCTGCTCGACGCTTTAATTAAATGTAGATGAGGAGGGGAGACAAAAACACACAGGTCCTTTCAGTCCAGCGCTGGTGGTTTTCGGGGGAGTTTCTGGGGTTAATACGGGCAAATGAAGAGATGACGCTTTGTTGAATTCATTTGTGGTTGTCAGTTTCTTTCTCACAGCAAGGGGCCTTTCCACTCGGCTGGGAAGAAGACATCCAGGAGACTGCAGGGAGGATTCACTGAATGCTCGGCTGCAATGTCTCAGCTCACCAGTTCTTTGGAGAATTCTGCTCTGAGTCGTAACTATGAGACATTTTGTATTTGCATTGGTGTATGAACTGTACTAGTAAATGTTTTACTATGCGTCTCGTCTCAAGAAATGATTACTACCCAGAGTTGATGTTGATCTTTGTAGTTCCCAAATCTGTTATGAGAGCAAATAACTATTGGGTGGAATTAATCTCATTCAATCAATGTATTAAGGTTTTAAAGTTGGGGTACACCAGCTTAAAAAAAAGAAAAGAAAAAATATGCAGAATACACACATTTTGCAAACATTTTCAACAAGGTTTGTGGGTTTTTTATTGTATGTTAGGCCATATGACACATTGGCGTATTTTAGTTATGAAAATGTATGTTCAGATGTGGAAAATAATAAAGATAATTTTTGTTTTGAAGATATGAAAAATGTAAATATCTAGTTAATTACAAATGTAGTTTAGAGTTAGACGCATAATAGAAATGCCCAAAACTCCAAATCATCAATCTGGAAGAATCATTTCTTTAAATTCAAATTAAAGAATCATATTGAATCACAATTATGAGAGATCACCAGAGCTGTATAGTCTCAATATAGATGGAAATACTTTAGTCATAATCCCCCATGTCTGGTTCAGCATATGCTACTTTACAAATTCACTGACGCAGCTCCTGTGCTTTTGCATCTTAAATGTCTAGATAATAGTTAAACATATGATACGCCAGCGTTCCCTTTACAACACCTGCTCAGGAGCAAGGAGCAGACTTAAGTGCTTTGGTCACAATAGAAGCTCCTCTACAGAACCCTCCCACTTCCTCTGGCGACCAGGCTGCACTTCCCCTCAGGTACTTGTGAACCAGACGTCAATCAGGACATAAAGACACTCAAACAGGCAAAGAATATGGAGGAATGTTGCTGTAAAAACTGTAATGACACCTTTGACTCGAGCAAAGGTATAGGTTAAAATTGAAGGCCATGTATCCATGAAGGATGGTTTGATGTGTAATAATAATAAAATGTCAGGTGTTCTTAAATGTACTCTTTTGTTTGATACATAAGAATTGAACAAGGATTGGCCATACAAGAGTGACTCATAATGGCAAGAGAAACTTTATTTAAAAAATCACATTGTAAGTCAATGTCAAATCTTCCCACTCAAGTATTTTTTTTTCTGAAGATGGGCCAACAATATTGCACCATCAATCAATTGCTGAGCGAAAAGTCAATGTATTTGGTAATTACTGTGACAGACCTCTTTTTAATAAGCCACGATTAAAAGAACGGCCTTTTCAAACTGTCATAGCACCAATTAGTGTTTGGTCTGCTTATGTTTCTTAATCATAAAGATAAGTTTGTTTTAAACATTTAGGCATGGGGTAGTTCCTCAAACCAGGACACTTTCTGCTCACCGTTCTGGCCCCTGGATTTTAGAAGCTGTTTCCAAGATTTTAGGCTCAACTTTTGTCTGTTTCCCACCGAATTTCCGCAAAAACTCTGCCGCCTAAAAAGGGTTAATAAAGCATCATCATCCAAATGAGCCATATTCCCGGTGCAGCTGTATATACTGTACATGCACACTCACACTTGTTAGCTTCACTTTCCTTAATGACACAGGAGCGCTTCATACCTGCACTAAAAACATGCCTCCAATTGGACTAACGACCAGCTATAGCCAGGGAAAGCCAGACCAATAAACCGTTGTAATGTTGCCTTGTTAAGGGCCTGATAGCTGCACTTTCTGATGACTAAAGCGGCTGTAAACGACCCAGGATCATGTCTGAACCCCTCTCTCTGCGAACAACAAACCACTGTGAGCGATAATTATATGGTGTGGGTGCGGGTTAACCAGGCACACACCAGCATTCTCAATGATTAAAGATGAAGAATTAGCTCTAACTGCTTCCTGCTTCACGTGCAGTCGCCCAAGAGCTGAACAAGGGGCAGGGTTTTTATTTTTGTAAAAGTTGTATGAGGTCCGACTGTAAAGATGTGAAGTATTCATATTAAACTAGCAACGAGCTCTCCTTATCTGATTACCTGATTTAAATTTAATCTAAAGCTCTCGATATTAGTTTCTTTTGAGCCATTTCGAGTCGCCCAAGTCTACCCTTAACACTACAGTTAAAGATAGACTTAAAAAGAAATATATAACAAAAAAAGTAATCCCTCATTTGTATAGGAGTAATCTGAAAGTACACAAGGCACTATGGGTTGTAAATAATCTTGACTGATTCAATACAATTTATACATTCCAATTACACAAACACACAGTGAATGAAAGTAGCAGGGAATAATAATAAATTAAATATAATATTCGAGATGATGATTGTAAGCTTTTGAAATTTGTGAAAAGAAAAATATACGACGTCCGAGAGGTGGAAGACTTGTTCAGCCAAGAATCTTAATACATGAATGTGCCAGACTTTCCTGTAATCAAACAGAGGAAGAAGGGAGGGCACTAAAATCTTATGTTGCCAAATTGTGCAGTATTTAGCACAGAATTCTGCCAAAAGTCCATCTAAAACCATGTCTAGTTTAACTGCATAACTGTGAATGATAGGTTTAAAGGGGACGTACCATGCAAAATCAGTGGCCCTAAAAAACCACCTTAAGAAGACTCTCCACTATGCCCCTTAAAACTTGTTAGACTTTTGACACTTTCTATAGAAAACTACAGACATGATTGACAAGCAATAATAGAAGGACGTAATTAAACATGTTCTCAGACAACAGAATCGGCGGCTCATAATCAGATCTCTCATCGCCTGAACATCTTTTCAAATTAGCGGCGTAGCAAAGAGGTTTCTAGGTCTAATTGAGCATCCTGACATTTTACAGACGGCGCTCATAAGTAGGAGTCGACAGATTAGTATCTTCGCGATGAGCACGTTTACAGGCATTTTAATCACAGAGACATTAAGATGAGAAGGATAAGACCGTTTTCCAATGAGTCCAATAGTCCAGTTACAGAAAAATGTTATACTTATGTTTTTGGAACCAATTATAAAAACTGCTTGTAGATTTGTATAAGGCCAAAACAATGCATTGCTTCCATTAACTGCATGTAACGTGAAGGTGTTCTTGTAACTTGAAAGTAAATCCCAGCATTAAAAAGGTGGGGGACCTAATTATTTGGTGCTTTGGGCTGAGAGCAGATTGGCAAAGCAAGAGTGGACCTCTCTTTTTCAAATAAAAAACTGACCTATAGATAAAATACATGTGAAACTAGCAAAATGGTATCAGGAGTTATAGGAACTACTTGGATGAATTGTATTACATTGTTCATTTTTGTAGAATTTTTTCAAGTATTTTGCAGCATTACATGGAGGACAAATTCAGATTAATTGAGGACAGCCTCCCATTGGTGGTTGTTAGTCGTCAATGATACGCAGTTGAGTCTGAATTTCCCATCTGAAAACACATGATTGTAACTTGTTTGGGCAAAGGCTTTATTTAAACAGGAAGTGCTTGTGACAGAAAACACCATGAATCATTTTTCAAAATATTTACAATCCATATTAGGGCTGGGCGATATGGCTGAAAACGATATCAAAATATAAGTAATTAATATCAGTCGATAACGATATACATTGATTATTTTTTTATTTTTTTTACCTGAATAAGTGCATTTGTCGTGTCGGCTAACACACGTTAGCAGCCTTGTATACAGTCACGGGGGAATGAGGCTAGAGGAATATGTTCACAAGCACAGTCTCCCCCATAGTTAGTCCAGGTGTAATCCTGGTTCATCTCCTGTTTTGTGTCCCCATGACGGCTCCATGCGGCCGCACTCTGATGGAGGCAAAAGGCACGGAGGAAAAGGTTCATCTCTTGCTTTCGCCGAATGCATCGGGTCTCCGTGTCTACTGCCTCTCCCGCGCCGCACATGCTATGCCTCGCACGGACGTGCATAACCATTGGCACGACATTGAAAAACCGTGTTTTTCAATGCCGATGTTTCAATGTTTTTGCATTTCCCAGAATGTTTTGAGGTTCATGCTTGGCTCTGATAGGTCGAGAAGCCTCTGCCTACATCCCCCAGGTTGCCGTGCGCTTCTGACTAGGCTTTACTTCCTGTTTTTTCTTACGGAGTGAAGTTAAATTATCGAACATTCTATAGACCCTGTTTTCTATTGATATTGAACAAGTGTCTACCGCGATATATGTCGTTATCGTTTTATCGCCCAGCCCTAATCCATATCAAGATACATGCATAAAATGCATGCAAAACAAATGTACAGAGCATCGTTGCATGGGATGGGGGAAGAGAGATTCTATAGAAACAATGGAAGCGTATAGGGCTGTGGTACACTAAAAATAATGTGTCCGTGGGTAAACAAATGAAGTAACGAAATGAATGGACTGAAATTGAGTGCACTGTTTTTGCAACGCTGACAAATAATAACAAGTGTATGTCAAATTTTACATCCTCGTTTTGATTTTTGTACCATTTGGCCACAAGCGTACATGTCCAGTTGTCTTCTCTCTGACCTGCTCCATTTTCTCGACCGTTTCCAAAAGCGCTTGTACTGAAACCGTGGCAGCGGTCTGGTTTTGTTGGCAGCTCGGTGTAGTGTGGGCTGATGGATATGGTCCATCTCATTTCTGTGTGTCAGTGATGGATGTGTGCAGCTCATTACTGTCACCTCAGTGTCAAATCTGCCTCAGCAAATCCTCGGCAGCCTCCGTCACACACTCAATACAATACAATACAATACAACACAATGGACCTGGTGGAAGCACCTGTGGCAAAAGCCTGATGGAAATCTCCTGCCAAGTTATTGTTAGTGAATCATATGCGGCGTGAGTATTTAACTGGGATAAACGGGATAATACCAAATGTCTTAACTTTGGTATTTTCATTGCAATTATTGACACATGCATTATAAAAGGCAGACATCCAAAAAGTGATAGTAGTTACATTATTTGAGAAAAGAACAGAATGTGTTTTTACTACTCACACATATCGTGCTTGGCGTGAAAGTCCTGCAATAATTTAATGCTGTATTGCATTTTGTTTTGCTTTCAATAAAAGTAGAAATGAATCTAACCAAAAACGTATGTCTGTCAAAACACATTACATTATTACATTTGTTCCCAGATCACCCAGTCCTCGTCTCATAAAAATCAATTTGGGCATCAAAAAAAGTAACAGTTGGTATAAACACTACTTTTCATATGAATGTATTTTTGTCCCCTGTCTTTAGTTCAGCTTTTTTAGACAAAAAAGGAGCACCCTCACTCAGCCAGCTCTCAGTCCAAAGCAGAAAATAGTGACTCACGGGGCTCTTTTTTACAAGTAAACAAAAGATTGAATGTTTATAGATAAATTCAGCAGGTCGTGGTATGATGTGTTGCTTTTACCAGACGGCTTTTCATGGGGGATTAATTGGTGGTTAGACTGTTCGTGTTACATTTATAATTTATTCTTACATGTTTGATGTAGCAATGAATGGATAATACAAAACTTAAACTACACTGTAGATTCCATTTTTTCAATCTGGCTGTAGTTTGTAATCGCGGTGAAGAAACAGATGAACCATTGTCTTGTTCCATGTGTAAAAGTCGCCTGCATATCTGTAAATGTGACCCCCGCTGTGAGGCAGAATGAAGCGTTTAGCTCGCACGGTGGGGGACCTTCGGCCGATGGGATGTGGTTTCCCACTGGAGCCTGTTAGTATCAGCCGGGAGGTCAGATGAGCAGAGTTTAAACAAGGCTTTGATCAGTGTGTGAGCGACCCCCGAGTGAGGCAATGGACACTGACTCACCTCAATCAGACTGCGACCAGGGAGACGGAAGTCAGAACCAGATATTACATGGTTGTGCCAGTTAAGCTAATGATACTCATAAAAGGCTCTTTCAGATATAATGAGGGAAAGTCTGGCAGCATGAAAGCCAAATGGATTTAATACATGCTAGCATTTCCTTATAGGTTAAATCTGGACGAGCCAACTTCATTTTTTTGGAAATAGTACATTTTGTCGGTCCCAACAATAAAGTAGTCTAAAGTAGCATTTTAGACAACAACATGTTCTATTTTGCATACTTGAGCCCTGTGAATCACTATTTGATGCTTTGGGCAAAAAAATGTATGAGGGCTGTCCTCTCATAATCAGTTTTCTGTCTAAGAAACATTTAATGTGGAAACTAGTGATAGAACAAAACAGTTTTCTTATGAATTTCAACAAATAGTTAAATGTGTTATGGGTAGAAAGTTAGGTACCCCAGCTTTAACTATTAACTATTAGATTTGGATAATGAATAGTTTGAAATGCTTATATATATACATACATACATATACATACACAGTACTGTACAGGTCACTTGTATGTTTCAATTGAAATTATATTGTCTTCATAAAAAGCATGTGCGACTTCTCAGCTTATTTTACATTTTAGCACATGACATTTTCTGCTTTACATTATTAAACAAGACATCTCCATGAATCTCTCCTCGCTCACATTAAAACACACAGGGCCTTTAATATCGCTGGAAGTTCCCACATGTATCAAAGAAGGTTATGAGAGAACAAAGTCGGGCTTTACTCTGAACCATGTCTTTCAATTAGTCAGGCTTTTTAGATGGAGACGACACTACTGAGGACAACAAAGCCTGCTATAAAGTTATATGAAGAAGAAATCACAGGTGTAGTAACCATGGAAATGATTTTGCTCCCAACATTATTGCTATTGTCAGATCATACCATTGCTCTTCTTGATACCGAGTGAACATCAATCTAATAGAATGATGAAAATGAATAACTAAAGAGTGATGCTTCAGTTAAATTGAGAGCGCTCTAATTGATTGTATTAGTTTCACTGTACATTTGTTCATAAAGGTGATGTAATGCAACCAGGAGGAATAACCAGGCCTCTACAGTCTTAAATTCTCATCCCATAGTCTAAAAACAAGCCTCACACAACTTAAGACAAACTGATATCTACGCCAAAAAGTACTTAAATAATGTATCTTTATGCAAGTTGGGAGAGTAACAGCACATCCAACCAACTCATCCCACCTTCTCAATTCTGCAGTCAGTTGACGAATGCATTTTTTGTAGTCCAGGACTCAATCCAGAATTGAATTTAAGCAACGAACAACATCAGCAACTACATACTCTGTCAATGCAAGCCACTAGATTAAGGGCAACTGATCTTTTAGACGTTTTGTTGGGAAATACCACACCCATGTCCCAAAGCGAGTCCGCGTATGAGGACAAGATCGAATATCCACAAAGCTCTCTCTCCCCTGGCAGAAATGAGACACTGTCCAAAGCAGAAGCACCATTTGTCACCAACTAGTTTTTCCAGCTCTCCTCCATCAGTCCTCTTTCCTCCTCCCCTTCCTCCTGAAACCTGGTCCGGACTACGCGCCCCTGGTCTCAGATTCACCGGGATTAAACTTGACTTTGGCCTGAATGACTGAAGCTCGACTAAATTACCTCAACTTTGGCTTCTGCGGAGCCAGATCTGAGGAGGATTAGAGCAGGTAAAACAGAGCTGACATCGATATGTTAGAACAGTAACTATGGGTCGTGGTGACCTCATAACTCACTCCTGATACTTTGAACCACAATTTCAATCAGACAAAAGGCAGACCCATTTCCCATTTCATATTCTTAAAAACGTGAATGCTTATCTTGGATCAGCTCACCTCTTCAAGGGAACTGAATTGCTTGTCTTCAACGTGAATTGGAAACAGGCAAAAGTGTGGAACATTTCAAGCAAAACTATTTTGGTACATTTGAGCAAGAGGCGGACCTTCCCCCAGAAAATCGGCATTGTGTACCTCCTTTAAAGTGAACTATTTTTTGCAAAAACACTTGCCATACCATCTACAAAAATTGCCATATTTAACGTCTACAAAAATAGATTTAGGAATGCATACAATAATACAGTACATAAAAGGTGCTAGCATAAAGGGCAGAAAGATTTTGTTGGGATGTTTGTCAATCGTCATCGTCACACATACGTTGTTCTTTTAAATCATTATGGTCTCTGAAGGTCGCTTGAATGGAGGTTTGACAGAATAGTGCGGCCCAGTGGGTTCCCACCTGGAGGATGATGCACACTGTTGACAGAATGAACAAAGACCTCCAGGTTTTAGGTATGCTAAGTTTTTGGGGCAAGAAAATGTGAAACAAAGGATTTCATTGCATTGGCGTATTCCTAATAATAGTTAGAGCCCTATTTTAAAAATTCTTGAATTCTCATGCTGGTTTTAATACTGTAGTTTACATTTTTAGTGAACATTTTTAAATTTCACATGGACCTAATACTAGTTCAGATATACAGGTGAACTCTTCTCAGCAAGAAGGATTCAATCCCACCTCCAGACAGGGCCTTTCTGAGTGGAATTTGCATGTTCTCCCTGTGTTCATGCGTAGGTTTCCTTCTTGGAGTGGAGTTGACTTTAATTTGTGGACACAGGTTTGACTAGTAATTAGCACCCTGGTCGGAATACGGTCTTAAATATACTGATTCACAGAGAACAAAACCCCCATATGATCCAGGTGATTGCAAATATGGCTTTGATACATTTCAAAATGAGCGAGAAATGTTAGAATAACTGCTGAGATATTTCTTATTGAGAAAGGAAAATGTAGAAATATACAATCCATTGGTCTTTATTTCCCGTCTCACCCTGGTGCGATGGATATATTTGCTGCATTGATTTATAGAGACTTTCCTGCACTTTTGCCAGCAGCCATTTCCAAACATGCGGGGCAATGCATTTCAGAAAATCCCATATGTGATTTTCCTTCAAGCCCAAACTAAGCACACCATTGATGTTTTGACAAAGAAACCTGCTGTGTTCCGTGCTGCAAAGCCCTGCCTTTGGCTAATATGTATTTTTCTCTTTTCTTTCCATGTCCACTTACTGTGAACGATGCATCTCTGTACAAAGGTAAGAGAAACTACATGTCAGCTTCCCCCTTTTTGCAAAATATATCAACACACAAAACACAGGCATTGACTTCAAATTACAGACCATGATTCAAACTAGATTTCTCAAATCATTTTATGAGCACAAACAGTTAGCACGGACATTGCACACGCTTAAAATAACAACCACTCTTGAAAGCAAGTGCTGTGGACCAGGTAAAGCAGCCCCGGTTTCAAACAAAACACTGCAATTACTGACACAGTGGGCTGCACCTTTTCTTCTGCCAATTTCCATTTCTATTGTCGAGGATAAATGGATGCTCATAGTTTGATTGCCTTTGTGATGCTGCCACAACCCACACTTTCCTTTTGATATTCTCACACATAGAAAATGACTGATGCTATATCATGTGTTCCTAAATTTCAATGAAAAAAAGGCTCATTATAACTGCAATTTTGCAATATTGATATTCAGATGGGAGGAGGGGGGCAACATGCATAAAGCAAATGACACAAAAAAACTACAATCAGTAACACCTTTTGTCTTTCTGGTGAGTAAGTTTCATCAAAATATTACATTGTAGTCCTATCCTAGCTTGTTCTAACTGGTGCATACTCAAAGTTAGTCGGAGAAAGACGTTGATGGATGAAAACTGATGGGTTAAAAAAAGAAATTAGTTTTTGTTCAAAAAGACGTAAAAAGTACCACATAATCTGCTTTTCATAACATTGCCATCTTACGGAATAATGTCCCCCACGACGAATAAAGGATCTTTCGAATTTGAAAATGTATTCAGTCCATGCAATAAACTCGTAGGCCTACTGGAAACTGGCTAAAGCTTGGAGTACCCCCTCCAGGATATACTGTATGATTGTATTTATGATAGATCTACATCCAACAGGAAAAGCACAATGGACAGCTTAGGTTTTCTTGCCCATTGGTTGCTGTCGTGAATAAATTTGATTAATTGCTTAGGGTGGATCACTCAATGCCTTCATCCCCAACACTGCTGCCTGTGTTGTACTATGAAGGTTGCTATGCATTCTGTTGAAAACAAAAACATGCGGTGACTGCACTGGACTGCGCTGAATCAATTTGACACAATGTCTAACTTTATCTTGTTATAGTTGTGAACAAAGTGGCCACTCTGAGAAGTGACCTGTTTCTAACATATCGCCGCTGCCACCAGTGAAATAGGTCAAAACTCAGAGCTCACTCATGGGGAAAGTGCTGTTTGCCACTGTGCGGAGCCATTTATATGCCGAGGACAGATTTAACACAGGAAAAGACTATAAATGACCAGTCACTTTAGCCCTTTAGTCTACTATATAAATATTACAGAACCCCAGCTGTGGTTTAAGACATTCGTGCTCTGCTTGAAACATGTCCTGTCGATAGAGAAATTAAAGTACATTTAATATTGCAGACCCCTAACTAATCTCATCCTTTACAAAGTTGTTAATTCACCGACAACAGATCAGAGAATAAAACCATTCGAACACAGGAAATGCAGTGTTTAAATGATTATCTGTAATATGTAACCCAAACTTCATTCACAAATAAATAACACACAAGTTCATGGAAAAATAGCATTTTTGAAGATGACGAGTATAGAAAACTATGCCACTATTTATGAAAATAGTTGTGTCTCTCTTCACTATTATTATTGAATCAGAATCATTTTTATTGCCAAGTAAGTAACAGGAAGTCACAGACTAGGAAATTGCTTTGGCTCAGTGCAACAGTCAGAAATATCAAACTAACTAAAGTACGTTTGCAGTCAGACTATAGCACAATTTAAACTATAAATCCATATTTTAGTTTTGAATTTTTGACATTTGGTAAACCATCCACCCTTGAAATGGGGTCATCTCTTTCTGGGCTTGACAAATCTAAGTAACTTTGGTGGAGCTCTGCCTTTTCCAAACTAATTGACATTTTAATCAGCTGACTGACAGCTATGGAGGATGTGATTGTATCCCCATTTCCGTGTAGAAAACACTGCTTTCTATTGCTTTTTGGACACTGATTTACATAACAATAGTGCTTATTTTTGAACACTGGCACTGACACTAAAGCCTGTTCCTCAAACTCTTGATTAGCGTGAATGAATTTAGACTTTTTGAGCTAATTTAACCGAATGAAACCATTGACAACCTTTCAACACCAGCTCATAAATGTAGCCTCATTTTGTTTACTTCCTTCTGCAATTGTCCGTGAAAAGGAGCTTCCACTTGCTCCTGTTTAGTATTCATAATGCACCAAAGCTGCCAATTAACTTCCCGGGAGTGGATAATTGTCGGTGTGTGATTGGTGGCGGTGTGGAGGTATGATTTGGGTGGAGGTCCCAGGAGGTCGCGCCACCCCCCACTGTGAAGTGTCTCTGTCCAGTCTGCGGTGACAGGACTCAGTGGGGCCTCAGCTCCTCGAGCGGCTGACGGCCAAGACCCTGCTGCTGTCCATGTCTGTGCCACATTCCTCAACTGTCACTGTTTTCACATGTGCAGAGTGTGCTCATGTGAACTTGTGCATACTCCCCAAGTAGAGCAAACTACTCTACTTGGGGAGTGTTATAATATATTTTGAATATTTTGATAATTTATTTCGTGATATCTGAATATGCATGATTTCTTCAAAATTTTAAATGTTTTCTATTTTCAAATTCTAAAATTATTGAGCTTTTCTTGGGAGATTTCAAACCTGCATGCAATACGGCCCAGGAGTTTACAGGAACTGGAGGCTTTTGACCAAGTATCAGCTTTACCCATCAGAGAGAATAAAGAACCTCATTCTCAACTACTGCAAAAGCCTCAAAGCTGTCATATGTAAACTTCTACTCAGTCAGTTTCTGTTGTCATTACACAACCACTAATAGTTAGTGGGGAAAAAAGTGTTGTCATTCATAATATCTCATGTTCTTGAGTAAATAAGGATTGCATTAGGTAACTGTTGCATTCATATGTCTTCAAATGCTTATATACTTATTGCTTGTATAAATTATGGTTTTGTGTAACTGGAGCTGGCATTGTGACTTGAACAGTTCTGTATCTGAGTATATCCTAAAGACGGAAATGCTTGTGTTGACTTTTTGATTGAAGCTGGAAAAGCTTGTGAGTGAAAGCCCTTCATAATTCACCTAAGTGCTTTAAGTACTTCCTGTATTTGCTGAGAGAAACGCTGTCTCCATTACGGCTCTTCACGTGTCTCCGGAGTCAAACCCCAACACGGGTCATAAAAACATGTCAGTATATGGTCGTATATTGTTAGATTGTTGCTTTTTTCCTTTCGTACTATGGCTTGATGATGCTGAAATAAGGTGAAACTGGAGCGCCTGCAGGAATCCTATGCAGACACAAGGAGAACATGCAAACTTCACACATAACCCAGGCCCTCTCTGTTCCATCCTTTGCAGCTGCAGGACTGATCTATTGCAGACGTATCAGATGTATGTATCATTTACAATTCCACTCAAATATCGTTTTGCGTCTTCGAACATGAGACAAAAGTAAAGTCACATAAAACATAATGTACAATACATTTAGATTCTTACTGCTTTTTTCTGGTTCGAATGAAGAAAATAGATCCAGCTCCATAGTCAGGCCTATGAGGTAGATTTGCATGGATTAAATGCTCACTCTTTTGTGCTTTATGAATGAAAAGAGAATTGAAAATCCCCAACCCCAGTATCATTTTCTACAACATGAAAGAGCTTGAAAAAAAATGTAATCATTTTGTACCAACGTGTCACAGAAGGTGTTCTTTAGAGGGAATCATTGTCCCACATCATCCTCGTCTTCTTTGCTCTCACTGATTAAAATGGTGTGAATAGTTAAATATGGGATTTCTGCTGTTAGATCGTATTTATTAAAGAGAGATCTGAGCAAGAATAGGAGTGGACTGGAAGAAGGATTTTTCTAAAGAGCAGTGTGTGAAGTTTGCTGAAAAACTGCTAGAAATTGCATCCATAGTGCTGAAGGGTTACCTACAGCATGTTCACCCCTCCCCCATAATTTTTTATGTGCAGAAATAAACTTTCTAGATTCTCAGCTTTTGACCCATTTTTTGTATGCCACCTCAAGGCCTCTGATAGGAATAAAACCTGATGATGAAAATCTACGCAGACATGGGGAGAATATGCAAACTCCATTCATAAAGGCCTTGTTTACATGGGACCAAAGAGAACTGGAAAACTCGTCTGGTCAAATTTAAATCAATTGATTTGAAGAACTGAGGACTTTGGCTTTGGTCCAGCTATTTCCATGATAAAAGATTCTAAACAGGGAGTAACTTATTGTATTACAAACCACCACTTATTCCTGATTGGATATATAAATAATTGGATGCATTTTTTTTCAATCAAAGGTGTATCAGCTCCTATTTCAATTAAATATCTGTTCCAAGTCCTCGCAAGGTGATCTTCCACTCCAGAATCTTGCCGTCGTGTGGTCCTTCAGTCTCTAATCCCTTTATGTCTTTATCAGTCACGCTTACACACGAGGAAGTCTGTTTCCTTGCCCAATCTCACCTTTTCTGATTCCTATCACAGCTCTCATCCTCAGAAAACAGCACATATATAGACCTGCAGCGTGTGGCAAAGCAAAAAACAAACATTTCATTTCCTCTGTAATCTCGGCGGCGGCGGCGTCACACGTATCACTCAGGATGGAGGCCGAGAAGCACGTCTGAATTACATCCAACTCGAGGCTTCTTTTAGAGCTTGATTTGGTCTCAAAAGCACCCTCCTGTCTTCTTACCGTGTTCAAATCGACCTCTGTGGGAGGGAAATGATCGCACGCGTTGCCAGGTAACGGTCATACAATCAGCAGCAGAGAGCTTGAACTAATGAGCATTTGTACAAAACTTTAATTGGACTAAAAGATAATTTGTCAAAGTGTAAATGAGGTTTTGGATGATTTTGGCACCTGTGAGTCCAGATCCCATTGAAGGATGCTGCTGGTGTATTTTTGAGCAAGACACTTTACTTTGTCTGTCTGCACCGCTGTTTGAGAATGAGTGAATGGTGGAGTTATTAGAAGATGGATGGAATAGTAGTGTACATACAGTTTTTGAGATAATCAGTTAAATGGTTACAAGATGAGAGCTACAAACTCGCTTTACATTGTGATATCTGACCAGCATTTGGTACTGCGGACCCCTGTTATATCTGTATTACTGCTCAAACAAACCTTGGTACAAGTGCAATCGCAGCTGCCTTGTCTTCATTTCTCAACAAAATGGTTGCAACTACAAATTGTATAGTTGCTTAATAAAAAGTAGTAGCTTGTCTGAACTCTGAATAACTTAAATTCTCCCTCATTATTGATAATTTCCATGTGATTTTGTTGCCTAACTCCTACAGAAGACAACCATGCCGTAGAATTAGGCTGGCTAATTGTGAATAAATGGGTATTCACAAAAGATGGTGAAACTTGCGATCGTGACAAAACATTTAATACTTCTGCACACATTCATTTATTTGTCCATTTTAATTTCTAATCTAATGTCAAAAACCATGATTCCAAACTAGCTATTTCAGTTCAAAAGATTGCTGTATTTTCATTATTTCTTGAAGAATATGTCCATTGTCCTGGGTGAAGGTGAGTGTAGCTCTGTATGCTAATCCACAGCTGCAGCCTCCTCTGACTGCAGCCTCGGCGGGGGTCCTCGTCCCCTCGCTCTGTGTTATTCAAATAACATGAGCCTTTGTAAATGTCACCAGTCCCCCACAGCTACAGGTGACCAGCCAAAACCATCAAGTACTACTCACACTATGCACGTGATCATAAGGTCAAGATGCACTTTGATACTTTGATGCTGAAAAATATGGCGGGAAAAAGGTTAACTGTATTAAATGGTTGATTTTAAACATTCTATCTGTTATCTTTGCCAGCAGTGGTTTGAATGTTGGTGCATGGAGAAACAATGTTGTGTTTATCAAAATATGATTCTCTCATTAATGTGATCTGATAATTGCAGTAGTCATTGGATTGGTAGTATTATCCATCCATCCATTTCCATCCGCTTCATCCATTGCCGGGTCGCGGTTGCATTAGTTTATAAAATATACAGGTGAGACTCTGAAAATGTAGTCCCATAAATAAACCACTTATCACATTAAGTAAGAAATGCCAAGCACTTGTTTGATGATTATGGCTTGCAGTCCTTTTTATATTCAATTTTCCTGAGATGTTTTATTTGGGGGTTTTACAAGCTGTGAGCCAAGATTTTTTAATGAATTAATAATAATCTGCGTTGTCAAGAGATAAATCTTCACATTGTAAGATGGAGTAAACAAACTTTTGAGCCATATTCTGTATAAGTATTGAATCTAAGAATTCCTTCAATAATCCTGAATGAATATGCATTGTATTTCTTTAATGCTTCTACTGGTGTAACAATGTCCGTCTCGTCCTGGTGTTTATACAAACTGAGAAATGTTTGGATATAAATTACAAAATATTTTCATTCTAAATCTCCATTCTAATTTTCCACAATTTCAAATCTAGAGTCTAAAGTGATTTGGTTTTCCTTCCCCCGTCTCATGCTCTGCTCTCACTGCGTTGCAAATGGACCACCTGCTGGTTCACAAACATGACGATGCGCAGACGTCTTTAATTAAAAGATAATACGCACTAATTATAATCATTTGGTCCACAGATGCAGCAAAACCAAGCGTGGAGCAGCACTGTGGCTCTGAGCAGATCCTAATGGAGGTCTTTGAAGTTAAAGTTTGTCATTTCACGACGAACGTTAAATTGGATCCTCGTGCCTTGAGACTTGGTCCCGTTGTAATTTAATATGATGAATCAATTAAGACGATCAGTTTTCTTTGAACCTTCTGAGAGGAGTTTTATTAAGTACATTTTAATGAATCATCTAATTTCATCACCTCCTGCTAAGCAGTGTTGGGCACGTTACTTTGAAAAAGTAATTAGTTATAGTTACTAGTTACTTCTCCCAAAAAGTAACTGAGTTACTAACGGAGTTACTCCACTATAAAAGTAACTAGTTACCAGTAAAAGTAACTATTGCGTTACTTTTTCGTTTTGTTCTGGAACATAATGTGCACTCGACGTGCGCATTTTTACCTTTAACCTCAGTGAGTCTGAAATAGTGCCAATATTTCCATCTAGAAAAGGCTGTTTTGCTGCTGAAGTCCTGTTCACTCTTCATCTCTCTCTGTGCTGTAAAGCCCGCCACTGTGAATGTGGAAACACCGGTGAAGCACTGACTTCAGCCCAATCAGATGAACATATATATCATAGAAATCAAGTGGACCTACAGAGCGGCTTATTTGTTTGGCTACAGCAGAATACGTTTCATGCCCGCATTGTTTGTTCATACAAAACGCAAAACTAAGAGTTATGGGTCTTACCTTATAAATGACCTGCACAGGCCACTTCGGTTCAGACCAGTTCCATGTTTAAATCCAGATAATAGTTTGAGCGTAGATATGTAATCTTCCATTTGGAAATGAGTCCAATTAAAAAGTAAAACAAAACGCGTGTGTCCTCCATAAACTCCTGTGTTTTGCTAGCTGAAGCCGGGTGCATCCGATTTCTAAAATCAACCGTCTTACACTTCACCTCTCTTTCTTATCATTCCTATAGTCATTGAAAAATTACCCTAAGTGCATTTTAAATTATCTTAAAATGTGTTATAGGTATGTTAGCCAAACCTGTTGATGTCCTTAGCAGATAAACCAGGAAGAGAAAGGAGCTTATCAATGGAATTGTATGCAGCCGACTTCTGCGCTCTCATGCGCTCCTCTGAGGCTGGCCTCACGGTGATACAAGCCGTGGTAGAGTGTGATTAATTTGTTTCATTTGTTTAAAAAACACAATTTATGAGCTATCCTCTCAACTGTAGACATGTAGATTGTAAAAGAAATATGTTTTACATCAGCCAATAATTGCTGAGAGGTTTTCTCATCCTCCCTTCTCTCATGACAACACGCGCACGAGTCCTATCACGAAGTAAAAAGAGAAGTTCACTGTGCGTCTTGAGTAACGCGCAGTAACGGGATGTCGGAAATGCTAACGGCGTTATAGTTACAGTCAAAGTAATTAGTTAGATTACTCGTTACTGAAAAAAGTAACGGCGTTAGTAACGCCGTTACTAGTAACGCCGTTATTCCCATCACTGCTGCTAAGTTAACTAATTGGTTGATTTCAAAATTTTGCTTGGAAATTATTGTTCTGAGGTGCTTTAAATCTTCACTTGTTGTCAGTGTAAGTAGAAAAGTCAGTGATGGGATAAATGTGTAGGGTAGAGTGTGTGTGTGTCTTGCCGCCATACTTTGATAAAGTATTGTGTTACTGTTCTGCTCTATTGATTTTGTATTGTTGTGTTTGACATTTTAGTTCAGGAGGGTCTCTTTATCGAATGAGGCGGAAGGAAGTTTGTTTTATCCAACCTCTTTTCAAAACTCATTCTGTCATTTTGTTCTGTAAAATTGTGCACAGGTTTTGAAATAAACAAACTTGATTGACGAAATGTTGCGAGGGGAGGTGGTGGACCATCTGTTTCTCAATGAAAAGTTGAAAAAGATGATGTAGGCAAGTTTTCTTTAAAAAGGGTACGTCAGTTACTTTAATAACTTTGAATAGAGTGAAACTTTTTTTGGAAAATATAACATAGTTTCTAGAAAGATGAAGACAAGACAAACATTTTACTTTTACAAGACTTGGGACAGACTTGGAACAAACCAAATGTATTATTATGGAAAAAGGCGTGGTATCCGAGCTTGACTTAAATGTTATTCACAAATTTGCTTGGCGGATTCTAAATGCTCCTACATTGGCAGTGTTTTCTCTTGTATTTACCGAGTCAACAGACCGGGAAAGAAGCAGCTCCGTTCACAGCTGCGTACAGTGGACCTCTGTGTAAAAGTTCACGGCTAATTCATTTGTGGCGACTCTAATGAACTGTGAGTCAAGTTCTGCCAAGTCCAGTTTCTACGCCAACCTCATTCAGAACCGTCTTGTTTTTGCCTCTTCTTTTAATAGCGTTGTGTTGACGATCACTGGTGGATAGACGAAGCTTTTAGACGAGTGTTTCCGGGTGCAGATATGAGCTGCTGAGAGATGAAATACAGGAGTGGAGGTAATGGAGAACGTACTGTACTCCGGAGTGTAGTTTGAGGAAATCCAGGATTGGAAACAGCATATCGTAACATTGTTCCCGTTACTCCACAATGTGTCCGTTTTAAGGATGTTTTAGAGTAGCTTTTGGCCTCGTCATAGAGAAATCTCACAGTGCGTTTTTTATTGCTTAAAGGAGACATATGTAATATCTTTTTTGACCTTTTACCCATGCGACAACATTATTTCCTTCTCAAAAACAACTTTGTATTTCTACTAGTCACATGTTTTTAGTGTTGAGCCATGGTACAGCATCAAAAACAAACTTGAGTATTTTAGCTTCAATAAAACTATACATTTACAGCCTTTTGTACGGAAAACTGGTGGATGCTGTCACGTTTATAGTTCATCATTACAACAAAGTGCGATAGCAATAGGTTACCATAAATTTTGTTTTCATTTGTACCAAAACTCCTGACCCAGGCTGCTGAATCTGACATTTTTGCCTTCTTGAATTTCAAAATTCTTAAAACTCCCAATTTAATTAAAAACTTCACAGAAAAAGATGAATTAAATAATGCATAATGCATGTGGGTTAGGGTGTGTTAATAAGAACGTTCTTAATAATTAGTACATTGAGCATATCACAGTGTTTCCCACACATAGACTAATCTGTGGCGCACCGCCACAGATTAGAGACCGCCCGCCACAAATTGCGTTTCGTATTATTATATATATATTTTTTTTGTTACGCTATTTAAAACATGCATCGTCTAGTGCCGCCGCAGCGGTCAATTTGACAGCGGGGAGGGGGGTTTAAAATGTGGCGGCCCTTCGTAACTCTCACTCAAGCTACGCGTCTCTCCCACATACAGAGACCTACACACACACAGCCCCTCCCCTTCGTGCACACCGCGTGTCTCCGTCTCCATCAGCGATCATCGCTGTAAGCAGCTGTGTCTATTCATTTACCGCGGTAAAGTGGCCCGCATCTTTCAGCTCTATGAACATGCGGCCCGCATCGGGGAAAAGACGGTGCGCGTTTTGTTGAGAACTTACGGTAACAGCGGAACGTCCTTTCGGAGTCACCCATTTTTATCGAACAGAAAGCGCGCTGGGGTCAGGGAGACACGTTTTTGTGATTAAAACCTTATAGAGATGCCACCCGGCACACATAGCACCAGCCCCCTACGATTCCTCCGGCAGATTGTGAGTCCTCAGGAGGATAGCCACTCTATTGTTTACATGTATAAAGTACACAATTTGGTCCGCTAGTGCAATTTTCAAGTATTGTAACTATTTACTGGAATAAGGTGTGCGACTAATTTCACTTGACTCATGACCTTATTATTGCCCTCTGCCACTGTACCAAAGACCAGAAACTTTTACTGTAGAAATATTGAGAAATATTGAGGTAAAGTAGCCATTTTGGTCCAAAATACCTCCAAAATAGTCAAAACATGTCACTTTTGATCTACTGTAACTTTTTACTGTAAAAAGGTGTGCGACTAATTTCACTGGATTCATGACCTCAAGATTGTCCTCTACCACTGTACCAAAGACCAGACACTTTTACTGTAGAAATATTGATTTAAAGTAGCCATTTTGGTCCAAAATAGCCTAAAAATGGTCAAAACATGTCACATTTGATCTACTGTAACTTTTCACTGTAAAAAGGTGTGCAACTGATTTCACTGGATTCATGACCTCAACATTGCCTTCTACCACTGTACCAAAGACCAGACACTTTTACTGTAGAAATATTGAGAAATATTGAGGTAAAGTAGCCATTTTGGTCCAAAATACCTCCAAAATAGTCAAAACATGTCACTTTTGATCTACTGTAACTTATTACTGTAAAAAGGTGTGCGACTAATTTCACTGGATTCATGACCTCAAGATTGTCCTCTACCACTGTACCCCACTCATGTCCCCTTTAATAAAGATAATACACACTTACATATATATGCTGTACAGACAAATATCTCCAGTATATTACCAGTTGTATTTGTCATTTGAGGCACATATCGTCTGCCCTATGAGGAGTCGCAGCCAAGGACTCTGCTCCATCTGTTGTCGTCTTTTATTAGCTGATGTGGAAAGCAGCTCCTGTCACTATAGAGACGTATTTGCCCAGTGATTTGCTACATATAGTCTGCATTTACTGCGCCGCACTGGGAGGACCTTCCTTTTCTGTTTAAATCATTGAAGTACATTACAGATTCAAGAAAAGCGACTTGGAAACTACATCCTGCTTTTATCATGTGGCTTTCGGAAGGGTTGTTGGTAAAAATGTATCTACAAAATGTGTGCCTTACAGATGTTGACATATCAGTTTTATTGTTGATGGTAAAATGCTGCATTCTCCCAAAGAATTCTCAACTAACTTTTTGGTACTAACTTTCAATGAAAAGGACTTTAGCTACTATTATTTGCTATTCCTGCCGGGATGCTTTCTGCACATAAACAGGACATTTTTCATTGGTTATATAGTATAGAGCAGTTTCTCCCAAAGTGGGGTCCGCGGCCCCCTGGTGGGCCGCGAGGGTACTGCAGGGGGGCCGCGTGAGGTCATAAAAAAAATAAAAAAATAATATAATTATTTAATGTTAAATTTATAATGTTTTGTTTGTAATATCAAAAATATTTGTGTTCATTATTTGACTTGAATAATCCACTGTAATCATTTTTGTATTACAATGTTTGTAGCAGAGGCTATTTCCCCAAAATAAAATAACCAGAAGAGCCTATTCTTAATGTTGTCTTCTTGGTTATTATTTTGGGGGGCCACGCAGACCCGTCAGATTTTTAAGGGGGCCTCGGTGTTACTGAGTTTGGGAATGGCTGGTATAGAGTAAACATATACTGTAGATGGTCTAATCTGGAGATGGGTCCCCGGGCGCTGTACGGCGACCGCTGCTTGTGAAAGATGCCCTAGTGGCATCAGGATGGGTCAAATGCAGAGGACGAATTGCCCTACAGGGATAAATAAAGTCCTCCTTTGTGTCAAAATTTGAGTGCTGCATTTTCTCCAACTAACAAAAAAGAGACCACTTTCAATACATATCGGTTTTAATTCAATCCTGAGGCAGGTAATAATACATAAAGAATATTTTCATATCAGACTGTACAATGAGAACTGCTGAGCCTGTAAGTGTCATTCATCTGTAAATACTGCAATCATGTGCAATGTGCAATACTGCAACTTCAGAATGTCCACTGAATGTCACTTTATCTACTTATCTGCCCTATATGTATAGTAAAACAACTTTGCTTTATATATTTTGTTTTTGAAAGACTGTTATGAAGCATTTACAGCTAGCTAAGAAACAAAGCTACAACTTTTGTGTGCTCTTACTGTCCTACTGTTCTGTATGTGCGCTACAACATTGAAATTTCCCAGCTGTAGTACAAACAAAGGATCTCTTATCATATCATATCATCCTGTCTTACTTTGAAGTCATAGTTCAAAGTTTTAAGTTGTACTTCCAAGTTCATAGTTTCCATGTGGATAAGTTGCTGTATCATAATTGTTTTACTGTAACATACCGTCACGTTT
This sequence comes from Knipowitschia caucasica, assembly GCA_964034765.1. Lineage (NCBI taxonomy): Eukaryota > Metazoa > Chordata > Actinopteri > Gobiiformes > Gobiidae > Knipowitschia > Knipowitschia caucasica. The sequence continues at coordinate 33,113,981 of OZ035835.1, forward strand.
TTCTGTCTTTTGTTGCAAAATGTTCAAGACAATAAATCTTGCCCCAGCTCTTGAAAGTCCTTGGCCTGCAGCTCGTATCAGATTTGTGTGCATAGGCCGACCTTAAAACGCTGAGAGCAGTCTTCCATTCACAGACTTAATCTTCCATATCTGGCTGCTAATTCTGGAAAAATATCTCTGAGCACAAACCCAGATGTTTTGATATATTTAGTTTTACAATAAATCCTCTATTCACTTCCTCTTTGTGCCTTTGCCGACTTGTTCTTGTTCTTACTTGGACAAATAGTTGACGTTGGGGCTTTAGACGGCGAATGCATGGAGTCTTTGTTTTGAATGGAATTGACATACAAGAAACACTGGGGTTTTTCATTGCTACATTTTTCCCTCCGAAAGTGGCCTCATTACTGGATTAGACGCGCACTTTTCCAGATAGCAGCCTTCACCTGAGTTTGGGGCCTAATCCGTCTTAATCTAATAATTGCTCCCATATTCTGTCAGTCTCATAAGAACAAAGGTGCAGGGAACGGCTGTGGCTCCACTGAGGAGCTTTGTACGGTGTTTATAAGGAAAATTGTGAATGCCATGGAAGTTTGTCATTGTTGAACAAAAGGAGGGTTTATGAAATGGCCCCAGTAGATTACGTTTGCTTTCATTGTTAGACATTACCTCCTGTTATTTACGCAAAGGCAGGGACCCAAAACGGTTTTCTAGTTTTGTCTCCAGAGTCCAGACAACTCTGCTAATCCAATGTGAATAATTGCATTTGACCAAGCATTTATTTTCCTGGGTGAAGCTGTCAAAGTATCCATTACCTCAAATCTTTCCAACTTGCCAGACTTGAGAAACTTTTGGATGTTTCTAGGTTATTTTAATATGGAGCAACAAACATATAGTTTTGTCCCACAATCTGATAAATCTTGAAGTATGGGTTGTGCTCTCTAAAAACTGTTGTACAAACTTTCAAACACCCTCGCTCTGAAAACTTGTGGGTTCTATCACTAGTTCTCACATGTGTCAATTATTTGCTTGGATCATCTTAAAAAAAAAAACTGTGAAAAAGAGAGGCTCACAATCAGACAAATCAGCTCTCTGTTTAAAGTGTCCAAAACTTAACTACTTTATATCTTACAAGTATGCAAAAAATGTTGTCTGATGTGTTCACAAAATGTTTCCGTTACAAGAAAAAAGTTTGGAAACACATAAAATATCCCCATTTCTTGAGTTGTGAGAATTAAACTGATTCTGTATTTCCTGCTATTTGTCTCAGAATCGCCTCTGGCACAACTAGCATGATCTGTTCGGCTCGTCATGATCATAGACTGTATATATTAACGGACAGAGTCACGCCTGTCTCCGCCGTTCATAGGAGTTGGCCATAAAAAGTTCAAAAAAATTCACCCCCCTCAGCATTGACACACATGTGGAACGGAGCTTTGGGCCAAGAGCCAACTTTTGGACCATCCTGTAAAGAAGTTTTTGAGAGGTCTGCCAATGCTATATGTTAGCATTGGCTAATTCTACTTCTGTCATATTGACCATATCATAGTTGTCCTATTATAGTCTTTGTTAATATTTGCAACTAAACTTTCAAATACAACAAAATTATTTAAATCAAATGAACGGTGAGTAAAACCTTTAAAGACATGGGGAGAACTTGCAAGCTCCACCCATAATTGATCTGGACCTTCCAAACAAAAACCACCCCTCCATCCAAACATGTAAAGGCAATAAATACAGTCCCTCAAATATAATCTAGTATTTAACTTGAGTCAATAAAATCTACTGATGTGAGAATACAACAGTGTCAGTCCACAGAATTACAAATGTTAGCTTCAAGTTTCAGGACGAAGGCAACAGTACATTTAACAGCTTATCTCGTTAAATGTTTTCTCCAGTATTTTGTCTTAATGCACCTCGGTGGCTCTGAGGCGGGTTTTCTGCCAGTTTTTCAGCTGCACGTCCCTTTATGAGTGGCTGTTGACAAGAGCAGAGCTGGCCGCGCTTTAGATGTCTCTATTTCTGATGAGGTATGGCAGTTATGAACTCCTCGGTGAGAGAAGGGTGGGGAAGGGGGAGGGAAAGTAGTAAGAGAAAGAGAGGAGGAGGTGTTGAAGGCTGCTGCTTACATCTCCATCGTCATGGGGCCATCTGCCACTGAGCAAGAGGGGAGGCTTTTTTAGGTTACACTGCTGTTTCCAACCCAAGTAGGATAATCTGGTAGCTATTTGGTAACTTTAAAGTGCTTTTTTTTGGGTTTCTGGTTGAGATTTGTATTTATGATTTGCTTTTTCTTATGATGGAAGTTCATATAGTTTGAACATTATAAAAAATTCAGAGGAGTTGAACTGATCTGGTAAAGTGTCATTTAGAGAGGGTTGGATGCAAACAAGCGTTCGTCCAGCCACTTTTTCAGACTGTTCCTTTCCGTTTATTTTAGGTCTTTTTATTTTGTATCTTTTTTTGTGTGTTTATATTGTTTTCTTTTGCATAACGTCTTACCATAATATACTAGATTCTTTACAGAGGTAGAAACTACACAATATAAATATTCATTGTTGGCAAATGGATTTCAATAATTACCTTGTCTTGTGCTAATAGAGACCTTTCAATTATCTTTTTTTCATTGGATTGATGGACTCCCTTGGCTGCATTGATCATTTGCTCTCTCTCATCCCTGTTTAATGCAATAATTGTGTGTAATCATGCAATAAATGTAGGATCAACACCGAATAACGAGACTATAAAGCAAACTGTAGTAATTGTCAGTAAGTCTAATCTGTAGTGACACTAACTTACTATTTATTCGTAATGATTAAGGATTATAGTTTACCAAAGGGAAGTTCCATGCAATATGAGCACAAAGTTGTTGACATTTTGCGCCTCATTAAACTTCATGCAAATACGAGAAAATATTGCATCACACAAACAAGACAAAATTCTGCCCGTATTACATTGTTATTTATCAGCGCACAATCCATAATTACAACCATGCATCTTTGTCCTGAAGAAGATGGCATAGTCTGGGATCGCGTCTTACATTCAGACAGAAGACATGTTTTATTGTCAATGGTAGAGACAGCACGAACAAAGCACACGATCACAGATACAATAGAATGCAAGTGTATTATACAGAGCAGAGGCATGGAGACCTCCAATCAGCAGCTTCCACAGTGTGCTTGTAGCTTGGCCTTCAGATAGACAAAACAAGGGAAAAGTACTGGCTTCTGCACATTGATAGAATGATGAGTTTAACTTTAACAAAAGTTGCTTCAAAGTGTTATGAAATCTCACAGTCCTGTGTGCTTTCATTTGGGACCAGTGCAGTCTATAATGGGCAGGTAATGGGTGGCCTATTATTTCGTAGGAAGACATTCTTCTTTTTGATGCCGCGACCACCTCTCACTGTTTATGCTCAGATTTACGACCCAGATCCCACCCCCCTCACACTACTGCTGTGTTGGTGCCGTCTCCATGTCACTGGGACCATATGGAAGACTTAATTTGAAACAACAAAGGTGTGGGGAAAATGCATCTCATTTAAACGGGTGAATGGTCTTAACTTGAAGGCTCCACATAAGACTGAATCCAAGCCATATCTCTGACTGTTTAAACCATGATTGTAAGGCTAGATGTCCAAATTAAGTAAGATCAGATTGATTTTCCCTTTACTTTCCAGTTTCTTACAAAAAAGTTCCCAGTTAAATTTCACAAAAACTTTACAATTGACCTTTTCTCACATTATATATTTTTTCCTTCCTTTTTACTATTCATGGGTCTGTAGGATAATAATGTATTTCGAAACCCAGCTGCACTGTATCACATTACTTTAGAGCCAGCACAGGTGACATTGGCTGAGACAGGCAGTGGTCCATGTGGGATGTGGAGGCGGTTGCCATGTCAATGTTGCCTGGTTATCATCACTGTGTCTGTGGAGATAAAGCAAAGATGGAGCTGAATCTTCATCCCAGTGTGGTTTGGTTTAATGAGATGCTCCCTCTATAGAAAAGTCTCACTGGTTTGTATCCAAACCTCACGTCAAAACTCACTTTTTTGAGTTTAATAAACCACCTAAAGCTGTGGTAGCAAACCTTTATTCTCGTGGATGGAATATTCCCAGATGAGAATATTGTAGAAGCTTGACCTGTTGGCCTTTCATGCAGCTCTAATAATAAGTAGTTTGACATTTGCTAAACAGGAATTACAAGCAATAAGCACCACACAGATGGAATGTGCTTATGGCAGCTTTATCTCCTATTTATCTCCTTTGACACAAGTGTAGCATTCAAATACTTTCCCTTTTATATATATTCTTAAAAATCCCGAATTGCAGCTTTAAAAGATGCTAAATTAGATGAAATTGTTAACCCAAACCCATGAAGATCAATACATACATTCACATACACACAGTATTGCTATAAAAATGACTTATGTGGTCTTTGATGTGATCCTGTTCCCTGCTGATAGTATAGATCTCATTCTGTTATTTCTGTTCTCATTGGCGATGGCAGCAGGGAGTCTGTCTTTGTACCACTATATGATTTCTGAGGAGGGGGTTTGTAATATTGTTCGGGGCTGAACGTGGTCCTTTGTGCAGACCAGGTGTTCCCCCCGGCTGTGAGAGTGAGTGACGGCGGCTTCCAAAGTGATTACCTGGCGGAATGGAGAGATTGAACATGTTAACTCCAGACACAAGGAGATGGTTGAAAAAAGGCTGAATGTAAGCAGTGGTTTTGAGAATAGTGACGTGTGGTACAAAAACATGCAAGCACGGATGAAACCATTAATATTTGTGGTAAAATAATACTAGTAAAAAAATTTTATTATTATTGGTTTTTTACAGATTTGTGCTTGTATATTTACTGTATATATTTCAATCATGATGTTTTGATTCCTTTTATGAATATATAGTTTTGGGATGCAGATTTTGGGATATTTTGCCTTTTTTTTTCTCTGCAGCAATTGGGAACTGTTTGTTTATTAAATGTGCCTTATAAATAAAGTGGATTAGTTATTCTGACTATGGAAAACTCTTGTATTGCAAATTGTAATGCTGTAGAAAGGTTATTTTTTTTAGGTAAAGGGGCTAAATAAGGATAAGAAAAGGAAAATCACTGTTGCAAAGGCCAAAATCATACATAAAATGGTAATTAGTGGTAATCCTTGACATGGCCTAATCCTATTTGATATGTATGATATGTGCATGAAAGAATATAGTCAAGGAATATGAATCCTGGTATATTCTTTCTATTGTTGCTAAGCTTTTACCGTATAGTGCCATTTCAACAGAAAACAATGAACTGAATTAAATAATGAAATCGGCCGGTCCGGTCTGTATTCTTTCCAGGATTCATCTTACCTCTCTTTCTACAACAAATTCCTATACTTTCTTCAATTCTCCTGTCATTGTTAGTTTGCGCCGGTGACCTGGACACTGCTGAAATCCACAGAGCATGAAGCATCTCGGTCGTCCACATGCTGCTCCTCTTCCTAATTTAAGATGACAGGGGGGGCACGAGGAGGGGTGGGGCGGAGCAAATACATGACAGAGATATGAGACTATAGGTCACTATATATACAGGGACATTTCTACTGTTGTGGATTTAATTTGATTCTTCTCCAGGAAAGGCACTGTTCTAATGAATTCACTTATAACTGTATTGGTTCTTTGGCTTTTGATAAGGCCAGCAGTTTATTTAAAAAGTCAGTAATTTGAGACGTTTTGAATTTGATTTATGGATTTGTCATTAGTCGTACTGGTCCGGGCGATAAAGCATTTAACAAAAGGATGTTTTACAATGCTAGGTATGTCATTGGATTGTAATACATTACTAAGAGCTGGTTGCTTCAGGCTTGTGCTTTGTCACTTTGAACTGCAATATATTGAAATTATTACACACATCGGTGAAAACAATAAAACATTTGCACACTAAAGACACACACACGTTCAAAACTAAAGTTGTTTTCATTAGTCAGGAGTCAGGACTCAGGATACAAAGTCTTTTCTCACCAATAGCAAAGCAGTTTGGCTCTAATCAATAAAATCAATTGTATCATAATTGTCATTGTCTAATACAGTATTTTGATTCATTGGGGTTGTGTGAACAAATTGTGATTGAGTAAAAAGTGAAAAAAATAGATAACTTTTGAATAGGGGTTTGTCTGTAATCTCCCGTGAGATGTCAAAGAGAACCTGTAAAGAACCAATTTAAATCAAATGGAACATTCCAATATAGTTGAAATGGAATACAAATGAATACTTTTTGAAAATAGCTGAAAAAGTATTTTTAGTCTATGCTTGAGTGACTACAACTAGATTTCCCAGTATGTTTTTCACACCAGATCCCTCAGATTCCCCAGAACAATCTCCCTCCTCCTCCCTCCCTCACTCAGCTCATCTTTTTTTCTTATTTCTGCACATCTGACAGTGGCCCCTGAGCTTCCGTGCCTCTGCCCTTCACATCTTCTCTCATTTATCTCTCACGTCTCACTGCACAAACAATGGAGACCAAAACCATCAGTTTCATTTGAGCTTTTCCTCAGAGTCCAACACTCAACTGCTGCTGCTGCTGCTACTAATGTCAACACGGCCCCAGACAGGAATTTTATCACTGAATTTATGCAGATATTTCAGATTTATATCAAAGAACGTGCCCACATACAGGCATATAAAACAGGCCAACCAAAACATTACGACCACCCAGTTAGTGTGCAGGTGTGCACTTCTTTCATACGCCTGAGATTATTTGTGCAATGCACATTCTTATGGAGACACCAGTCTTTTGAATGAATGCACTAATAATCATGTATGAAATATGTCTGTCTACTAGTTTGTGCAAGGGCATAATCATTGCATTTCTTGTGCTTGAACTGTTTAATTCTCTGATCTGTGTTGGCGAATTCAGCTGTTGTGAAAGTCCTCTGTTAGCCCTAAATCACTGTTGTGATTTAGGGATTTACAAGAATACATTGAATTGAATTAAAAACCAGCATCTAGCTACTATTGGAAGACCATAAATCACAAGGGTTAGGGTTATGGTATTTCCAACTTGTCCATTCTGATCATATAAGTACAACACACTTAACATGTTAAATAAACAGTGATTTTTATGTCATTATTGCTCTTGCAAGATCTGCATTTTGCTTTGCTTTCCATGTAAATGTTGTTTTGCCTGGTATGTGTTTTAGCATGGCATTAAATTTTCTCTATTAGTCCGATCTGCAGAGAGGAGCGCTGGCGCAAACTAAGATTTCAGTTTTAAAGCCGTGAAAACATCTGTAATTGAATAATACATGTTTTTATCGCTCAGAGGTGTATGGAAATTCGATATCCAATAGTCGCAAACCTCATCTGAAAGTTGGCAATCCAAGTTAACTTTTGCTAAAAACATGAGCTGAACAAATAATGTTGAGAAACTTTTAATAACATTTCCAGCAGAACGTCAACAAACAAAACAACAATCTGCTGCAAAATATTGATCAGTTCAGTCATGTATTGACCAGTCAATATAGTAATTACTGTGAAAGGCCATTCTGGTTACACAAAGACACAGTCGACATAAATGCCCCATTAGGCCATTTAAAGTCCAAAAGTCCCACATTAAAAAGTGCTAAATTAGAAGGTGCTTTGACCCAGCCGCTTGTCTCATGTTGAGGTTAAATCCTGTTATTTCTGCACATTACTCCCCATCTGTCCTCCTCTGCTGCGTCCCTCACTCACTTTGACGTGTGCGCTGCTCGGAATGCTAATCGCGTTAGCTCAGCATTCCAATGAATTCAGAGATCTGCTGGATGGACAAACCGCTGCAGATATGAAAGTGTGAACCACGCTTTTCAGGGTTTTTGGTTCGCCAAGCACTTTAGTAGTGAATGTAGCTACAGAAAAACACGTCCCCAGTTTGAATGTTTGGTCTAGCCTTATGTGCTGAAGAGATTTGTCGAGCGGGACTCATGGTAATCTGCAGTAGGGTCTAGGGTTGGAAATATAAAAAACATAGAAAAAAGAAAAAAAAATTATGATGAATAAGTTAAAAATAGTATTTAAATTTAAAAGGAAAGTATGTGTCATATTTTCATTTTAAAATGCATCTACATCTCTATCTTAATGAAAAGTTCAATAGACATGATGTCCATAGTATTTGTTTTTGTTTAGGAGTAGATTATCCAATCAGAGAGTAGAATGTCACTCTCATTTGGGTTGCCAGTATTATAGGTTAAATTTAGCTGGTTTTGTCTTTCCTTTTAATGACAAAACTCATCCAAAAATTGTACTACATAAATTTAAAGCAAACCAGGTACAATAAGTAGTTTTACGTAATACACACAGTTTGTACCATTTCTCGCCAAACCCTTGCAAGTGCTGAGGAGCAACATGCGTCATCTGTCTGACACATGTAGCTTGCAGGGTTCTGGCAACGATAGTTGGATTGACATTTTAATGACTTTTTTTTTTTAGACCACTGAGAATAAATATTATATACAGTCCTTTAAAACATATGTGGAATTGTCTCTAAAAGTATTTTGGATATTGGTGAAATTACCCTCTTGCCAACGGCATGTTCAATCAGAACAAATCTCTTTGAAGAATTGTCTGAGTACCTGCAGTGTAATTACATTGTTAAAAATATATGGCACTGGCTCTATATGAAAACAAACATAGTGTAGTGTATTGTGACATCTACTACCGTAATTATGAAACCTCATGTGAACTGTGTGCTTTCGCACAGCCTTTAGACTCGCAAATCTTCAACCCCAGAGTGAATGAAACACAATACAAACAGACATGGTCTCCTGGATATTCTGCAGCCATTCATTCTAATCCTGTCCACTTAATCCTGGCTTGAACGTAAACTTGATCTTTTCAAACGGAGCCTCCTCTTAAGAGCTGCTTCAGAGTTCCCTCACAGTCTGAAATATTGATGTTGTGTTTTTCCAGTCTGTGCTCATTGTGTCGCCGCCGTCTGACCTCACTTTGACACAATAAATTACATTATTAAAATCTCATTGCGTATTTTGGCTGAACGTGTTAAGAATTTGTCATTTCCAAAGCTCTTGGTTTCCTGTCACTCCCTTAATACTTTGATGTTGGGCTGTTTATCAGTGCTACATGGAGTTAAAAGGCACTGATGTGATCTTGCTTTGTTCTGCTTAATTGGGTTATGTAAATGTGTGGCTGCAGGGAGAGGAGGCGACTAAACTGATCATTAAAGATTGAATCTTAAGTTTGAAGACGACTTGAAGAATTTTAGATAGTGCTTTCTTGAGGATAACGGCGCAAACTCAAAACATTAATCATTTTGAAACTTTGCTCATGAACATATTTTTGTCATTAGTTCTCAATCCTAATCTAGAAATGTTTGATTAAAAGTTAATAACTATCTTTTTAAAGTGTTTGTTATGCCACATTTCAAGACACCAAAACAACACGCCTATTTTATTCAAGGCCTGTCATAATAATGCATTTACCGATGTATTGGTTTTGAAAAGATTGCGACAAATGATGATATTGAAACTACTTTTATGCCTCTCAAATAATTACAACACAGCAGCATTATCCCCAAAAAAGTATTTGTTCAGTTTCTCAACTTTAAAGGCACACCGTGTAACTCTTGGCTACTAGGGGCGCTAGACCTGCAACTTTCACGTTTAGCGCCCCTAGTGGCCACAAGCAACTCAGCACTGTCGCAAAAGTCAACAAACAGTCAGCCGGTGTCTTTTGAGTGTGTATTCAGACAGCATGCACTGGTGTGTGTGTTCAAACTGTAGAGACATGCCTACAGATATTGAGAGACTCTGCTGTGGTCAGCCTCCAGACCGCTGCATTAGTAATCTACCACACATGGACTTCTATATCCTGGATGAGGGAGTTCTGCGTCTAGCTCGTGCTGCGTGGAATGACATCTTTGCAGTCGATGACATCCAGGAACCAGGTGAAGAGCAGCGCTCATACAGACATGCAGCTTACAGCACGATCCCTTTCGCGTTTCCTCTTTTTAGCCTCCTCCGAAGGTTTAAAATTTTTCCTTGCCTCAGCCATGACCAGGAGTCGAGCAGGTGAAAAATGAGTAGCAAAAGCCTTAGCTCCATGAGTATATCAGCGCCTGTAGCCGTAAAGCAAGTCTTTCTTCCAAGTCACGTGACCTGGTGGCAGACGGTCCGTCTGCTCGAAACTTACATGGGCGGTATTTCAAGAGGGCAGCCCCGCTCGGAGCATTGCAAGTGTCAAGCGCTGTATATTGGCCCAAGTATTCATATAAAATAACTCATATGTGTCAACTCTTTAGGTCACAAAGTCCGCGGTGTGCCTTTAATAAGAAAACATGCCATAAATCTGAACAGACAAAAGTAGTGCTATTTAGCCATAAAAGTGACTTATACAACCCTCTAGAGCTACAACCTGATCATATTAGGGCAAAAAAAAAACTAGAGAGAAATACTCAGAAGATGAATATGGAGCTCCAATATCTATAGCTTTTTTTAAAATAATGTTTTCAGTGATAAGTAAATGGTAATTAATGTGACTGGATATGTCTCTATGTATTCTGAATTGGTTCCTCTTAACATTTTAAATTGTGGATATGAATGCTTTGGATGTTGCCACACTGAATTTCCTATTGCATCCATGATTTTATTTGCAATGAATTTTTAGCGGACATTAATACAGTACATTCAAAAGCTTTTATTCTTCTCCTACCACTTAATTCCAACCACATCTACCAACTTGAATAATGCAATGGTTTTTCCCAGTCTCATCTGCCTCCCGCTCCAGTTGTCGCAGGGATTTAGCTGAGTTAGCCATCCGACGTCGGCCATCTTGAATCTCCAAAATCCCCCGTCTCTTGCGCTCGATTCAGCCGTCACGTTTTGACGTTGTCGAGCAGCTGTCCCGCTTCGCCACGGCCCGATGAAGAGCTGTTCTACCTCCCACACACACAGACACACACACACACACGGGCCGTTTGACACAAGTATTTGTGGGTGCTCCTTTCTTGGGCCGTGTGTTGAGTGTTTTCACCCCTCTTAGACTCAGGCATGTGTGTCATCTGGCCCTGTCGTCGCACCAGAGATGTCTCTTTAGGCCAGTGGGCAGCGGACATGCAATCCTCCACTATCAGATAACAGCACTTATCTGGAAGAAAGGGGCGATTCAGTGTTCAAAAGTGGGGTCAGGAGATGGTAATCGGGAAAAGGAAAAGTGATTGTTCTTTGGTCTTGTGGAGTTGGGAAGACACTTTGTTCATCTGTAGTAAAATGATTAAGTGTCTAACCCAACTACAACTTTTTTTTAGTTCTTTTTTTTTTACAGTGGATTACTTTTTATTAATTCCCCAAACAAATCACTGGGCAATCAACCCCAAAAGTTACCTTACAAATAAAGCTACTTGTGACCCCTCTAAAACCATGAAATATGTGGTTTTTACTTTCAGAGATCCAGCCCATTTGGGAATATTCTTTTTATCAAAATACTAACACATTTAGGTATCTATATCCAATCCAACTGCGTGTTTTACCAACACAAAGTTCCCAAAGTGCTTCACAGAATACCAATAAATCATTTTTAAGTCATTAAACTGTTTTAAAAGCCGCCTCTGATGAGGAGGTCAGTGTGTGAAGGAAGAGTGGTCCATACCTCTGACCAGGCGACAGAAAAGGCCCTGCATCCCCGGCTTTTGAGCCTCGTTTTGGGGTCAACAAGCTGGTTCTGGCCTTCAGCGAGCATGCAGGAGTGTAGCAAGGTCTAAAATGTTTTCCGTGGCCAGTTTATAAAGGGCTTTAAAAACAATGTTAATAAAAAAATGAACGTTGGACGTTCTCATGTGATTCTGACTTCAGTGCGAATCCCAGAGAACTTAGAAAGCACTGCGAGACAGGGGGCAGCGCAGGTGTGCGGAAGGATTCTGCATAATGGTCTATTGTTCAGACTCAGCAGCTCTGTTCTAGTCTCCTGATGATTAGACAGCTGTCCTTGCATTGATCCCCAAGAACCTGCGTGGCTTTGCTCAATACCAGACCAAGTCATATCATTGCTTAATGCTGTTGTAATAGTGCTCTCAGAATTGTTAAGTCCATAATTGTACACTAATGCATCCATCTGAAAAATGCATACCTCTCATGTTTTTTCAGCCCTGTGTGAATGTTCCTGTTTTAAACCAAGCCTGCACCACCCACCTATTCACAGCCTTTGTCACACTCATGTAATATCTCACACATCCCTTGACTATAAACCCGGCACCATCCCTTTTAAGGCTCTTATCTTAAACACGCTTTTAAAACCCGCCTTATCGCCCTCTCCATTTCACTGTTTCTGTCTCGGGATACTTTGGCAGAATGACCCCTTCACCTCCGCGGCTTGTCTGGCCCTAAATCTTCCTCTTACGTTTCCTCGTGTCACTTTAAAGCCGTTTTTCTCTTGTTATCCGATCCATCATGGCTTCCCGGTTCCCTGTGTAGAGGCAGAAGTTGAGACGTGTTGCTGGGAGAGGCGTGGGCCGCTGATGGGCCTATTACACTTGGTTTTCACTGTCAGGGCGACTGAATGGCGTCGCGCACCTGACGAACACTGACAGCAGCTCGGCCTTAATAGGCGACGGAGCGCTGAGCCGAAAAGTAGAGATTCCCAAAGAGGAGACACAGGACCCCTCTGCACTTCAGCAAACTCTCTTTAACCTACTTTCTCCTCCAACACTGTGTATTTTGGGAAACTTTGATTGAAATCTAGACTGTTTGGAAAAGGAGAAAGGATTAATATTGTATGAATGCTGTTGTTGCTCAGAGTGATGCATTAGCAAAGGCTTTTTACCGTGTATCGATCTGGAGCTTTTGAAGGGCATTCTCCTGACTTGCAAAAGTAGTAAACTTGGACTTTCACTTTGAGAATGAGTTTTCAGAGGATAATAAATCTTGCAGACTTCAATATATTTGTGGTAATCTGGGCCGAGTCTTGATGTGAAAACTAGGGATGTAAGAACTAAACCCCTAAACGCACCTGAATGAATGAATGTTTATTTATGGTCAGTTATTTGATTAATAACATCATATTCACTGACTATTACAACCAAAAATAGGATTGGGCTGAAGCAACCTGCTTATGTGAGCCCAACCTGACATCACGTCACACACAGGTCATTAGCTACTTAAACACAGCAACTATGTAACAAAAAAAGTACATATTACTGATTTAAAACATAAAATGCATTTTATGTTTTAACATTATGTACTTTTTTAGTGGAGTATTTTCAAATATTTTAGTCATCTGCTCTTTAAATAAAATTCAACACATTCATACGTTGAGGGATGTAATACTATATGAAATATTAGGAATTGTGTTTTATAGTCTTAAAATGGTCGATTATGGAAAACATTTATGGTTTTTTTTTACCTTTATTTTCGCTTTATCTGGGTCAAATTGGGATAAAATATTGTTAACTAATGAATGAATCAAAAGAGGGATTGCTGTAATAATTGATTCTTAAAATAATTGTTAGTAATGGCACTAACAAGTGGGTACAAAGACGCAAATAATGGTAAAAAAAAATTGAATTTGTTCTTCCTCAAGATCATAGTCGTATTAGATCTCACTTATTTCATATGTGCATATTGCTTGCATATCCAAAATCTGCACCTCATATGTAAACAGCTTGTCAAGGACATTCTCTCATCTTTTTCTTAATGGTTTAGTTCATCTCTTTCTTTCAAACAATGAGTCTGTGAATATCTCCTGCTGAGCACTGGTCTATTTTATTCATGCCTTATGAGTTGTAATCCTTCGTAGTAGAAATGCAGATTGACTGATGAAGGCTTTGAAGTCTGTTGCCATGTTTATGTTATGTGGGGTGCGGCAGGAGGCCAGTATTTATATTGCATGTATCAGAGCTACAATGGAGTGGGCGGGCTTTCTGTGTCCCAATAAAAGACATGTATTCTAATCTTGCCCGTCAGTGCCCGAAATGCCCTTCAGATTGTTTAATGTGGTAACGAGGATAATCAAATCTGCTCAAATGTTATTATAAAAGCACTCAAGACCATCACAAGGCTCTGTCCTGATGGTAAAGATAGGCTTCCGTCAGCACACTTGAGGATCAAAAGGCTGGAGACTGAGTATACCAGTCCTTGAACACCACCTGATTTACGGTTGCATTGGTTTTTTATAGCGCTTTTTTGCACACTCAAAGATGCCTCACAGTTTATTTTTTTATGACAAGGCTTGTTGTGTTCATAAATTCAAGTCTCTCCTTTTATCATTCAAACTGTTCATACTGCAACTACTGCATACTTGTACATGTTGCAGTTTTCCCAGAGGAATCCTTGCTATCAGTGATGATCCAAGATATTTAAGGACATTTATGGACATTTAATCACATAAACATGGCTCCTATGTGCTTGTTTTTTATTTTATTTTGTGGTGTTTTAACTAATTATCTGATCTGCTGTTGAGGAATCGACAACGTTGTAAAGTCCTCAGAGACAACATCTAATGCGATTTAGGGCTGTACAAAAATAAATGCATTGTATGAGTTATTTAGGAAAGTAATGGATATGTATTTTATTCAAAGTTAGAACAAATACCTTAACTTCATACTGTTACTCATGCTTTAAAAGTCTTATATTTTACACACACACTAAACTTCAGCATTGATACTTTTCTAGACTTTATTGGTAAAAGTATTCATTTTCCTCCCTGCGTTCCATCTTCTGTATCCTCGATCAATCCTTTTGTCAGAGCATATCTCAGATTCTCTCACTGCATGACTGAGCGTTCATGTGGGGTAAGAGAAGTCTGTCTGTGCCCAGCTGTAGTCCTGGAACCATCACACTGGGACGTCCCGAAGCGGTGCATGCTGGGTAGCTTGGTTCCATCTGCCGCCTCTCATCCTGGTTACTCACAGATGGAGCGTTTTCACTGTCTCTGCAGGGAATTGTTCAGCTCTATTATCCCACCACTAAAAGACATACTGTAGCAACGCGCCAGTAATAAATCAAGTCTGGATTACAACTTTGGTCTAAATCAGGAAACACAAGTGCATAATATTAGATACAGACGTGCTCATTAAAAACAAACTGTAAGATGCTCAATAACTTGTGTAGCATTTTTAAATAAAGTTCAGCATATTTTAGACCAAATACTTGTCTTGAACAAATCTTTATACATTTATCCTGACTTGGGACTGATGCAAACAGTTGGTTTGTGTCAGTACACAGGTTAAAAATGAATTAAAACAAGGATTTTCTAACGGATAAAGTTTTTTTTATGTTGTTTTTTTAAAGATTTCCCCAGGTTTAACTTGAGGCTTAACTCTGTCTCTGGTTCTGTTATTGTGCTATTGTCATTGTGTGTTCTGAATACTGTACTGAACATCTGCTGGACGTATATAAGAATTTCACTGCATGTAACATGTATTTGGTAAACAATAATAAACTAAACTAAAGGTTTGAGTGATGTCTTTCACATTGGGGAAGCTCATTTTAATCATACGTTTAACATCAAAACAAATGAATTATTTCACCCAATATGGCCAGTTGTTGTTGTAGCTGATAATTTATTTATTTGAAACGTATTCAAAACCATAAATGATGAAAAGCCACAGCGCTATTAAAGAAAAGTGGCACTATATCATATTTGAAAGTTATTCATCCAACACATACATTATATACACTTCTTTTTAAAACAGCCTGAACTGTATTACCTCAAGAGAACACCATGTAAATTATGTTTTCAATTTAATAGAATTGTGAATGAACTTGTAAAATACATGGATTTCACTTTATTGTGTTGAGACAAATGAATCTATTGTAAAACGTGGGTAAATAGCTGTGGTTTTATCCGGAGCAGATACATGTTATTTGGAGCAGTCTGGTGCTTTTGTTTGATCAGTTTGATGTTAAAGTTGCGTCTGTAAGAGCCTCCAGTCCCAGAGCTGATGCCACATGTGCCCTTGTCAGCTGCTCGTGCTGCAGGGGACTTTCACATGTTCTGTGCTTTTGTCTGGAAATAAAAACCTGTCATTTCCTCTTGCATGTATGAAGATTCAGCAGAGTACGTGCAACAAAGGAGAACAAAAAGATGTTTGAAGTATCTTATGCCTAAAATACAGGAAAAATATCAACGCATGAGTAGTTTTGTATAAAAATGTACTAATTACAATTTGTTATTTTCCTGTTGCAAGATAATCTGGCATAAACAAAGCTCTGAAGAGTCCTTTTTAATCAGGGATGTGTGACTGATGTTGATAACTATATTAAGTATATACAATTTTTACATTATTTCTTCAGTCAAAAAACAATATTCATGATTCTAATATATATTCTAATCATATAGTTTTAGGATTAAGATTTTAATTAAACTTAAAAATAACCACAAACGCTGTATTTATGGTTTAAAGGAAAAAAAATACAACGTTGTAACAGTGCAACCATTCAATATTATTTTTCTTATGTATTGTCCATCTTTTCATCCTTTCACAAATTCTACCTGCACCAGTCTCGAGTCATTCTTATAAAAAATGCTCAAATGATATTTTTTAGCTCCATTGTTTGAACTTTGTCTCGAGTGGAGCCACCTGCAGCTGGGAGGCGGCGCCGCGGTCGTTCAGGGTCAAAGATGAAGGTTTGGCTCTTCTAAACCGCTCTGATTTAAGTTTAGTGACAGATTCTTCTTTCCTCTGGCTCCAGTCCACTGCACAGATGTAGCTGCTGTGGGGCTGAGGTCGTCACAAAAACAACTAGAATTGACAACAAGTGATGTCAATTCTAGGTGGAACAGTGTGTGCAGAGGGACACAATATATATTCAGTTAAGTGACAATATGTGACCAAAAGAGACTGCTGAGTTACTAAAACTTAATTATTTCACATGTCGTCAATCAATCTGACAGTGTAATAATAAATCGACGATATGAAAGAGTTGCCTCATATATTGCCTCTGTAACTATCATATTTCCTCATAACTATTGTTTTTTTTAGACCAGCTTTGGTTTTGTGTGTGCATGGTCACAGTGAATGTCATTCTGTACTTCTCGTGTCCAACCATAACGTATGAACTTTACCAAACTTTTGAAAACTCAGCAATTCAGCATTATAAATATTTGAGTATTCCCATTGGTCCATGCCAGTTTTTTCTTCTTCCAACTCCATTTTGAGCCGATACATTCTAAATAAAGTTAATATATTCATAGATATATCTCCACATGGCAATATTGACAATGTGTATTTGTCTATGCTTCTAACTAATTGATAGGATAATTTCAATATTTATGCAAGTTTTTATAAAATTGGTAATCCATCCACTCAAACATTAAATAGGACTTTCAGTTATGAGAATTTTAACTGATAACCTTTATTTAGCCAGGTAAACTTTTGTTCATTCAAAAAGACTGTATTTTCTGCAAACTATGTACACATGCTGATGGGAGGAGCCTAAGAGGTAGAGGCTTTTGGGGTGAGTTTTGTCTCAAAGGCAGACGTGTTGAACAGGTAATAACATTGTAACGCCAAAGGGTGAGAGGGTTTGTCTTGGCTCAGAGCGGAGACAGTTGAGTTTAATGTGGATTTAATGTGAGAAAAGTATCAGTTTCAGTCAGTTATACAGCCAGCTGAACCCAAATACTTGAATAAATATGTTCCATTAACTTTAACTTGGTGGCCATACCTGCATGTGAAAGCCTCGTGAGATCTCATTAGTTAAGCAGGGCATCCCATGGTTAGTACATGAATGGGGGACTGCTGGGAACAACGGGGGTCACAGCGGGGCGGCACAGGCTATGAAGTGCTAAACTGTTGTGTCCTAAGGCAAGACACTTCAGACAGTGCGTAGTTTGAGTCTAGCCTGAAATCATTGTTTGTGGTCTGATGTGTCGATAGCTCAGTTTGGCAGTGTTTCTTTCTTTCCCAGGGCAGCTGTGGCTAAAGTAGTATTCTGTGTGTCCTCGCTTGTGTTGGCCAAGTCGTTATTGTAAATGAGAATGTGTGTTTTGCCTACCTGGTAAAATGTTGAAGTGGTCCCTAAAGTGCGATAAATATGATAATGATATAATGCATTTATAAAACCAATGCCTCATGTGATACTTTGCTTGAGTTATTCTATGAAACCCTATTTTTGTACAAATGATGTACAATTAAACATAATATTCCTCGTACAACCATGTGTATGCAGTAAATCAGAATTCTATATATTCTAATTTAAGATTCACAATGCATTAATTAAACATTTTGATGCCAGAATAAACTCTACAACTCATCTCTATTTCCATCCATCGTGGAGTGGTTTGCAGACTCCCTTGATGTGGAGTTTGCTGGAGCAGAACAGATTCTCGAGTCTCGTCCTCACGTCTCAGTTTAAGTGTGTGTGTGAAAATACGCCTCCCTCGCGTCAGCTCCTCTGTCGGGAAAAAGGGAAAAGTATTTGTTGATAATTTGACCAGGAATAATTCACCGGTTCAAAGCTTTGTCTAAACGCCACATTCCTGCTGGACGTGACGCCGTCGCCGTGACGAACACTTAATGAACGGAAAATGCTATAAAATCCAAACTGCAGCCACATTAACTTTTGTAGTTTCTGTCTCGCTGCTGTTGTTTTGGACTATCCAGGCCACCATAGTTCACATATATGAAACTGCATTAGAATATAACTATTATTCTGTTCAATTGCTTGGTTTCTTTTTTATAATGCCACTCTAACTTTCTATAGCTTATATTAGACTAATCTTTAGGTCTGTCAATGTCAACTTTATTTATGTAGCACTTTTTATTACTGGAATTAATTACTAGAATCAATAACTGATGAATTAAACGATATAGTTTTAGCCTCAATATGACTCGTCTGTCAGTTTGGGCCTCCTTCATGGCACTAAGGAAACGTGGATGAAATCTATGATGCATCATTTTCACATTTAGTTTTGGCTGGGTAGCACATCATTAAAAAGGTCAGGAAGTTTGGACAGTTATACTCACTTTACTTTATATTATTTGGCTGCTGAATAGTCATTTTTTAAACAAAAAGTAGCAGTAGCAGCACAACTTTCTTTGCGACAATTGTATTAATATCTTAATTACAGAGCTATAAAGTGTTACATAGTAAAAATCTGTCAAATAAACGTACACTTGTTCATAAAAAGGGCGACAGTAGCTCAGTTGGTAGAGCATTGGCCTTTGGGCCTGAAGGTCGTGGGTTCGAGCCCACCGTAAGACCTACTTCACGACTCCCACTGATGACTGCTGTCGTTGTGTCCTTGGGCAAGACACTTAACCCTACTTTGCCCAAAGCCCCAACTGAAAGATCTCAGCTCCTGTGGACTCTCCACCTGCAGGAGGATCAGTGAGGGGCTGGTGCTCTGTGGACTGGGTGCAGCTCTGACTGCCACCCCCCCGACCCAGAAAGGGAAAGAAAATGGATGGATGGATGGATTGTTCATCAGAATCAGAATCAGAATCATTTTTATTGCCACGTAAGTAACAGGAGGTCACAGACTAGGAAATTGCTTTGGCTCAGTGCAACAGTCAAAAAGAGATAATAAAAATAAGAATAAAAAACACTTCTAAAGAATAAATTTAAATTTAAAATAGAGTTACAGTTACTATTTACAATATACAAGTGCACATGGTGCACACAATGTAAGGTGTCATATCTGTCCTTAAGAGCTATTCTACTGTATTTCCCATTAAAGCTGGGTTACCTAACTTTTGAACCATATCATTTTTTACTATTTTATATTGGCTCTCAAAAGTTATCAAATTGAACTTTAACACAAATATCCTCCTTGTGTTTGTCCGCAGTCTTGTCCCTCCAAGCCGCCGCAGAAATGCAGTTCACAAAGGAGCCCAAGTCCCAGGATGCTTTGCACGGCCGGAGCGCCATGCTGCGGTGTGAGGTCAGCGAGCCGGCGGACGTGACCTACAGCTGGACTCATGACGGCGTGTCGCTGCAGAACTCAGAGCGGCGCTTTCAGGAGGGCAGCAACCTCAAGTTCACCTCCATCGACCGTAAACTGGACTCAGGGAACTTTGTGTGTCGGGCGTCCAACATGGCAACCGGGGAATTTCTCATGTCCACCAACGCCTCCTTCAATATCAAATGTAAGTACAATTATTATTTTTATTTTTTTGGCTTGTTGTTGAGTTGAGTGCATTGACCAATATGAATTCAACAATATTAAGCTGTTGTCGAGATTATTATTATGATTTGTCTGTATGCTAATTATTCTGAAATGTGTTAGCACATTTTTTGGTCAAGCAACGGAAAAAAATAACACAATTATTGCCACCATTTCAGTTAAGGTTGTCAAAAGAATCAAGGCAATGAGTTCTAAAACGAGTAGCAAATCTACAAACTAATTTGAGCAAGTAACGATACTAAAAAAAATGCATAAAAATTACAAATTATGACATTTCTGGAGAATGTATTGATCAATTACCACGAATGTGCATAAAACCTTATGGCCCCATTAATAAAAGTATAATTTTCAGTTTTGAGTTCTAGTAGCAAAATGGTTTGAAATATAGTATAATTACAACACTATTCTGAATAGTCAAAAAATGTGTATAACTATGCTTAAAGGATAGGATTTTCCTTCACTAATGTAAAACTGACAATGGGGCTGAAAACTTAAATAATGCAGCCGTGGCCATAATTTAAACATGTTTTATTGGCTTAGTAAAACATCTCAAAGCTAACATTTACTGTACTATGACAATGAATGGCTTTTTCTGTCTGAAATTGAGGCTGTGTATCTTTTGAATAGATCGTAGACTAATGAAAACCTCCAAATATCCTGAGAACAAATTAACAGCTGCTAAAGTTTCATTATGTGATCACATCTGTGCATCCAGTTTCTAGATGACAAACCTTGAACAATAGCAGTGGTATTGTATATCAGGAGTATATTGGCTAAAGGAATGTCTCCTCCTCCTCTCCAAAGGAAACTGGAGATTTGTGCCACCAAGCATGTGTCTCTTGTATCTTTGTTTTGTTTTTTTCATACACTTCCATAGGCCTTTTGTGTTTTAAAATTCTAAACCAGGCACTTCTTCTCATTAAGAAGCAACTACTTTATATCTTTTATAGAAGAGTGCTCTCTGGTTTAATGTATTGGTAAAGGCTTTGACTAAACCGTGGTGAGCTCTTGAGTTTCAGTGCAGTCTGGATTATAGCACACAGCCTCTTCTGGGATAATGAACAACATGCACCAGGCCCTGAGGAAGCAGCGAAACTGAAAAGCTTTTGTCTCTGTGCTCTGTTTGGGGAAATAGAGAGAAGGAGGGCTCCATCGTGAAAATGTCATTTAAGTTCACATGTGTAAGGCAGTTTTTTTCTGCTGGAGGGAGGTTACATCATGGTTCAAGACGTTTGCTTGTGCTGCTAATACACAAATAATACATTAACAAGCAAATTATTTAAAAAATAACTAAGATAGCAGTTTTGTTCTGTAAGAAACTGATTGATGTTAAGACAAGTACCTTTGCTCCTGGTTTTAGCAAGTAGCATAAGTTAATATCCAGGAGAAATATTTGATTGTATTTGTGCAATACCTGAAGTCACGATGATCATTTTTATTGCACAATCTACATTTAAGTGGGTGTTTATTTTTGTTAGCACTTTGTTTGAGTTGCCTTATGTATGTTAACATGTACACATTTCTGTATGATTTGATTTTATATTTACATTTATACAAATATGTGCCTTGAGTTATATTCTATGTCTACAATGTTTTGAGTTGGAAATGGAAAAGGGAAGGGATTCGAAGACCTCAATCAAATGATTTTGGTTTTGTTTGGTTTTGTTTGTGAGTTATTGAAGCTTTGTTCAAATCTGCCGACCGTGGATCTTTTGGTTATCAGGTGAATTCTGTGTAAATGAGGTGTAAAATATTGTCAAACGTATTAAACACTAATGCAGTTGGATTCTTATGCTTTTAATCATATAAGAAAAACATGTATTGCTGTAAAAATTGCAAACAAAAAATAAGACGGAACAAATACAAGGCCTAATTTTCTCAATTTCTGTTCAATCAATCAACTTTTATTTCTATAGCTCAGTTCATACAGAATGCAACCCAAAGTGCTTCACATTAGCAACGTTTAAACCCAATTTTAAAAACACACTGTAAAAACACTTTCATATATATCTATCCATCTGATCTTTACCCCAAGCCCAAAATGGCATGAAATATGAAAATCTCTATAATGTACCCACCGGGACAAATGTGTGGCTGGTTTATTTAAGCGTTGACCATTTTAAAAGTGGACTCTGCAATTTCTGAATCTCTGCAGACATGAGTTCCATCAGAGCTTTCCTGTGGTGCACTGAACATGATGGGCCCTGTTTATAACTGACACACTAACACAAATACAGAACGAGTTAGACATGAACCACCAGTTTGTTAAAAGCTTTTTATTGCGTCCCGGAATAACCCATAATACTCCGTCAGTTCATTGCGATTCCCACACAGAAGAGGGTATTACTGGCAGAGAAAAGACAAGGAAAAAGGCAAATGGAAGCGCTCTTCAGATGTGATAAAACTGTGGACTAATAAAGATAAGCTGAGGACAGGCTCATCCAGGATGGTGCTAATTGGGAACAATGTAATGTGGGCTTATAATAAATCTACTAATGAAGTGAAGTTTTGCAAATAAGCTTGTTGTTCTAAAGCAATAGCGTCGCCATGGATACAAGGATGTGCCAGGTCCCCCTTCAGAAGTTACGTGTTGCACCTTGTTAAAAGCGAAAAAGACCATACGTAATGTATAAATGTGTGATAAACTATAAACAGTGTCACATGATTACCATTGTATGAATGAGAGTTTCTAGTCGATACGAGACCAAGATACTTTACTTTATGTGGATATTTGACCCCAATCATAGAGAACCTGCACTTTGCTTTTTTGCAATCACATTTCCAGCCTACAATTTTTTAATTCCGAAAAAAAACCAAATTTTTAATGTATACGGTTAATATTAATTCTTCTTTTATTTGTTTATTTATTTCAAACATGCATGGGATATACAATTATTCACAGAAAAAAACTGATAATATGAGTAAACAATGACTATGGCTAAATCAGGCTATTTTACCAAAAAAAAAAGTACGGTTGGGGGATGTGTCCGAAGATAAACGATAATTGTACATGTTTAGCCCCATACACCCAGACCTATAGGCCCCAGCAGTGCAAAGACATAAACATTTTAAACTTATTACGATGACTGTACAGGACGAGTAAATAACACGTTTGAGTGCAAAGCTGCTTCATCATTTACATTTGTGTGGCAGATGGGGAGCTGAAGGGCACGTATCTGATCACACTGCGTATTTAGTACATTCACACGTGCCAATAATGTCGGCGCTCACAGACGACGCTTCACATGCAGCTAATGGATCCAGATCATAGGCTCATGTCAACACCGAGAATCAGACGCTTGTGTCTGAGGGAAATGGAAAAGCAACAGTGTGAACATATTTCAATAGGGTTTTTTTGTAAATCACATAGGCCTACAAAAGTTAAATTCTTTATTCAAAATGTGAATTGAAATGTTTTTGGTTGTATAGCCGCTGCCTGTTGCCTAAAGCCGCAAAGAGGCCAGTTGGGTCCGATGAAAGTGTATGACGCGCTAAATTAGTATAGAGAACAAACGGAGAGGCTGGATCCAGTTGCGATGTCAGTTAATTCATAATAAACGCTGCGGTCACAGGCCAAAATGCGTGGTGAATACAGAAAATATAATTGAATAAACTTAAGCAAGAAAAAAAGCAAAAATAAATCAAACAAAACAATAATGGCGGTCAACAAAAATTATGGCCTCCCAAACAGACCTGTCTCCTCTTTTTCGTGCCCCCTCAGGTGTATGTCCATTCATAATCTCGTGTACCGCGCCCAAACACACATGCACGCCCACACACACGCCTACCACCACACACACACACACAGGCGCTCTCACGTACACGCCCACACACACATGCACGCCCACAATACATTACTCCTCCATCAGCCAAACATTCATTTATTCACACAGTGCCCAAACGTGTCTCCTACAGGTTGGGTTACAGATCAAATCACGAGAATTGACAGACGTGTACAGTAAAGGTAGCATCCATGGAGAGAACCTGTTTGTTTTTGTCTTCTCACATCAATTTTGGTTGTCTAAAAGTTCGTTTCCTGAATCCTCTAAGCTTCAGTGGACCAAAGCTGTAAAAATGTAACACTTCAAAGTTCTTTCCTTCTGTTATATTTAAGCCCATAAAAACGCTGGTACATGTCGAAACTCAACTCGCACAAGATAAATGATCCATCAGGTTTATCTTACTGCATGAGTCCAGTGGGAATTTTGGATTTGAGTTTTCATCCTCGGAGGTTTCTGTAGTTTTATAGTCTGAATTATTCTGGCCCATAAAAAATTATAGACAAAGAATAGAACTAGGTCGGTTGCATTTTTTTTCATCATAAAATGGTCAAATTTAGTTTTTAATTGTACAATGCTAAACCTGGTTGTTGTTCCCTTGCATTGTTAACTTTTTTTCTCTTGAATACAAATTGTGACATTCTTTGCACCTATTGTAACTCTATCATAAGACAAATGATCCAACACCTGCTATATATTGTTACATATGTCCAGTGGGAATATTAAGTTTGAGTTTTGATCCTAAGGGGCTTCTGTAGTTGGAGATGCCTGTATAATTCAAGCCCATTTTTCAAACTTGAGAAGGCTGGAAAGTGGGTCCCTTCATAATTTATCATTTCAACAAAACAATTGTTCCCCATTTTTTTTTCGTCCCCAAGTTCTCTGTGTTTGGTTGATTTGTTTAAGGCTCTTAAGTGAAAAGTTGTGTGTACTTTATATTTCATCTTAAATGCACTATCGTATATACTTATTTCACTTTCAACACCTTTTTATGCCATTTTACTTTATACCTTTTTGAGCTACTGTGTCCAAGTAATTTCCCTTGTGGATTTCCCCCTTGTGAATTTTGTCTAAAAGAAAAACGACAATAGTGGTACACTTTTGTCGTCCGCAAAATATTATTGCACAATTTTCTGAATTTAAGGTGAAGTAATGCTTCCTTTGAGATCAATAATGTATCCTGATTGATAATTTAACAGCTTTTCCTCGACCTGAGCTCAAATATGAAAACCCTTGTCATTATTTAAGTTGAATTGTCCCAGGTATAAGGCCTTTTCTCTCACAGTTCTGCATCAGTTTGTGTTGTGACAGCTGGAATCGTATTGGCTCAACACACATTTACCGGACAATAAAACTGCGTTAAACCCCTCCAGCTCTAATCCGCGTGGTGCGTTCAAGTGTGTGCAAAATCGCGTGCCCCACTGTAAATAGGTTGAGTGGGAGGGGCCCAGTGTACAGTAGTCTCCCTTCCCCCATCTTAAGTACACATAGTTAATTTATCATGGCCTGATGCTGTGTTGGGCCTGTCTCGCCTGTGGAATTATTCCAGCCGCTCTCTTATCCCTCAGAGGTCGCAATCTTATTCTTTTGTCCCAGCGTCAGGTCCGGGCTTGTATCTGACCACGTGCTGTCGGACATGATGGATTTTAGGCTTGACTGGAACTGCTGTTAAACACCTTCTGTGCTGAGGACAAAGTAAAAAGTACTTATTATCTAAATTTCACTTTTTATCACTTTTCAATTTGAAATTAAAACAAGTTGAAGTATAACGCCTAATAAAAACTCGAACTATAATTTTACCGTTATAGTTTATGGTAAATTAGTGTTTTTTATGAATCAGTAAGGGCTTGTATGGCTGGAAACCCATACAATTGTTTTTGTAAGTAATCTTTATTTATATACCGCCTTTCACAGACCAGAGTCTCAAAGCGGTTTACAATTGTTATTTTTGGGCCTCTGTCCTCTCACTCCACACAGAGATGGGAGCGGGGTCGCCAGTACAGGAGGCGCATGCACAGACCTATTGTACATGTTTTTAGTGGTAGGGGAAACCGGAGCACCCAGAGGACACCTACGCAGACACGGGAAGAACATGCAAACTCCACTCAGAAAGGCCCTGGTCCGACTGGGATTCGAACCCAGGCAACATTACTAGGAAAAAACAATCTTTTTCTGTTTAAGTTCTCCTCAAAATATGTTGAGAAATAAATCTGGTCTAAACTAGATTTGTGTTTCGTGAATTTAAGGAATCAAGTTTTGCACTTGTGATTACCTATACCTGTTTATGTTCTATAGGTTCTTTATCATGTCTTTGCTACAGCGATACATAGATGATTTTGTAAAGTGGTATTGGCTTAAATAGTATTGTCTAAAATGTCCAAATCCATTCATTTCCTCAGCAGCAGTAGTAGCAGCAGTATGTAGTCCAGGTTTCTCTTTTCTCTTAAAATCAATTTGAATTGAATCAGGTCAGATTATGTGAAGTCAAGAGTTGAGAATGCCCAGTGCAGCTCCTTTCCCCTATATTTAAACCTTAAATGTACACCGTCACGCTCCCATGCATCTCATCGGATCACACGACTGCTGCTGCCTGCATTACAAGAGGATTTTTGAAAGTTCATGGAGATACATTTGATTATGAGTCAACAGACACATGATACTTAACGATCTTGCCATTCTGTTGAATACGGAAAAGAAAGGGCGGCCAAAGACTGTATTCAGATAATTTGAATATTCCAGAGTTACAAACATTACTCAAAGGTATCCAGTACATTCACACAAGGTCAGTAGCCCTGTATGAAATATTTTGCACGTCATCTTTGCGCACTAAGTGATAAAAAAGGCTCCACGTCCCTCAGCACATCTTGTTCTCAGCATCTTTCCCTCCTGGGTTGCTGTAGCGCTCTTGGCCTGTTGACCCTGGATCCTCCACACATGATAAAATCTGTCACTTTGTCTTTACCGCTCTTCTCTCCGTCATGCTCCTCAGTCTCTGCTCTGGACTGTTCCCATCAAACCATGTCAAATGAATGCAGTGCCTGCCCATCTGCTGCTGTCAGTCTATACGTCCTTCACGATCGCTCCATTCTGAGTCATGCTTTAACCATAAATGCACAGATTAGACTCGTACTGGATTTCAGGTTGGTTCCACACTCACAGTAATAATCACTTAAGTTTTACATCCATGCTGAAGCTCTAGGGAGTTGCTTGTGATACATTCATATTTGGGTGTTTCAGAAATATAATCACTCATATCCATATAATTTTCTCATTTTGTTTTAATTCAAGCCTACAGCCTCGTATCAATCATTTGCTTTACACCTTGCACCAATATTTATGATCATTAACGGTGTATTTCTGTTTATTTTGCATCCCTGCGTTTTATGTGGATTATATGCAAACTTATATAAATTCACTTGAAAGTCTTTCAAACCAACTTTTTTTTGCCAGAATTTCACACATTGACCCATTGTCTGGGGACACTTATAGGATTGTAGACTTACCAAATGGACCTATTTTTACTCTTATATTTGCCGACAGTTAATGGCATTATTATATTTCCACATGAATAATCACAATTGTCAATCAGTCCGATAATATTGATGAAAAAATATGCATAAATGTACACTATTGACTGAAACAAAAATTTAGTGTATGTTTACTTTCTATTTGTGACTTTCATCTATTCATATTTACACATATTTTTAGATGCACAAACACCCATGCTAACAAAACCATAATCAAATTCACATAATCTAGTTTTTTTCTGACCTCATGAAAACTTGATTTCTTCAGCACTTTTTGCACAGCGACTGCTTTGTGTTTGTTCAATTCTTGTCACCCTTCACCCATTAAGTGTTCCAGCTGGTGAGGCTTCAACACTTGTTCAATTTAGTCCCCAAATTGACCTACATTTTAGCCACACAGCCAAACACTTACTCAGGTTTCCCCAGCTGTCCCCTCGCCAATGCAGAAGGCGCTCATTCATAACCTATTAGCAGCAAATTCTTGGCTATAATCCTGTTCAGAAAGTACCGGAGCAGGCCTGGCGGATCATTGGGTAATTACGGTGTTAAGTTATTATGTTGGAGGCGGAGACCGGAAATCCATTCAACACTGATGAGAGCAGATGAGCTGAGGAAATGGTCAAAGCAGACGCCTGTAGCATTTATGCACATGGTCAAAAGTGTTTATACAGTGTGTCAGGATCCATGGTCAAAACACTCACTCAAAACTTATTAGAAAGCATGTGTTTGTCCTGTACACACGTCAGCCAAGAGCCAGCATTAAGCTCCGTTGTCATGATCAAAATGAAGACACACACAAAAGGGAAGAAATAACAAAGATTTTTACACAACAATAAAGATGTATGTTTAGCAAAGTTCAAGTTCAAAAGATCTCGTTTTGACAGAGATGATGGGCATTGGACATGATAATTGGTTCTTTGAAGCCTTTACCTTGTGTGATCATTGTTTTGAAATGTTGTCTCTGGTCTGGCCTCCCGCTAACCTCCCCTTCACTGCTCTGCAAATGTGTTTTCTACACTCCAGGATCAGCAGCAGACCAAAATACAGCTCTATGATGATAGAGCTGTCAATATTCACATTAAGAAAACAATAGAAAAGAATAGTAACATCATGTGGAATGCCTTGGAAAATCTGTTATTTAAGATCAGATATGATAAGACTTTATTGATCTCACAATGGATACATTTACAAGAGATTCCAACAATCATGAAAAATGCCTGTAAAATTATGGATAGACTGATAATGTTTGTCATACAAATTTGTATGCACTTTTTGAAGCCAAATTTGTTAGTAAAGAAGCAAAAGTATATTTACAATTTACGAGAATTGTGTGTGTGTGTCTGTGTGTGTGTGTAAAGTTGTAAACCCATCTGAAGTCCCATGATAAGTGAAACTCCCACTGGTTTAAGGACAAGTTCAAACGTGGCCTCTTCAAACTCTGTCACACTCGCTCCTGATACAACACATATTTACACTCCCCTGTGAAGTGAGTCACTTTTTCCCTGTTGGTTTCCTCCTCTTTATTATCCTCATTTATTATTATTGACAGCTGTGACATTGAATGAGGCAACAATCTGCCATTTCCATGAACAAGAAGTTGTAAATTAGGAGAGGATAAACAAAAAACTACTTTTTAGAACAAAATTCAGTTCTAACAATGTGTCCTTTTTGTCATTGAACAAAGATTGAGTCACTAAAAGAAGAGATCAGATTTTTGTATTGTGGAAATCCCACAGGGAGAAAGACTGGGCAGCAAATGGACAATTAGAACAGGTTGATTAAAACAATAACATCATTCTTTGTAATCTTTCAAACCGTTTTATTTTAAGATTTTCTACTTCGTTGTGGTTCATTTCAATGTCCATTTTGATTATGATTGATCATCAACTAGCACTTCTTCTTTCTATCACAATTTTGCACATTTCTGAAATATTGTCTGAAAATTGTCAATGGGGTGATGATGCAAATGCATTTATACAATTTTTGCACACCCAAACACGCTTTATATCATTTATTCATTTATTCCAGATTATTGATTGCGTCTTTCTGTGTCCGCAGCCTCCTAAACCTGTTGAGATTTGCAGCTCTGTACACTTACCGCTGCAGGCCACACGCATCATTTCACTTAGCTAACAACAGCTGAGCCCCTACGGAATCTGTGCGGTACAACAGCTAATGAGACCACTAGCCTCGTATATGTGAGCAGAGACTACATTTCCCATGAGCCTCTTGGCCATGTTTCCTGTGTAATTCAGCCCGACAGGTGTTTCTCCAGACGCCTTCATAACCTCACAGCAAGGCTACAACTCGTATGTGGCCCTGGAGGCAAGAAATACAAAAATATGAATGCAATACAATGGAATGTGTATAGTCTTTTTGTGGCAATTTGAGTAGAAATTGCAGTGTTTTCAAAAGATGACATTACAATTTCCAGACCCTATTACATTGGTATGAGTCAGAATATGTACATTTTTGTTGTAATATTGCAAACGATGGAACCTTCTCACATGTGTGTCTTATAACTCCCAAGTTACATTTATTAAAAGCAAGTTCAGAACAATCAGATTTTCTTTACCACAAAAACATGTTTTTACCAGAGACAAATGGTGTAGATAAGGCTTCTATTATCTGTTTGTGTGGAGTGAATGCAAAATACATCAACATTTTGAAGCGCTTTTTGTGACCTTGATTTGTGAAATAATATGTGCTATAAAAACAAAGTTGACTTATTTACTTGCTGATAAAAAGCGCCCTGTGATTTGTGCCCTTTTGAGTTGCTGTTGAACACTTAATATTTTGGTCTCCTCGCATGTCAAACGGCAATGAACTCTCTAATTCTTTTGATATTTTCTTTATGAACTAAGGATATTCAATTCCATCAATACCGTAGACCCTAGTGACCAATTAAGTTGCATGGTTGTTGTAATACTTTACTATAACTAAATATCTTTACAAATACTGATACTGACTGTTTAATAGGGTCAGACATACTCACAATATTTTAATAACATATTTGCCTCCCAACATATTTGTTGACTCATAAAACCAATAGGTATCCAGTTAGCGCGCCTTACAATACACCCTCAGGCATATTCTACTCAGTGCAAAGTATTGACTCACTGAAATGTCATCCTACAGCACAAACCTATGTAGCCCAAACAAACCGACTTATGTTTCCACTGTCTGTGCCGTTACTGACACACCACGATGATTATACAGCTGAAAAACAACAATTATGTGTCTCGTTTTCACTCATAAGAGTATTTGCCGTAGACGTGATTCAACGTAGAAGGGGGAATCCCAAAGAAATGCATGGACGCTTCTCTGACATGCTGCTGACAACTTAATAAGATGTAGATTTTCGGATTCCAAAAGCTTCATAGCCGGGCTTCCCCATCGTTCTACGTTATTTCAAAATGTCCTGCAGTACTTTGTGGCTTTGTCGTGTGATCTATGACATGGGGATGATGGGGTGGCAGCTTTTGTCATGTCTTTGATTAAAAAGCTCTCCTCTCGGCGAGCTAAGATGGATTCATAGGGGTAAAAATCAATGTTGTGTTTCTTTGGATGTCAGCCGTGTTATCGATTGGGTTTACAAAATGTTGCTGATGTCTAATAAGGGTGAGAGGAGGTAAAGGCGAACATAAATGCCAAGACCAAATCCCAAAACACATGGATAACGTTTTTGTTAACTGAGAGGCCACTTCAGTTTACAAGGTCTTTTTATTGGAAGAGTACTATGGTAATTGTTTGTGGGTTAAAACTTGAGATTATAAATTGACTGTTTTAAACTATGCATAATTTGCCAGGACCTCTTAGCATCAATGTTGGCATGTTTATATTAATGACTGTGGAGGATTTCAGGGGCCACTATAAACGATCATATGGGTCACAATTGGCCCCATTGAATTATCATCAATCATTAGAAGAATGAGTTGAATAAATATATACATTTTAACACAATGCATTGCAACTTTATATGTGGAATTTTTTTTTGTATTGACTATTAAATCTACAATGCTCCCAGATCAATGGTTTTGTCGGTTCTCTGGTGAGGTCAGCATTGAAAATCTTCTAAACAATTGATCCTAAAGCATCCCAGACTGAGATCACTGGGATGGAAAGTCAAAATTATCTTCTTTGTCATAAAATTAGTGCTTGTCGTGTAGTCTAAATATGCTTTTAGTGCTCATTTCCCCCTTTGCAGATTTAACAGTCTTCCTTGATCGCAGAGTGGCCGTTTTACCAGTGCAGCCCAATGAAGTGTCCATTAAAAGCCTATAAAAGCCGTGTAAAGGCATGTCCCCGTGATGGATGTGGTGAGGCAGAGATGCTCCCTGCAGCTCTGGCCTCTGTCTGTGTCTTTTAGAGCAGACGCATGGAGCCACTTTAGTCCGTTCTCCTGCTGTAGCTTTGTGCCACTTACACAGAGCGATAGAGCACCGTCCTCTTCAAAACACATGGATAACGCACTGAAGGCTACTGAGCTGAGGGACTGAGGCTCACACAGCAAAACGCAAATTAGCTTGTCAGAAATCTAAGGTCACATAGATCCAGCAGTTTGTTGTAAAGAATTATCGACAGCTGTATTTGATGTATGTTTTATATATTGTGTTAAAGGTGATTATGTACAGTAAGCGTTATTAATATATTTAATACTGGTCTCTCCCCATGGCAAATACTGTATATAAAAAGTAAGTTTTCTGAAGGAGAATAGTTAAACCAATGACGAAGGGCCCCAAGGATTTAAATCAGGAAGCTGCGGGGAGAGAATGGGCAGGTCTATATTGTGCTTGGTTTTAAAAGGTTTCTCTCTTATCAGTTTGTAAAGTAACTGACATTTGCTTTGAGAGTATTGTTTTTGTTAGAATATGTAAATTTTTCTGCTACAACTCACTTGGATTTTCACAGAATGGTTTATTTTCAAGTGGCATTTGACTTATTTGTAGATAGTTTTGTTATTAAACTAACTTAGCGTTGAATTGGTATTTAATTACACATAAATATCACTTTATATTGTTCCAGTACATTGCTTTTGAAATGATACATTATGAAGGTTGCTCTAATGGAATTCACTTTCTATATGATTTAATGAAGCATTACGTGGATATTTTCAAATTATGCTAAATGTGTATAATTAGTTTGCTTCCTACTTGCTCAGAACAGTGCTTTGGAAACATGTATTAGCCAAGTGCACAGATAAATATTCTCTGCAGTATTGAAGGAATGTGTTTTGGTAAAGTCTAAACTCCCCCGTCCTCCTCTTTTTCAGGGCTGGAAAGCGGAGGAGTGACCCTGAAGGAGCCGGATTCAGAGGCCGACATCGAGAGCTCCGTCCCGGTCTCTCTGCGCTGCCACATCGACGGACATCCACGGTCAGTCTCCTCAGTCCTCACCAACACTAGAACACTGCAAAAGGAAATGACTCCCATTGAGAAAAACTCACAATACTGGGCTTTTTATCATGCAATTTCTAAAACTACTTGGACAATATTGCCACTTATCTTTTAACAATTTTATTATTTAGACATTCCCTACTAAATATTAGGGCTGCATGATATATCAAAAAATATTGTTATCGCAATATTGGTGCGTACGATATCCATATGGAAAATATGTGTGATTAAAACAACATCCATCCATCCATCCATCCATTTTCTACCCTTTAATCCATTTCTGGGTCAGGGGGGTGGCAGTCAGAGATGCCACCCAAGTCTCATAGCACCAGCCCCTCACTGACCCTCTGCAGGTGGTGAGTCCACAGGAGGACGGCTGCTCTCTGAGTGTGAGCATAGCCTTGATCTTTCAGTGGGGGCTTTGGGCAAAGTGGGGTTAAGTGTCTTGCCCAAGGACACAACGACAGCAGTCATCAGTGGGAGTCGGTGGAGAAGGTGCAGAGGTGGGAAATGAACCCACAACCTTCTGGCCTTAAGGCCAATGCTCTACCAACTGAGCTACTGTCGCCCCCAACAACAAACAACAAACAACAAACAAATATAAGTATATATAATATATATATATTAGGGCTGTCAAAATTATCCCGTTAACGCACGTTAATTAATTTTTTTCATTAATCGCGTTATAAAAATGTAAACCTTTTTAACGCATGTGCCAAGTGACTGGCACCCCGCGCGCTCGTGACCTTGGGGCAATTGCTGTGAATGGGAATCCGCAGCGTTCTGGGGCATCTGCGGCCGCTTTGGACAGCGCTTCCCGCGTCCAGCAGCTGTGAGCGGCTTTCAACAGCACGGGAGCGCGCAACCGTAACGTGGCCATGTACCCAATGCCATACACACGCACAGGAGCACTGTGTGCATTGATCACGCACAGGCGTGATCAATGCACTCAATAAAAACAGCGCCGCAAGAAACAGACCGTCACCCCCGTGTCTTCTCCCAAAGCGAAAAAAGACGCTTAATTTAAGCTGGGGTACCTAACTTTTCCTTTGTACTACCATTTCATGTTTTTGGTGCCCAAAAGTTAAAAGTTGTAAGCAAATCAAACAGATTTAATGACAGCCATTGGCTGACATGCATTTCAGACCTTTTTCAAATATCCCATTCTCATCCCTGTAACAAAGAAAAGTTTGCAGAGGCACAATAATGAAGAGGATCCCCAGCCTTATGAGACAGAGAAGAAGAAGAAAGAGGAGGCTTTAGCAGATGGGGAGAATGTTGTGCTGGAAAAATAGTGTCTACTACAGAAAGACAGAATGTTAATAATGTTAATGCCATTTTATGTGGATTTATTGTTATAGTAGACAAATACTGTACATATCTACACTGTCATCATTTATCTTTCCATTCAAACAACCATTTACTGAAAAATATTATCTCAAAACAAAAAAGTATATAAATATATGCATTTGAATGTCATTAATGTTTTTTTTATTTGTCTCTTGCGTTTCAATGCAGATTTAAATTTTAGGTGAAAGAAAAGAATATCGCAATAATATTGTTATTGCAATTATAAACACTCATTGAATATCGCTCTAATTTCCAATATTGTGCTGCTCTAACTATATATTTATATATTTATTTTTGAGTGTGTATAGCTTGCAATTATGTTGTAGAATATTATTTCAGGTGAAGTTAAGGTGTCTATACGACTCTAAAGGGTATGGACATAGAAATGTATTTGTCTACGACAGCACAAGTACTGGCCAGCATTACGCATTTTTGAATATTGTCACCTCTTCTAGATACTTTTAGGGGAAAATAATTATCCCCAGGAATTGCAGAGAAATTGGCTATTGACTAAACTTTTGACACTTAGTTAAAGCAAAGATATTCTCTCCACAGTAATTTGAAACTGACAGCTGTTGTAAATGCACCAACATTATCTCGGGAATTAGGACCTTCTTGTTAGCAACAGATCAAAGTAGTATATTTTTTCACTGAAACCATAACAAATAAATAAATATGCCCTCACATTGAACATGCATAATCTCCACTAACCTGGGTATTTCTCTTGGTATAATTTCACACAGGCACTTCTCACTAACCCTTTTAAGTTCATCCTTCAAAGCACATACATCTGAAGCACTCTCGTAGACCTCCTCCAGAGTCGGGGCTGGCCTCTCCCATGCTCCAGTGCTCTGCTTCTGCCCATTCCTCAGCTCTTACTGTCGCCACTTGTGTCACCACTTCTGTCTCCACTTCATCAATCATGCCCAAAATTCTCTTCTCCCGTTTAGTCCCACGTGTCACTGGTTCAAAGACGGAACCAAACTGACGGAGAAGACTCATCAGATCAACAACAAGGAGCGCACCCTGAGCCTGAAGAGTGCGTCTGTGGAGGACAACGGCCTGTACTACTGCTGTGCCAAGAACGCAGCCGGACACGTGTGCAGCAACAGCAACTTCACTCTCAATATCATAGGTGCGTATCTGAACCATCGCAGCGGACACTTTTCTGTTGGTTGGCTGAAGTTAAAGGACACACTGAAAGTAAAATGTGTATTAAGCTGAGAAATCCTTAATTCTCCCCCTAGCATTTCAGTATTTAGCATTATTAGGATAGCCACATTGACTTTTGAGCTTTTAATCTTGTTACAACATTGTTTCCGCACCAAAAACAAACCTGGATTTGTTTTTAGACCCATCCACGCCAATATAATCTAACTCCGCCCCCTCTGTCTCGAAAGCTGTCTCCGCCCTGTAATAGTATCATGCATCATCATACTCAAAATAGCTTTTTAAAACGAGTATTACGTATTGCCCATAAATTAGTTTTCTCGCAATTTCTCAAGTGGATTTTTGATCTTTCCAATCACGTGGCTGTGGTTACAGTGGTAAATGTTCAAAATTCGTAAAAGAATACAAAACACGATTTGACCCGTGATACTTGGTTTACCATATACCTCCTTCTTAAGAAAGTCTCATTATTGTTTCTAATGGCCGGAAATGTTGTGTAAAAGTTCTTTCTCTCTATAGTTTGAAAGCTTTTGAAGGGGGCTAAGCACTATTGCCACTCTAAGATACTCCTCAGCCACGCAGATAAAGTCTATTCTGGGATACTGGAGCCTGACAAGCCAGAAAACTCTGTAGATTCCAGACAGTTAGACTGGGCATGCAGCAATCAATCAATCAATATTATTTATTTCAAACATTCAACAAAAAAATAACAAAATGAACAGAAATACACATTTGAAAATTGGAAAAGCGG
Organism: Knipowitschia caucasica; assembly: GCA_964034765.1. Classification (NCBI taxonomy): domain Eukaryota; kingdom Metazoa; phylum Chordata; class Actinopteri; order Gobiiformes; family Gobiidae; genus Knipowitschia; species Knipowitschia caucasica. The sequence goes on from OZ035835.1 coordinate 33,150,055, forward strand.
TTGAAGCTTATTTGGCTCCAAACCCTCTCACTCATTCAACACGACACAAATAACACACACGCACTGAGACACAGGTCGTAGCAGAAAGAAGTGCAGCATGTGTAATTGTAAAAAGTATAGTCTATATATTAATGTTTTATTTCTTTTAAACCATTTTCATTTCACCATTATCTGTCATTAGGTAGCTGCTTTTTCTACTCCTTCTCGCTCTCATTAAGATCTGATGTTATTTGATTGCATGATTAAATTATGCACAATCCGTTGGTACATGTTTTACTTAACCGCTCAAAAACACCTGTCTTGTTAAATTGACTGTAAATGACCTCATATCCATCTGAATATTTCCGCCCCGCACAGGTAAATTGCTAAAGCGTTGGGAAACCATTAGCCGTGGGACCGAGCGGAAAGGCGAACGAAGATGAATTTTTAATGTGATTACTATGAACGTCCTCTGCACCTTTTTCCTCCTCACCCACACAGTCTCGTATATTAAACATTCACTACATCTACATTTGAATATTTCTATTTTATGTGACTCAAGGAAAAATGAAAATGCAATAGATGTTTTAGCTTTAACATCCAAGTGTCTGTTGAACACATTTCCCCAATTCTTCACTGGTTACAAGCTCACAGACCATTGAAAAATCATTGATATGGTTTAGATTTAGACAAAAAAACTGGCAGAAGAGCAAAAAAAATAGATTGAAGTCACATTAAGCATGCCTTTGTGAACGCACACACTATCAGACACAGAGATCGGCCTCTAGTCGCGCCACCAGCCTGTGTAACATGAGCCACACTTTAGCTCAATTAGTCACAAGGAGACATGCAGTTTAGCACCTGCCCAGGAAGAAAGCCTCACACTGGAGTTTCAAGTTTCCAAATTGCCACCTTCTATTGTGTTTGACGCTTCTACCTTAAGGACTAACATTGGTTTTATATGTACATGGTCCAGACTTCCTGGGACGTTCCAATCCCTCCATTTTAGCACCATCTGTAGTCCTCACAAACCCTTCAACACATTCACTTTGGGCATATTTGCACATTTAGAACTGTATTTTAGACTTTTCGATTTTTTTTATTGAATAGCCATTCAGATAAAATGTGGTTATTATAAGAGATAATCAATAGTAATAGTTCTGCTGGAATATTTCTTGTTCATGGACAGATTGGTTCATGAACAAGACCAATCTGTCCATGGTCTGTCTGTGGTTTCTTTGTCGTATTAGCATCAGAGTACAATGCTACTAATTTGTTCAAAATTGTATTTACTGTTGGTCAGTCTGTCACAATAATGACCAGCAACTAATCATTCAATAACTTATGGATAAAACAATGGTTTTTCGGCCTCAAATGTCATCGTTTTTATTTTTGGGGATATTTTTTCGCCATGCTGTATCTTGGTCTAACTGTAGGTCCTTGCATACAAATATTATGTGTGTGTTTTTAAAATAGACTATATAAATTAATGGACAGAGTCACGCCTATCTCCGCCGTTCTAACTAATGGGCCAAAAAATGTGCCCTCCTGGAGCTATCCAAAATGGCCGCGAGTGGTCCCGCCCACAAGAAAATTGTGAAAAAACGCATCTGCGCATGCGTCAGCCGACGAGAGCTCCATTCATTTGAACAAATGTTCACTCTAGTTCAAGTAAACTAGAGTGGTCCAAAAAAATTCCCTCCCCTCAGCATTGACACACATGTGGAACGGAGCTTTGGGCCAAGAGCCAACTTTTGGTCCATCCTGTAAAGACGTTTTCGAGAGGTCTGCCAATGCCATATGTTAGCATTGGCTAATTCTACTTCCGGGTCCACCCCCATCGGCCCGGGGTGGTATTGCAGCATGTCAGCGCACGTCATTTTGGCCACTTTTGAGCCGGGACCCGCCCCCACTGGTTTTTAATCATTTAATCATGATTAAAAACAGTACTATATTGAAGTAGTGGTTGTTTGTAATTATGGTTTTGTGCGTGGTGTTCTCTGGATTCATGCAGAGCCCTGGGTTGGCAGGTCAGTGCAGTAATCCAGGACTTTGGCCCAAGCGCCGCAGCAGGAGGTTGGCAGGGGAAAAGTGTCAGGAATGTGGATACAGGGATAAGATGGAGCTGCTAATGTTTTATTGGCTGAAATGAGAGTCGCTGGAACAGGTTTTAAATATTACATGAGATTTAACAGCTGAAGGTTTTACCAATACATGTAATTTCTGACTACACTGATCTAAAGTAAAACCGGACTCTAGATGCCTAAAAATACAACATATACCTCAGTCATTTCTCTGATAGTGCGGCTCATTGGGTGAAAAAGGATTATAGGGTACATCATAAACATTCTAACTATCTTGGAACCCTGAAGGCTAATATTTGTTCCTCGGATGTACTGCCTCTGTCTCGTGTTGCAGCTGGTCTCATTATAACAGACGTGTTCAAAATGGCAAAGCTCCTACTCGTACAATTTCACCACACAATCCAAATTGATAAATAACAAACAAACAAAATGAATGCACTCATTCAGACTTAAGAATTATTTGGATATGTTTCATGCGTTATATGTGATCCAACATAGCTACATTTTTCGCAACCATTCCATTTCATTGCAGTTAATGCTTGTTGTTGTACTGAGAGTTGTACTGACTCTTTCCTCTCACAGATAAGAGCGTCCCGCGGCCGCTGGTGACCCCCGAGGACCAGGTGGTGATGAAGAATGAGGAGGCTATGTTGCACTGTCAGTTCACTGCCGTCCCACCGCCGACACAGGAGTGGTTCCACGAAGGAGAGCTCGTGGTCAACAAGACCAGGTACAATTCCTTTTTTTAGCATATACCTTTTTTACTACTGACTAAAACGGGTCAATTCAATGTTGACAATTTACAATCAAGAATTTAATAATATTTTGTGGGGGTTTTTTTCTGAATGGTTTAAGTTGATCTTTATCCTACATGTTATGTGGCTTAAACTATTCAAATAATACAACTCTTGACCTCTAGAGTACCCACTATCAACAGAATAACGGGCCTACCCTGTGTTTTAGTTTATTTTAACATCTCTTTAACCTCTTAAACTCCTACATCTATTTTGGCTCTTGCACAAAAGTTTGGCATACCCAAATGTCTTTGCTTATTTAAAAACACATCTTACGTGTCACATGCTTGTATGATGCATCATTTTAAAGCTAGGCCCTTCTAGTTTATGTAATTCGGGACCAATTTGGTAAAATGTGTGCCAAATTGTGGCAAACTGCTTTACTAACATTTCACCATCATTGCAAGCATATATTTTAGCTTTGGTACTTATAAGTTACAAATCTGTGTAATTTTCTTTTACATTTTTTCAAAATTATTTTTTTAGTAGTGTAAATGCATATAAAATATGCGCAGCAGTACTAACAGCGTCTTTACGCACGCTTTTACTGAGAAAATGAAGAGTTCCTACAAGTCCCACCCATCAAAAGAAAGCTTTTTTTATTGGCTACTTAGACACATCAATCATTCAGTGACTGAAACCTGCTCCTATCTTTTCATGGAACCTCTCTTTTTGAAGCTAAGGACTCAAGGAACACGTGGATGTGATGTTTGTGGGGCTAAAAAAAGCTCAAACTTGGTGAAATGTGAAAGAGAAGCCTGAACATTTTTCGGAGCGTTTTTTTTTTTTGCAACAGAAAAATGCACATTTTTGGATTATTTCTGAAGAATGGATTATACTTTGGGAAATACAAGTGGACATTCTTTTTCAATGAAGACTTACGGAGAGAAAGAGACTAAGCAAGGATGGGGAAAGTCTAATTTGTTGGAGCAGCAGAAGACAAAAGGTAAAAAATGTATAACGCATAATATGGGCACAAAATAAATCACGTTTGTATTTCTTTTTAAAGCTTATTTTCTCAGCTATATTCATATGTAAGTGTAAACAATATCAGACTTTGCATTAAAAAGATATAACGCATAATATGGGCACAACATAAATCGTGTTTGTATATCTTTTTAATGCAAAGTCTGATATTGTTTACACTTCCATATGAATATAGCTGAGAAAATAAGCTTTAAAATGATATATAGCTTGTGGCTTATGAAGTTCAAAATACATCTGCTATTGCCTGCAGATGTATTTTTTTTCTGCGAGCTTAAGAGGTTAAATCACATTATCAGCTAGATCATGCATTGAGCTGACTGGGACCAGAGTTCTGTCTATCGTTTGCTTTCATAATTTAACTTATCAACAAATTATTGAATACAAAACAAACATTGAAATAATCCTGTTTATCATTTACTATGTATAGCACAATTTGTGTACAAGGCAATTCAAAGTGCTTCACAAGAGCAATTTAAAAACGCAGATCAAAATGTATTAAATGGTGAATGAAATATTCAATTATTTCATATTAAAACAGAGCAGCATAAAAGTATGGGCTTTAAAACTCATTAAAATGTGGGTTTAAAACAGGAGATAAAAGCAATAAATAGTGCAAAATAGAATCAGTTGTATGTACAGCAAAAAATATGTTTTCAGTCTAGTTTTGAACATGTTGAGGGTAGAGGCCTGTCTCACAACCCCAGCTTCCATTGCAATGTTATGCCTAAAAGGACTCAAAATGGCGACATAAGAAAATAATTCCCACCATCTGGTTACTTTGCCTCTTGTTACAGCTCAACCCCAATAGAAATGCATTAACATTTATTATAGTAACATTATTTCAGTACAACAGTTTGCAAATATTCTGTGATTCACCACCAAAAGTGAGGCAGCGAGTTGGAAAGAGGCTTCAGGCTACAATCAGGCTCCCAGCATGCCTCCCGTAAACACAAGCACAACATAATAACAATTTTGTACACGGGGCATGTATTCCCTCAGGGCCTAACGTTGCCTTCTTTTCGATGGAGAGAGGGGATAAAGTGATTACTGTGCGCACTGAAAAGACCTCATTGGAGGCCAGTCACTTGTGTAATGAGCTTGTCAGAGGCGATTGAGTAACTGAAGCTCTGGTGACGCCGCATTTCTGATCTGCTTGTAAACATAGAAAAAAAAATGTAGCTTTCGTCTCACCTCGTCCTGACCGCTGCTCCTGCTGGGAGGAGGGCCCCAAGCAAAGATGTGTTGCAATTATTTTGTTTGGCAGAGGTTTACGTTTGTGTTTCTACCATTAATGTATTGTTAAGATTATTGCGGCCGAGATGGAAAAGTGATCAGCACTCAGAACACGAGTGGTTCTGCTATTTTCAACCATGGACTTGCTATAATACATTCTCTTTATCCACATAACAAAATCCGAGCCTATTATGAGGTTCAAATATTGGAATTTGGTTCTGTTTGGCCCTAGACTCACCAAACATGGCACAGCTCAGCACCACTAATAATAATAATGATAATAACCAATGTTATGATTTATGATTCCAAGGCTTTGTGTGATTGTTTTTTATCATGTTTTGTTCAGCCCTTTGACTTGCCTTGTGTAGGAACTGCTTTATACAAATAAACTTGTATTGGAAACAGTAGTCACAATGCTGAAATCCTTCTGTGGATACCATTTCTATACTATACTTATAATTGTGTTAAGAAGTATGTTTGAACAATTAAATTAATAATAATAAAGAAATGAGTTTAATTATTGGTCCATAGCAGAAGATTGCCGTTGCATTATTTATTTACTTCCTCACATCCAGTTGTGCCACAGCTGCTGTAGGGCAGCTTAGACTTGGGACTTGGCACAGCCTTGCAGCCTCTGGAACCTTCACGTTTCTCATTCATACAAACAACATGGCGACGCAGTTTATTTAAAAACATAATGTTTGTACTTTTACACCATCTATTAGTTCAAATGTCAGGTCTGACGTTGATTCTGGGTGCTACAAAAAAAACTATAAATGCATGTTATACTTGCATTACTAATGTCTTTAGTAAGGGGATTCTTGAGCCCACTTGGGAAGTCTAAATATTTAATGGAGATAATATGTGTGAATCTGAGCTCAGGGCGGTTTTGGCAAACACACACTGAGGGGCATCTGGGGCAAACCAACAAACCACAGCAGAAGGGTTTTGCTGTAATTTCACCCACACAATGGGTTCTCCAGATGTGTACATACCACATACAAATGATTAAACAGATTAAATTGTTTAAAAAAGTTATGATTATGCCAGTGTGTTAATTTGTGTCATTTTAGTTTGATGCCACAAAGACCTGTTCAGATCATGTCTCTCTGTTTTGGACTCTCAACACAGATACCACCCTCATGAGAAATCCCGCTGCACTGTCAAGCTGTCTTCCCTGTTTTAGGAACTACTATTTGTTTTAGAATGAGTCAAAATCCTACAACATTTTACCATAGCATGTGTATGTATTTTTCAGCAGTTTCTTTGTTTGCAGGTCTCTTCTATATAGTAGTTTTTAGGTCAACTCTGTCTAATTATTTCAGTGGCTCTCTGGCTCTCAGTCCCCTGCAGGCTGCCACAGGCCAAGTGAGAAGCTCTCACAATGAGATTTTTTCCCTTTCAGTGTCCCTCATCATCTTTGAATGAGATTTGATGAGTTTTGAGATATTAAAACGTACATTATTTATTATTGATATAGCAATTACTTTGAAATTTGACTTGCCCCTGAAGCAAAAGGCTTATTTATATTGCATTAGATTCTGGTGCTGCATTGTTTGGTTCAATCCCATAAGAAGAAATATAAAAAATAATGTCTAGTTTTAGAAATTAAAGTTTTGCAATATTTTTTTTTAGTAATAACCATTATTCACAAAATAATGTTTCATCTCCTCATTCTCCTGTAAATTCTGAACATTTAAATCTGTTCACTATGTCAAACTGAGCAAATCAACTTCAAGAAATGTTTTATCAGAATCATTATTCAGTTTCATCTCTAAAATCACAAGAAAACTAACTTTCATAGTCTGATAGATTCTACAAGTTGATTACTGTTTTTACTGCTGGCGTGCAGTCTTCCTCAGAGTGTTTTACAGTTTTTGGCGCTGTCTTCCTATGACCAGTGGCAGGACCAGAGGCAGAAAGACAGCTTCCAAAACGGTGTAAAACAGCTGACAAGACAGCAGTCCAAACACTCCAACCTTGTAGAATTGTCACTTTTCTGTTCATGCCCTTTTTAGTTTTGCAGTCGTAAGAAGGATTGACATCTTACATCATTAATGATAAGCATTCAAATGGTAAATTCAGTCCTGTTAAATGTAAAGGAAGTTAGGTTAGATATTCACCAGAACTGTTGGAACAAGGCTGTTTCTGCTGCTTCTCTAATAAGGAATTGAAGTTCCAGCTTTCAGTGTTCTCTGGTGAACTAAAGACTCGACTCATTTGAATATGACGTAAACACCTAATAAAGCTCACAGATTCAAGAACGTTTTTTTCACACTTCATACAATTACAATAATGACCATTGACAGCGAAACCCAAACCTTTGTTGTTGATATTGCATAAACCATGGTTGAGGAGCTGTGTACAGATTTGTTGATGCAAATGTGATTACAGAACAGAATGTGTTTATTTCCATCTCCCTGGGCGCACACGTTATTGAAATGTTTAATCCTCGTGTTTGTATGGTGTGCCCTGCATCTCCAAACAAAACAAAGACTGTAATTATTCCCACGTGATGCTCTGTAGTTTACATTTCCCCATGTGTTAATGTTGTTCTCCTTGTGCTCACAGATTGGTCCTTCTGTCCAACGGCAGCTTGTGGATCACTCAGGTCAAGCCTCGAAACACCGGGAACTACAAATGTGTGGGGCGAGGGCTCACGGGGTCACAGGTCACACTGGAGGCCTCTCTGCTCATCGCTGGTATGTACACACTAACAATAATACACTGTTAGAACTCCCACAGCAGTCCATTTGTCGGCTTTTATACTTGGATGTGTAATTACTTACTCATGTAAATTGTTGCGCTTGGTAACTTTGTCACATTTCTGTATCTATATGTAGTTTATTTTTGTCAATCTATATTTTTTCAGAGATTATCTTTTTCATTTTAATGTTAAAACTGAAAGCCAGTTTTTGTTGTTTGGTATCTAACATTCTATGGCACTTAATCCCCTTTTTTCCAACGTGCTAGTACTGGACTGGTTCTGAGCAGAGTCCCCTTGGTTTTACACCAGAGAAGGGAGCATAGTTTCCATGTGTCTGTTTGCATTGTTTACTTGCCGCATTTAGCATTTGGTTGGCTTTTACCAAACACTTTTAGACTTACTTTTAATAAAACTGGTGGAAAACTGAACAGCAGTCAAAATGACTTATCAATAAAGTTTATCTTTTCTTCTAGTAGTTTTATAATTCTGGGAGTCCTATTGTTAGTTCATCTCATTATTATACTTATTATAAATCTCCTATGCACTTTTCTGCTTCATAGATTGATCAAACCCAATCGATTGATCGATTCTATACATGACAAAACAATTTTTTGTTCACTTCTTGACTTGCTTTAAATAGCAACATAACATTATAAAAGACGTTGACATGGACTGGAGGTGAAGTGTGAAGTGTCCACCCTGTTCAGACCCACCCCTCATTCTCTCTGCACTCTCACCCTCATTAGTGACTCATTCACATGCAGCGTTGGGTGTTACTCTATTACAAATACTTTGTTCACATTTAGTAGTGTAAATTATTACTTTTAAAATACCAGTTATACTAACGCTGTACTTTCTAGACTTCTTAGTTACTTGCAAAACAATCTCCCACAGTTTGAACATGGAGAAAACATGTAGCATTGCATATTAATATAACATAAATAAATCATATATGTTTGTTTACATTGTATAACTACAAAGTAATTTAACACGTATTGTAATAAGTAAAGCAACTTTTGACATACAGTTATAAAAGTAATATGTAACTCATGGCTATTCAGACACATGATTCTGGCATGTGGCGTGTTAAAACATGGTGAACAAATCCGACTTATGGACTAATATATTAATCCTACATGTTTTTCATCAAGATAGATCTCTAATTGAAGATCAAAACAGAGTAGATTTTCAATTTTTTGCCAGAGATTGTCGGCTTACATTAGTGTTATTTAAAGGAGATTATGCATAATCTCTGGTCAAGTGCTTTTAAACAGCTCTTCTGTCTGCTTTATTTCATGTTGTGTCTGGTTAAAGATCTGTCTCTATCAGCTGCTGCTTTTTCCTGTCTCCTAATGCTTTTGAGTAGTAACCACCATTGGACTCAAAACTCAAGGTTCAAGGCATCTACACAAAAATATTCATAAAAATCACATTTACACAAATAACAAATAAACAAATAATAAGTAAAACACAAGATAAAAAAGGTAAAAGTGGTCAAAAGGTGCTTAGTCAGGACTCCAGAGCACATTTCTGAGTCAAAACCCAACTCCACACTGGGAAATAACGAGTGCACTACATTTTTCATATTCTGGACATGCAAACATCAGTAAAAACGACATGAGCCCTAAATAGTGTCCGATGTAAGGAATGGTGTGGTCATTCTGGCACAGGCATCCATGCAAGTTGGGTAGATTGAAAATAATGGGTCATAGATTTCCTGTTTTGCTGTGAGTCCTGCTCTACACACACCTGTGATTGTGTAAGGGTGAGTGCCGGTGCATGTATCCATCCTCTGCTCTGCTCACTTCTTTCACTTAGAGCCAGATCTGCTCCAGGATAATCACATTCTCCCATTGACATCCGGCCCAGCTGTGGCCCACTTCACCGCTCCTCCACAACGCAGCGTGGATGCTGTTTTCCTGTCGCTCCACATCATTATTTCCTCTCACCGTCCAGCTGTTTGCCAGCACCGTCTTGTTTACACCGTCATGCGTTTCCTGTGCAGGCAAATAGCACCTGGCAGGAGGCGAAAACACACCGATAAGCAACGCTACATGCATGTCAGGCTGGCACACAGTCAACCATGTTATTGTGAAGATTGGATTGGTGAGAGTGATGAGGTTGTGTGTAGGTAATGCACTATGTGTTACTATGACTCTAGATTCTGATGACGCATGGTAACGCTTATATACTGTACTTGCTGGACTGTTAAGGGCACCTGTATACTAACCATGCCAGCTACATTTGAAAAGAAAGTGATTTATAGGCTGCATATGAATTCAAGCCACACATTATCAGCTAACACTTAACCAACAACTGTTTTACACAGATATGACACAATATGATTTAGGAGTTTTTTACGCCATGTTGATTTTATTTGCCATTTGCAGTAAAACCACACTGGAATACAGAAGTACCCCATTGTGCACAAGACAAGTACCTTGATCAAACGTATGAGAGGTTATGGATACAATGAACTCTGAACAAGATAAATATTACCGCTCATTAGCATGCTAACCCAGCATGGTCGTACCACACCATGGTACAAACTACATGCAGGGAAATGATAATTGACCGGAGTTTTTGGATGGTCAGGCTAATGCTCACGTAAAATTTGAGCTTCTATAGGGACTCGTCTGATTTGACAATAAAAGTTTGTCTTATAACTACAAAATGACCTCTATAAATCTCTATTCATTGGCTTTATTGCTATAGAGAGCGTATCTTACTGCTGCCCTGGGCCTTTTTTAAACCTATAGTGAAACCATAATGCTCATTGTAAAGCAACTTTGGGAACTTTTTGTTTACTACTAGCGATGCAAAAATTAAAGTACAGGTTATTTTGAGTCGTTGGTATCGCTAGTGCATGAATTTTAAGCATGTTGGGGCCATTTCTTCAGAGACTTCTTTAGCAGCAGATTGGATTAACCACCTGTTTGGGAGCCTCAGCTGTTCTGTTTGGCCTTTTGGACTTTTGTAAGCCCGAATTCTTCACCTGCAAGAAATTCTCAGCATCTTGAGTAAACTGCATCTGTTTCCGGTCAAAACCAACTCTGCACACCGTAGATCTATGTTTAGAAAAGTGAGTGAAATTATTGTTTTAACCACTATGAGAAAGTGGAAGCCCAAATAGCAGTGTGACTCAAATTAAACAGCATACAGTGGCTGGCAAAAGTACAGGTGAAACTTATGATCGTTTAAAAGTGTATTTATTTCTGTAATTGAACGTACAATATGAAACCAATATAATATAGACTCATTACACATATGCCAAGCCTTTGTTTGTTATTATGTTAATGATTATGGATTACATTCTGTATTCAAAATGTTATTTTTTACAAGCTCTGAGCCAATTATGTAAAGTAAATGGACTTTTGAACGAATATCTAATTTTCTGAGTATCAGCGCAACTGGAAATTTTGCTCATTTTTGTCAACACAGAAACACAACTGTGAACACGTATTCATATGTATTCATCCAGCCTTTCTCTGAGTTCATCACACATTTATGTTAATGTTTTATACATGACAAAATGTGCAAAAGTTCCAGTTGTAATAGGACTCTAGCAGCCATTATATATTGCACAAAGTCTGCTTATCTTCCCGTGAATCCAATCCCCTCTCACACACCTAATAATTGCATTTGTTTATTGTCACAGAAGAAATGCTACAGCTTTAACAGCAGCAGCTAATTGGTTTTCTATTCCAAGTTTAAGGCCACACTGGCGTTTAACCCCGACAGGCTCAGCAGCACCACAGCATCTTCTCATCTTACTAATCGGCCTCGCATTCTCCCCCACAAGTGCACGCTACTCAAATATTTCCAATAGGATTATCTCTGTACTTTCTATGTTGGTCCTAAACTCTCCATTTGCTACAAACTTCCACCCTTCATCCTCCCAGTGCGACCGGAGATTAGCAAATGTATCTGCAGTTTTAATCCAGTGAACCATGGCTCTTTTTAAACACCGTAATTCACTTAATCTGATGCTAATCCCTTATGACATTATACAGGATTGTGTCATGCTAGTTTTTGGAGAAACATTGCACCATAGCTTCAGCCCATTTGTTCAACATTGCAAGATATCCGAGTAAAGGATTTTTTTACATCCTTATAATTGAAGGTTATTGCTTGGTTGCACACACAGATAAAGTTTCATATTTAAAGTTTTTAGCATTCCCAGTTGTCAAAAGTATTCAAGGGTACAGTCTGTCGCATACCAGAGGATGTAGGAGCTGTCATGTTTGATTAATCCATCTCGCACGTGTTGTAGTTACCGCCTGCTCAGTGTGAAGAACCTATATATATTTAACCTTTGTGTGGCCTCATGCTGCTGGATCTAATCTGCTATACTGTATTATTATTATAGCCCTCAATTCACTGTTACTGGTATTGTGGCATACTGTAAATGGGTGTCATGATATTCATATGAAAACTCTGAAAATGAAACGTTCAAAAGTTCATTTACTTCTGTATTCAACTTACAATGTGTAACTAGACATTACAGACTCATTACAGGCAACGTGTTGATAATTTGCCCACAGTTTGTAGAAACTCATTTATGATTTTAAAATTGACTATAGTTTGAATAATTATGGTTTACTAATTACTGTTATGAGTCTACTGGTCAGTGGCAGCTGTCTTTTCCGGATTTGAACCACTTCTTGTCGACTGATTCATAGAAAAATGGGTTTCATTTTAGATTTTTTTGAGACTAATATATTGCATGTACAGAATATCTTGTAGCTAATGTGTCTTGTTTGAATGTAGAAAACGTGAATCGATTTATTGTTATCATGAAAATCTAATGTATTATTGAATTATTTGAACTAATTTATTTGTTTAAACAGTTATTAATCGTTATTTGAACCTTCTATGGACTTACAACATGCTGAAGAGAGGTTTAATGTGTCTGATCATTCTATAATAACACCAACAGAAATTAAAATCTATTTACTAGTATTTTTAAAACTCTTTTAAAAAATACCTTTACGCTTTTTGGTCAAATGTAAGAAACATTCACATAATCACTGACCTTTTGTGAACTGAAATAATCACTAATCGGCTCTGAAGTGTTGCTTATTTTATCGTCCTAAAATTGTGCGTTAAAACAACCCCAGTCCCGCGATTGATTAGAAGAGGCATTTGTAGAAAAATCTATTATGAGCTTTTCATAATGATTCTTTCAAAAGTCGTCCCATGGATCATTGCTGGACAATTGAAGGAATACACATAATATTGATTTCATGTTACACTGTAGTTTATCAGAGCAGAGATCATTCAAGTTCAAGTCAAACAATTGCACAAAGTAATGTTTTATTTAAAGAGACACAGATGGCGAGGACAAATATTCACACGTACATAACCCTTACAAACGATTGATCCTTCAGTCTGTTGAAATCATTTGGCACATGCACATTCTTCGTCCCCAACATGAGGAATAACATTTTTTAGTATCTACCAACTTTTAAATGGATTCGTTCATGCCTTTCCTAACAAGAGCCTGACACTGCTGGCCTTTTCTCTACACTCTCCACTGGCCCCTGTCACAAATGTCATTTCTTTCTTCTAACAAATTCGGAAACATCTTAACCAGTGCTGTAAATCAGAATGATCTCTTCTTCGTTTCTTCTTCGTTTTTCTCATGAAATTGACATCAGTCGCGCTGCAGCGGCTTTGAAAATGGGGGCGATGATTATCTCTGTGGAGAAAATCAATTTCTTTGTTTAAGTTTCCGCTTCATGCTTGTAGACACAAAATAGACAATTTCCCAAGTGACTGAAGGCAAGATGAGTATTGTAGAAATTAGTGTAAAGTAGTGACTCATAGGACTCCTTTATGAGACTTTGGTACCCCGGCTTTAATTTGTTCACCACATTCACAAGAGAATATAATGAAAGTTGCATATATCGCTTTAAAAATAACTATTGTTAATAGTACTACTATTGTATAAAAACTGTGGATATATTTTGCATTTCCCCTTTTGAAAAACAACTATTAAATACTTTCCCTCTCTGCTTCTCCTCTCACAGAGATCGAGGACATGGTTTCACGGGCGTCTCAGGTCTTCACCGCCGACACGCTGCAGAGGGTCCCCTGCAGAGCGCCGAGAGGCCGACCGGAGCCTGAGGTGTGGTGGGAGAGGGGGGGTCAGCGCGTGCCCACAGAACCAGGGCGGGTCTACCAGGACGGGCTGGACCTGGTCTTCAGTCCCACTGAGGCCGGAGACTCTGGGGTCTACACCTGTGTGGCTGAGAATAAAGCCGGACGACGCACGCAGGAGGTCACCTTCACTGTGGCCAGTAAGTAGCACTGCTGTTTATGCTAATATGAATAGTATAATGCTACAAGCAGTTTTTAGGAGAGAATATTCTTGTTTTGAAGCTGGAAATGAGGATGTAGATTAAAACTAGAAAAGCGCTGTGTACATCAGACCACAGCATGTTGTCTATATCTGATTTTAAAACATATTATCTTTTGCATACTGAATCACTTTTTAATGGTTTGGGCTGATAGGCTGGGGGATGGGTGCGCCCCTCTTTTTCACGTTTCTGTCTAATAAAGCTGATCTAGGAATGTGACAGAAAAAAAAAAACATGTGAAAACTAACTTTTTTGAGCGCGAGGAACAAGTGGGTTGAATTGAATTCCATAGTTACATTTTTTGTGGTTTGAAAATGAGGTACCCCAGCTTTAAATCCATCCAATCTTAGGTTAAGGGGAACCTCTCATAGGACCCCCTATTGCATGCCACCATGACATTGCAAAAGTTAAAACAAATTAATTCAAACTGTGGATTGAACCAAATTTACTTGGAGAGTTTTCTTTTTGGATAAATGTACAGTTTTTTCTGTCTGTATCTTTGCTAATTGCTCCTTTCCTTGTCCCTGCAGCTGCCCCAGTGTGGGTGATGCGGCCCCAGGACAGTCAGTTTGAGGAGGGGAAACCTGGGCTCCTGCACTGTCACGCTCAGGCCACTCCGGAACCAGAGGTGGTGTGGCTCCGGAACAACCTGTTCATCTCCCACGAGGTTTGCATCCACAGCACACACGAGTGACACCGACTGAATCCACTTTTTAAAAATCATAACCATTAACCAGACTATACAATCATCACAACTTGTAATTTGTACATTTATTTTGTATTTTCTATAACGAGTGTTTAAATGATGATGATGATGATTGTTATTATTAATATTCATTACAAACTTGCACAATATATTTGAACGTGCAAAACCATAATCAGATTAACAGTTTAGGGTTTGAAGAGGGATGGATGAATGCTTTAGATGTGTTTTTGTTCTTTGTTGATACAAAGTCATGCTGAATGGGATTGTCATTATTTTTATGCTATGTTTGAGAATTCCTGTAATCACGAAACATAAAAAGACCAACAATTTCATTGAATAGTGTTGTTTTCTTAGTTAAATACATAAATGACATGAACAATGTGTGATAAACAGTAACATTTTACTTTTAATGACTAAGTTTAATTGGTTGAATTAAACAAAGCTTACCTGTGTAACTGTTTCATTTCAGGACAATCGTTTCAAGTTGTTTCCCAACGGGACGCTGAGGATCAACAATGTGGAAGTGTACGACGGACAGATTTACGGCTGCGAGGCCAAGACTGTGGCCGGGAGGCTGTCGGGACAGGCGCGCGTCACTGTGCTGGGTACGACCGCTGTGCACATGACATCAGGGTTGTCCAAACGTTCTAGTAATATTTTGGTTCACCAGACTTGTCCAGGCGCTGACAACCCAGATGTGGCTGTCTCTGGGCGGTTGTGAGATATAAAAGGGTGTGTCCGCCGCATTGATTCACATTTGACAGAAGTTTACTAGCATTAACTATCTCACCACAGCTTAATTGATATATAAAATTTTCTGACACAATCAAAAACAAATAAAGTCAACAATTGGATTCAAGAGGTTCTGCGCTTTCATAGCGAGGTATAGCATGCTTATATTGGTAGAGCTGAAGTTGGCTGGATGACACTGGGAACTGGGAGGAAAGTGATTACTTAATATGAACCGACAGTTATCAGCGTTCCCAATGATTCTTTGTGTATGCAGAATATACAATATTTACAGGATGCACTGTTGGTTTGGTTGATTAAAGCAAAAGTCAATGGTCCACAGTCCAAGCTTATGTATAATCGCCGCAATTTGGTTATGTCCGTTTCAAAGACAGCGACAGCAATATAGTCCAATGTGTGAATTAAACGTCCAAAGTGTTGAAAATGAAGAAATATTAATGAAAAAAAAAAAGAAGTTGGATACTCGCCCTTTAATTGGCCAACAGCAGTGTTATTGTGCACTTACTATGGGCAATGTATATACTACAAAAAACATAATTGTACCTGGACCACACTTTGAGAATAACTGTACTAGACCTATATTTTTACAGTCCATATAAAGGTGTGTACATTTCTTACACACACGAGCGCGTAGTGGGAGAAGAGTGCATATTAGGTTTTCAGTAGAGAGTTATCTTGGAGATGAGAGATGCACATGTGGAGGAGCCCGTGGGCTTGTGTGGGCGTGAGTCGACTCCGCTAAAATAGAATCTGCAGTCGTTCAGGACACCCACAGAGGTGCAAATCTGATTTATGTACAGCACTTTTATAGAAACCTCCACACCTGAATATGTTATCTGTACAACGGGCTGTTATCTTTGAGCTGGAGAGGGATTTCTGACACGCCTAAGTTGTGTCTGGACAGCTTTTGTTTATCAGATCGTAAACTGAAATAGATCGCTGAATTCGTGTTTTTGTCCCAACTTGATTTGCAACGTAGTGTGAATTTATCGTCTCAGGTGCTTTGACACATTTAAATGTATTGCTGAATAAAATGCATTGAATAGTCTATTGGGTCGTCTTTGCGGCTTCTGAAATAAGCAGTAGTTCATTCCTTTTATTGGGATGAACAGAGAGCCCACTTTACTATTGCTAGGTTTAAAAAAACATACTAAAATTGACAATTTCATAAAAAAGTTAAACATAGCGTCTGCAGATATATGCAATGCTGTTTTATGAGATGTATTTAATTTGATGAGGTGCACCAAATCTACTGCAGAATGAAACCAATTTAAAATGTTAAACCTTTGACCTGGAGTGATTACAGAGAAATAGCTTTAAAAAATAGGTTTCTGTACAGTCAATACATTTTTGGGGGAGAACTAAAGCCTGTACAATCGAGAATTAATAAAAGTAAGTTAAGTAAGCTAATGGAAAGACTACACTATTCAACCAAGGTTAAACAAGTACAAGGACCACCACATACCTCCTTTTTAAACCGCATTCATCGTTTCCTAAGTGTATGTTTCTGTTACAGAGAAGCTGAAGTTCACGCCGACGCCGCAGCCCGTTCAGTGTCTGGAGTTGGACAAAGAGATGAGCATCACATGTTCTGCCACCGGGAGAGAAAACCCCAACATCCGCTGGACCAAAGCAGGTCTCTGCCGCTGCACACACACTCAGGAGAATAGGCTGTTATATTTGAATTCAATGTAGTAGTTGTTGAAGTCCGTTATTAGCCTTGACTGAATGTTAAGAATGGACTAACTATTTGTGCTGACGTCCCCATAGTGTTTGAGATTTGAACATGTGCTAGCTGGACCCAATTTCCTTTTATGCTAATTTGTTCCGAAGGGGTTAGCTTCACACCATAACAGATCTGTTGCTACAATGGTTGCTAAGGCAAGCTGGAGTTTTCCCTGCAAATGAAGGCAATTTGCTCATGTCTAGAATTACAAAGTCAATATTTTGAAATAAAAACAGTGTGACACAAATGATTACTGATCTAGAGCAGTATGCTTTTAAATGTAAGTCGATATGAGCCAGAGGGGGTTGGAGCAAAACTTTGTCCATGAGCACTTCCCTATTGGGCTTCATTGACCTAGTGGGTGAGCAATGTCCATCTATATACAGTCGGTTATTTCACAATGTTGGGAAGTTGAGTTGAAAACATAGGTGCAACAATCTCTACATGTTTTTGTTATTTATATGAACTTGTTGAAACTTGCTAAGTCCAAACTAGTGACGGACTTAAATCAGATAAAGTAGAGTTGGAAGTATCTGGTGGCACCTCTATGTCCTGTTCCTAATGATGACAGATTTTGCTTTTGGAGTTGTGAAAACATGCTCCAGGAGAGGGAAAGATTCATCATCAGTCTTAAGCATCCACATGTCACTGAGGCCCTAACTACCAGCCAAACAAGCCTAAACTTGGGGATAATGTTAATTTTTTTCTCAACATGATCACTTTTGAGGAGCGGGAGCGATAAAAGAAAAATCCTAGTATTTATTTATCAATGTTACAACTCAATCATTTGTCACATGACCAAATTTACCCCTATGTGCCACAGTTGCAGAATTTGTACTCTGAGCCCATGACTGCAGGGGGCTGTGTATGCATTGGCTTTGCTTCCTTCAAAATCCTTCCTTGCTTTGTTTCGTTTTTCCATTCTTTGTTTATAAACGTATGTTCCGTAATGCCCTCTTTTCTACTACTACTCTTTCGACTGTTTCTTCACTATAAACTATGGCGCCTAAAGGGTTACACTCTTCTCGCACGGCTGTAAATCTGTCAGATAGAGCAGCAGTTCCCAAACACACACGTGTGGGTGTTGCAAGAGGATTTCTAGATTTGATTTGTCTAGTATGACGAAAATATGTGTATTTAATTGTTTGATACAATAGAGTAGATACAATTGATTATAACAATACATTTATTTTGTATTTGTTTATTTGGATGAGACAGTGTGTATTTATTAGCGGCACTAACTTAATAGAATAGATTGTGGCTTTTTGAAGATAATTTCCATCTGTAGTCCCACAGTTACACCCACAAACACTCATTCAACCTATTCTACATGGCTTTAGTGGTAGAATAAAATAAAAAAAAACTTACGCAGACGGGAGAAGAACATGCAAACTCTACAAAAAAAGCCCCGTCTTTGACATTGTCCTTTCTCCATTTGTGTTGTAGACGGAGGAGAGCTTCCCGCTCATGTGCAGCAGAAAAACGGCCAGCTTCATTTCACCAAAGTCGTTCGCAGCGACGCTGGAAACTACACCTGCATTGCCTCCAACCGCCTGCAGGGGGAGATACGAGCTCTGGTGCTGCTCAATGTGGCAGGTAAATACATACAGTCACATTTTATGATACACTGAAAGATTGTTAATTGACTGATCTTTAAATCTTTAAATGTCAACACATACTCAATTTGCAAGACTTGCGTTTCACCCAGATCTACTAATATCAAAAAGAAAATGTATGACAATTATTGTAGTAAGTTTGAGTATAATTATACTTAAATATACAGCTAACAAAACATCTTCAACCATATTTCATGCTTTGTATGTATGTCCTCATTCAAAGTATAAAGAAGTGTTTTGATTCTTATCATATTGACTCTGAAATATACTTCACACATGAAAGTATAAACTCAGATGTTAACTCTGAATCCATTTTGTCAATCACTTTTGCATTATTGCATTGAGAGTCCACTATGATGAATCTGTATTGTGTTACGCCATATTCAGAGCATTTTAAAACAAGAATAATGCCTCTAAATTAGTTTTCCAGTGAAATTCCAGTAGCGGTGTTTGCAGCACAAAATGTTTTATATTGAAAAAAAATGTATTCATAAATTCAGCACTTCAGTAGAAGTAGAGGTTTTTGTTTTGTTGATCCTGTATAACAAGTTTGACCATACTTTTTCATCTTAATATTCCATTTTGCATTGTAAGACTTGAAATTCCAAAGTAAATAATCACATTATAAAATTCATGGCCCGAAATAAATGCAGTATATTTTTTCTATAACTGTATTTTCAGTGTATATCCGGTTCAAAGTGGAGCCAGACAACACCACAGTCTACCAAGGCCACACAGCCATCCTCCACTGTCAGGCAACAGGAGACCCAGAGCCCTACATCCACTGGGCCGTCAAGGACAAGCCTCTGGACATCATCAAAAACAGACGGTAAAGATGATATCATTTCCTCAGTGTAAAATACAGTGACAATTACTAACTCCTTGTTATTTGTTAGCACTGTTTGATAGAAAGGGTCTGTAGTGCAAAGTTGAATCTGGGGTATCTAACTTTCTAACTATCTTACTGTTTTGGTCATAAATATTTAATGTTTTTTGTCCCAACAGAAAGTACAAGTAAAATTAGACCACAACATGCTGTCTTCTTCTAATTAGAAAACATGTTCTATTTAACATACTGAAAAACAGCCATGAGAATCACTTTTTAATTCTTTGGGGTGAAAGCTGATTGGCCAAGTGAGGGTGGTCCTCTCTTTTTTACTTTTCCGTCTGAAAAAGCTGATTTAAAGATGAGGCCAAAGAGACATGCATGTGGAAACTTTTTTCTAGAGCGACAAACTTGCATAGTTCAGTTTTTTGTGGTTTGGGTGGGACTCTCTTTAATTGTAATTTATGATAATTGTCCTTTTTTTCTGGAAAGAAAAGAGACATCTGAAATATGTCTTGCATTTGCTGAATACTTTTAATAGAAATACTTAAAACAGTTTCTTGTAGTCTGAAAATGACATTCCCGGCTTTCAGCACCTAAAAATGGAAGCAAAAAAGTGATGTTTGAAAAAAAAGAAAAGGACTTGTTTAAATTAATACATCAGACAACAAAAAATACTTTCCATGCTCCTTGTTTGTAGTCCTGATCGGGTTGTTGTTTTTTGTGCAGATTTCAGAAGATGCCCAATGGCTCTTTGCTGATCACAGAAGTCAGTGCGGAGGACACGGGCAGATACACCTGCGTGGCCGGACACAGCTGTAACATCAAAAGCCGCGTAGCTCAGCTCTACGTCGTGGGTGAGTGTGACCTTTTTTGACAAAGAGCCCCTTCACCATCAGACTCCCAGCAGCTTTCACATTCTGTCAAGTGCAGAGTGGTAATTATATATCCAGCGTCTGACAGCTTTCGCCTGGCAGACTTAGACAGGTTAATGAGTATGGGACATCAATGAGTGCAGACATGTGTGCATTCATAAGTGTGGCGCTCTTCAGACAAGCAAGTATTCTGAAATTAGCAGCAGCATATTGATTTTTAGTGTCCACAACAAAGCTTTCCACAATAGCAACTGGTTGAACTGTGATTGTTAGATGATTCAGATTGATTTCAAGTCCCTAAGCAAAATGCTCGAAGGGAGATTGAAAGCAAGCGTGAAATTAGTCTTAAACTAACTATTGTGCAACTCTAAACTACAATCATCTCAAAAAACTGGATGGAACATGTGCGTAAAAGTTTAAAACAGTAATATAAGGTTAATATTTGGTATCTGTAATGACGGTTCATATCATATTGATTTTTTTTGTCCAGTGCACAAAAGGGTACAATGAGACTTTTTGAGCGTCATTGTTCATGATCCCGTTGCACATTGATTTCATATAAAGGTGATGGATTAAAAAAGAACTATATTTCTGATCATGGCCTAATCTGTCATTTCTCTGCCAGATAAACCAATACACAACCGAGACAGTGATGACGAAGAGAAAGCCCCTTATAAGATGATCCAGACCATCGGGCTGTGTGTGGGGGCCGCCGTGGCTTACATCATTGTGGTGCTGGGACTCATGTTCTACTGCAAGAAGAGACGCAGTGCAAAAAGACTCCAGAAGGGCGGCGACGGAGAGGAGCCCGAGATGGAGTGCCTCAATGGTGCGTTTTTGGGTCAATAGTATATGACAGGGTTTTTTTTTATTTAGTTTATGATGAAAATATGTTGGCAATTATCAGAAAATCAGGAAGTTCTATGTTGACGTCACACTCGGGGAAACTCAGAATTTAACCAAGGTTTTGGCACTATTTTTTCAGTAAACTAATTTTACAATTTAAACACATCTAACTCTCTCTAACCAAATCATGATCTTATTCATAAAGTAACTGCGATTTGACATAGAATATTTTTTGCCCACTGTAGAATTTAGAATTCCAAATGTGATGTCAACAGTTTTACATATCATGTGCCTCAAAATTTCCAAATGGTAGTAATTTGTCAAAATTGTAGTAAAATATGACATATAATTTTGGAGCGGTCCAATTTGTTGTAGACAGGGTTTGAATGTCAGGAGAAGTGTGTGGTGTTATTCGTATAGCTCTGCTGCCATCTAGTGCTTATGTCAGGTACTCACCACAAATTATGCTATGAGATTAATCAAATTGTATTTTCAAAGCGCTTAATGAATTGAAAAGGCCACAATTGTCAAAGTATTTTGCTAATTTAGAAATATCTATTATTAAATATATTTTATTTGTTGTTAAAAAAAAAACCTCCATCCATCAATTTTTTATAATGTTTTATAATTTTTATATGTTATAAATAATAATAATTTATATTTTTGTGAATTGCTATAAGCTGATAATTATGGGGCTTTAAAGGTAACTGCACACTCTAATGTTGTTTTATATAATGTTGTTAATACTAGTTGCCATTTTTGATTACTGAAGCAATTGTATTTGATAATCGTGTATTGTTGATGCAGGAGGGGCCGTGCAGCAGAACGGCCACACCACGACAGAGATCCAGGAGGAGGTGGCGCTCACGAACATGGGAACTTTGGCCACGACTGAGAAACGCCACAGTCACATCAACAACGACAAGCTGCACTTTCCCAGAGCCAATCTGCAAACCATCACCACATTAGGTACAAAACACTGCAACTTCATCTACAAAAAGACCATTAACTCAGGGACCAGTTCTGTAAATTCAAACCCCAATTAAAACAAATATTTATTCACTAAGAACCAACCTACGACATATGCAGTATGTTTTCTCAAATATCTTGCATTGCCTTATATTTACATTCATTAACATGTGTGGCAGTGTAGTTACAAGTATATAAAATTGATTTTTTTGTATTTGTTCAGAAATATTGGAACAATTTATAAAGCCTGATTTGTTAATTTACCTTCTGCCTTGTAAATCTACTTGTAAAATTACATTATTTACACCGTGTATGCTTGATGCTGACAAAAAATAAAAGATTCAACACCTCCCCCTGGTGGTAGAAGTAGGAAAATACATACAGAGTTAAACTAAACAATTTTTTTTTTTACAAGCACAAGCCATATGAATACATTTAGACAAAGACGAGAGAAATTGATGGATCTCTAGATGGCAAACTGCATAATTACAGATACACAGTTGATTAAAAAAAAATGTAATACAGCACTGTGTCCTCCGTGTTTTAAGGCAAAGGAGAGTTTGGAGAGGTGCTCCTGTCCAAGGCCAAAGGCATCGTGGAGGGAGAGGAGGAGACCGTAGTTCTGGTGAAAAGTCTCCAGAGCAGAGACGAGTCGCTGCAGCAGGACTTCCGCAGAGAAGCAGAAATGTTCGGGAAACTCAGTCACCCAAACGTGGTGCGGCTCCTGGGGCTGAGCAAGGAGACGGAGCCCCACTACATGATCCTGGAGTATTACGACCTGGTAAAGACACACGCACACTGTCAAGGCTGTTGTGCCAAACTACGAATATTAATGATGTTTTAAATCCTCACTCTCAAACCCGGTCCTATCACTCGTTCTGGCATGCATGCACTTTTGGCCTCTGTTATAATTTAATCAGTATGCAAAATATCAAATGTCGTGGTCTGATTTGTTATCAAAATGTTACTTAAACCAGTCTCTTTCTGTTGGGCTAAACAAAATGCATTTAGGAAACTGTTCAAGTTAGGCTTTGTTGTGATGAAAATATGCTTCTGTGTTAGGCTTTAACACAACATTAAGAATGAATAATAGTGCTTGAAGTACGTATTGTATTTTTCTTGATGAGTATTTCACAGATTTGGAACGAGGACATTATGTCTTGTTTTAGTCATAATACATACTGTAAACAGCAAGCAATTTCTCACTTAATTATGGAAGAAATATGCCTCTGTGTTTGCAATAAAAACCTGTCTGTTCTTTTTGCAAATCAATCAATTCTCAAGCAATTATTTTTAAAAAGATCTGTTGAATTTATTGTAGTGTAATTCATTTGTCAAATCCATCATTTGAGAGTTTATTTATCTATCTGCCCTGTTTGGCTCTTTTTGTGAGAAATGTAAATCCTGTATTTTAGGGAGATCTCAAGCAGTTCCTCCGAATATCAAAGAGCAAAGACGACAAGGTCAAAACACAACCTCTCAGCACCAAGACCAAAGTAAGTACAACATTTATGACACGTCCTCAAGTCCCAGGCGAACACTAAACTGACACCAAATGCTTATTTTGAAACTGATTAATGTCATACAGTCTAAGTTACTGTTCTCGTCTCACCTACCTGGATGACATCCATCGTTGTTTATCGCAAATTGTGAAGCTGATTCATAGAGATACAAAAGCAGAAACAATATTAAAAGCACCTTTATCTCTGTATTGCTAATTAGCTCAAATGTTTCTGTTTTACATTTGAAAATCTCCATTGGTTTAAATGCTGTATGGTGTGATTTTCTGAAGTCTATGAGAAAAAATCTATGGTTTTGAATGGACAAGCTCCATTCAATTGATGCCCTTGTTCAGATACAAAAGTACTCTACAAGGCTGTGTACGACTGAAATGTATCTTTAAAAGTTAGCTAAGACTAATTGCTCATAGCTCTTCCTGGTACGTGGTTGCCATGTCCACCACATTCACACTGCTAAGATCGATGTGTAGGAGCTTGGCTTTCATGCGATAATGGGTTGATAACAGGCTATTGTTCTCCCGCAGGTTTCCATCTGTGCCCAGGTGGCTCATGGCATGGAGCACCTGTCCAATCACCGCTTCGTGCACAAAGATCTGGCTGCTCGGAACTGTCTCATCAACAGCCAACGCCGCGTCAAAGTGTCCGCGCTGAGCCTCAGCAAAGACGTCTACAACAGGTACAAGCACTGGGCGATGGAGGACGTTGGCATAGTAACCATTCACAACAATATTACTTTGGTTTGTCTCTGTATGACCCAAAAATGTATTTTCACCATTAAAAATCTCTAAATGACTTTATAACGCACCCACCTTATTGATAGTATGAATGGTTTCTGTTAAGTAGTTTTAGCTCAATACGATTAATGAAAGTGGACTAAATGTACCGTGATAATCTAAGTATGAAGTCTTAGATCTCAATACAGCACAATCTTTTTAAAGAGTCTATTATTATGAGGATAACCAGATCTCAGATGAGTTTGTGCTTGATTCGTCTATAGATGGTAATTATTTGGGAACACCATCAGCACATCAGCAAATGGCAAAAAACAAATCCTTCCCCGTCCTTCCTCTTCCTTATCATTGCTCTTCTGTTGCTTCTGTCAACAATAAGGAGCAATAGGGAAAGGAGCAGTCTCTGCCTTTAATGACTATCTGTTATTCTTACTGTATTATTGTCTTGTTTTCTGAAACTGTGGGACTGGTTTTTGCTCCTGGGATTCCTCATAGCTCTTTGCTGCTGTGAGGAATGATGATTTATTAGCCTATATTCTTTTTTAGCACTACTTTTCCTATGTTCAAACGTGTCATATCCGGATGGTCCTTATCCCTTCCAGCGGACAGATCAGCAGAAAGGAATTCTAGACGCATTTAAGATTGTCGGATGTACCCTTGGTTGTGGCAGCTTTCACCCCAGTATGAAAAGAACTATTGTAAATACTGTTTTTCCACTGTCAACATTGTCTTGTGTTGTTTTGCAGTGAGTACTATCACTACAGACAGGCGTGGATCCCTCTCAGATGGCTGCCCTCGGAGTCGGTGTTTGAGGATGATTTCTCCACAAAGTCGGACGTCTGGGCCTTCGGAGTGCTCATGTGGGAGGTCTTCAGTCTGGGGGAAATGCCACATGTTAAACTCAGCGACGACGAGGTGCTCGAAGGTCTGTATCCGGAGACACGGCTTCTGCTTTAGTCTGGATCCTCTTTCAATCCTATGAACAAAGTGACTAGTTGCTCCAGTACTATGGGTTGGCAACCTTGATATTAAAAGAGCTTAGAAAATAGTCTGAAGCCACAAATTATAACACATCTTTTTTTTTGTAATACATTTTTTATTTTCAAATTTTCATAAAACCAATGACACACACACACACACATTTTACCTGTTACAGCATTGTGTAACAGGTAAATTCCACTTTAATAGAGCTGACTAGCAAACAAGTAAACATAAAATGAGGAACTAATAGTGACAAGTCTGTGTCAGTGTGGCCTCATCCTGTTTCTTTCTCAGTAGAAATCACTTCCAAACAACTTATCCGTGCTCATTCGTTTTTCTGTGCTTTGTTTTATTCGTCAATAAAATCCTCACACAGCAGTATCAGGTCTCGCTGCGTGAGACTGAAGCTGTTTTCGAAATGTGCATGTCATGGTTATATTGCTGCCGAAGTCAAAAGGAAGTAAATCAGACACATAAACAGCAAACTTCTGCACTATATGTCCCGGACTGCGCCGCTTCTTCCCACCGCAGAGTGAATTAAACAGAAAGAGTGTAGATCAGTGAAGATCTATTGATGTGAAATGGAAGAGAAGCGCTGCCTCACATGCAGATGTCCTGCTCTGTGGGCTTCTCCGTGTGTTAAGGAGTCAGAGAGGTTTTTGTATGCTCCATATAGACATATAGAAATAACATGTATGTACTTTTTTTATTGTCAAGACCAAACGTGCCCTTACAAACAGGCTGATTATTGCTGACCCCTGCCATGGGAACCTATTGAACCAAGACTTAACACAGTGTACCATATTTTATTTAATGATTGGAGTAATATTCCAATATTTTTGTTTGGCTCTGTCAGTAATTTCAAGTGAAAACATTTTCCACAGGCTCACAGACAAAAACAAACTTCCTTCAAAGAGATAACGCATGTCCTGAACATTAAATGAATAATCCAATACTTTCTTATGGCACTGTGCAGTCCGGTTCTGATACTAATCAAATATCATCCCGGATGGCCAAGGTAATTCATTTGTGGACTGGATCAGGCCTTGACTTTGACACCAATGCTCTATTGGATACAAAGCAGGAGGGAGTAGGCGAAGATGTGAAGAACACTAGTAGCAGGATAATTTACAAATGTTTCTTTTCTCTCTTGGACAGGTCTAAAGTCGGGAAAGCTGAAGCTGCCCGTTCCCGATAACTGCCCGTCCAGAATCTACAAACTCATGTTGCGTTGTTGGGCCCCGAGCCTGAAGGAGCGCCCTTCCTTCACCGACATCGTGCACACGCTGGGAGAAATCCCCTCCGACAGCAAAGTCTGAACGAGACATCTACCAACTCCTCTGTCCCTCCTCCTCATATATTAAAGAGACTTGATGCTGGATTATTATTACTCTACACATTTCAGGGAAGATTGTCGAGGAGGGGACACTTTTTATATGCATTTCAACCATGAGACTTTGCCTTAGCCACAGCATGGACGGCCCTATTTAAGACTGTGGTATTTCTGATCCCGTCTGCCTCCTGTACTTCGCCCCATAGAAGATTGTTTGCATTTTTGGATCCTCACAACCTCGGTGCCTATCCCTCAACATCTAATACGGCTATCAATGGCCAATGTTGTACGGTCAAATCGAAAGCCTACGTCAGAATCACTCCTAATCAGAAGAAAAAGGTGCTTATAAGTGACTTCATTGAAGCCCGATCAATCATGTTTGGAGCATCTACTTCCATCTTCACCATTGTGGGACCAAGCGCGACTCCAAAGTTTAGATTTTTGTGCCACCAAATGTTACAAATGCAGGAGTGGAGGGGTTTGCTCACAGTGAGGAGAGCTGCTGAATGTTACGGTATCTCATAAGGGACAAAAAAAAGATGATGTTTGTGTTTTGTAGCCAAGAAATAAGAGGCTGTGCCAGAATGGGCTTTTGTATATTTTTTGAGTGTGTTGTATTAACTGAGGTGCTTATAAGGCACTAATTATAACCGGGTTAATCTGCCCTAACATTGAAAAACCTTTTAAATCGACTGTATCAGTGCATCAGTTCTCCAGCAGAAGGATTGTTCGATATACTCATGTTGTCATTTGTCAAAACAATTGAAACTCAGCGAATGTTACAGTGAATTGTGGAATTTAACTGCACAATTCACTACCTTGTGAAAAAGATTGGGTTTCATGAATGCAGTATTATTTCATCGATGTCCTAAAATAGTTAAAGCTGGGGTACCGAGCTTTCAAACCACAAACCAATGGAACTATGTAATAAAATCCACCAAACAGTTTTGCTTTATTAGTTTTCACGTGCATGTAACTTGACCCAAAGTGACAAATGAAGACTTCCAAGGGCTCGTCTTACAAATGTATAAAAGACTCAATGTTGTCTAATGGGGCAGCACAGTGGCGCAGTGATTACAACTTGTGCACATAGCCTGGAGTTTGCCTAGGTTTTCTCCAGGTGCTCCAGTTCCCCTAACACTAAAAACAATAAGTCTCTCCTGTGCCTCCTGCACGGCGACCCCGCTCCCATCTCGGTGGAGTTGGACGAAAAATGCCCACAACAGTTGTAAAGCGTTTTGGGACTTTGAGATAACTTACAACTTATTTACTATTAAGTTAAAAGCTGCATGTAGTGATCTGATTTTACTTTTAATTATTCCTCCCAATAGTTATGTACCCCATCTTTAAAACTAGGGATGCACCAATATAGTTATAGTTAAGTTACAGATACACTAGTGAAGGAACTGAAAAAGGCAAAATCATTATTTATTCTGTAAGTTCTGAGTTAATATGTGGCTGTAAATTGATAATATTACATAAATCACAAGGCCCAATCAGAATATCTTACAACTTATACA
Organism: Knipowitschia caucasica; assembly: GCA_964034765.1. Lineage (NCBI taxonomy): Eukaryota > Metazoa > Chordata > Actinopteri > Gobiiformes > Gobiidae > Knipowitschia > Knipowitschia caucasica. The sequence goes on from OZ035835.1 coordinate 33,178,600, forward strand.
ACACAACAAGACCTTCTTCAACACCACTATCTGTACCAGTGTATCGGTGCATTCCCACTTCTATGGACATACTGCATAAAACATGTTCACATTTCAAACTCTTTGTCCTGCATGAGCTGAAGTTCTGTGTAACATACAATTATGTCTTTGATTGCAACTTTCTCCATTTTATTTTGTTCCAGTCCAGATTCTTACTGGACCACCACCGCAACAGGAAATATGTACATATACTATAAAAGCCATGCACTAATTTCACTTAAACATCTTTTTTGTCACTATCACATTGTAGAAGGATTGACAGTTGCCTGAATATGTATGAGAAGGTTCTGTCTTTTTTTATTTTTTTTTAGCTATTTCAAAAACAAGGTACTTCTTGGGCTCTGATTTCTTAGAGTCTGCCTCAGTGTCAGGTCAACTATCCAAACAGTATGTAAAAATACAAAGGAGGTCAAGAGACACTCTGAAGTGCCTAGAAAATGAAGGATATCCCCTTTTTGTATGTGTATCTAATCAAATGCAATGGCCTTTGTTTTTTTTACTTGTTTTATACGTTGTATTTAGTGTAATGTTTTTGAGGCTTTTTTCAAATGCTAAGAACTCACACCTAGTCCTCATTTTTAATCCGCTTCAGCAAATGTCCACAGTAACCTGATATATTCAAAAGTATACTTCATGCTGCTGTCAATAAAGGATCACAGTGTTTTTTACAACGTGTCGTTTTGAATAATGTACATATCAACATTAACTTAACATTAACTAAACATAGAATGAGGTTTGTATGGGTGACCATGGCATGTTATACATAATTTTAAAGCTAATTCGCTAGACAAAACTTCTGCATACTTTATTTTAATTATAAACATTGAACACATGATGCAATGCAGTTATAAAACTTAGACTTGTTATTGCAAACAGGCTTTACTTTTTTCCAGTTTTTGTTCAGTCCAGCATGTACTCATTTTGATCCCCCCAGTTTAATAAAAGCAATAATTTTGAAGGAAGGAAGAAAAAATCAGATGCAAAAAAAGGCTGAAAACAATAATTCCCTGGTCCCTGGAAAATTTGGCCCAGACCAAAATGAATCCAACAGTCCTGGGGTATAATCTTCCATATATATAGGGGAAAATAGGGTTGTCTGACTATGGGGTACGCAAGGAAAATTTGGGGAACCCCTGTTCTAGAAAACCCTTTTCCTCTGTGTTTAAGAGAAGAGATGTGCACGATACAAAAAAATTAAGTTTGTGCCATTTATTGACAAAAGCGAGTCAGAACTTGTAAATGCAGAAGCCTGGTTACACAACACTACAGGACGTGTAAAACCTTAGTGGAGGACTGCGGCTGATGTATGCTTTGTGGCCAGTAGGGTGCAAGAACTAAACTAAACACACCATGTTTCAACAGGCAGCAGTGAAGTGGAAGTACACTATCTGGTTGTTTGGATATATTCTGCAACTATTGTATTTCTTAGTTTTGTCACTCAGGCCACAGTATGTATGCTTTTAGACTGACCAAGAACAACACTGTACAAACACTTTTTACACCAGAGATAAACAAAAAGCAGATTATCAAGTCTCTCAAATGCTAAAACATACAGCATTGATGAGAGGAATAGAACTTCAGAGTATTTTTTCATAGAGCTTTTGTTGGTTACATGACTATATAGTTTTAGTTTTAGTTGTGTAAGTACTTAACAGATCACTATCTAATTTGCTGGAAGTAATGGTTGTGTTTGTCTGTAGTAATCCATGGGCTTCCTGACTGCTGTAAATGGCTCGGTTTGGGGAAAATTGAGCTAAACAATACTCACTCATACTCTCATATACCATTATATACCCAAAGCAACATCAGAAACAGATGTAATGCTTGTGTTGGTGAAGTTTCTATAAAGATACTGTTCATTTCAAACCAATGATGTTTGGATTGGACATCTTCTCATTGTTCCACATTTGTGAGTCAGGCAAAGCTGTCCTCTTATAGAGTAATGTAAAGGTCAAGAAAAACAAAGCTTACTAATCTGTCCATCTGGTTTTTATTCAGCACAAGCCTTTCCTCGTTGTTCTTCATTAGCTTCATTAGGTGACCCTACAGTATCACTCTGACGTGAATTGCATTTGCAATGACTAACCATGTTCCAGAACATAAACATGTCACTTTGGACACAGGACTGCAAACATTGCATTAGGCCAAAGGCGATTTGAATATTCACCAATAATCTAATGTATCAAATAATTCAGTCAATGGTTTGGATTCATGTATTTCACTTCTCAATCCTTGTTAAGGGTAAAACAGCAGTTCTAAAACTTTTCACAAATTACCATCAAGATACTTTGCTTCTCAGTGCAGATACAAAGCTAGAAGTAGTTACCATAGCCGAATGTGCAATAAAGAAACACATGGGTCCACTGTCACTTTACTTAACCACTTTGTCTCATACAGTACCCTCATGCTGCTAACATACAGATGTATTCAAACAACGTTATATTTATTACACTAGAATTTGCAGTATTTAAAAAAAAAAATCTATAACTTTTTTATTCTAAAATAAGAGATTTCCAACGTGCTTCTTTTTTATGCTATTCCATTTTAACCTTGACTTTGATTGATTCATTGTAGGTTAAAGTGGATGAGTATTTGTGTGTGTGTATGTGTGTGTATGATTTCAATGACATTTCCCCACCCCTTTTTTAAACTTTTGTCTCAAACTGTCACTTGGCTGATGTAAAACTAATATCCACCTATGTTTCTGTACAATTACTAGTATAAACATTTAACAGGGTATATGAACTTTAAGGATTGTGTGACATGCATGTGATCTAATGGACTATTTAACATTAAATCAACTATTGCTATGGCAAATCTGGCAATGTGTTATCATTGCAAACTGTTGGATAGACCTCCACACCGCAGAAAAGTTGTATGTTTCTTTCCCCCCTGTCCCTCAGCATTGCTTTAGTTTACAATGACGTTTTAACAGTAGCGCAACCATTTTGGTATCTGACAGCTCCCGCCCCCTGACCAATCAAAGCGCTTCCCGGATGCTCTGTACCCAATCACTGAGCAGCTTTGTGACTCACCAAATAAGGAGAGACAGCGCCATATAAGGAAACGTTGTAGCTCTTTATAAGGAGAAAAGTAGATCCGGTCTGCATATATCCATCCGCTGACTCAACCATTGACAAGCATTAAAGTCCTTTTTCGCATTTGTAAACAATTAGAAAACGCGTATTAGTAGTTAAAATGGACATATTGAATTTTTCAAAGTGGTAAATTTGGTTTGAACGCGCTATTTGACTTAGAAACATGGACTATGTCAGTACGCGGATGCACATGCAGAGTGTAGTTCGCGTTTTCCTTTTAGAGAATGTGCTGTGAGTTTTGGCGATAGAGGAGGAGGGTGAACCAAAGCGAGCGGGCTGGAAACGTCCTGGGGGCAGCATCACTTTCCAAACTTTGTCCGCGATTATCTCAAGTCTCCAACCCCACCACTACAGCCCCTTTTTGTTTACATTTTGCAGGCCAAGGCGTGTATGCCACCGCGCAGACATTCACGACACTACGGCAACAACTAGCGGCGTGCACTTGCTTTCTGGCTGGGGTTCGTAGGATGTTACCGAGTCAAATTGGACAAGCATCGGCTGGAAACGGGTCCGCATCGGGTAGGGGGGGTTCGGGACACGGGTCTGGAGTTCGCCCGGTGCTGGTGCGGGCAGGTGGACACGCTTACGACCCCGATAGAGACACGGTTGTGGGAATGCTAGGGGCTAATAATGGTCCAAGAGGCGCCAGACCACCGGGGAATGGGACGCAAATGCAGCAAGGTAGCGTGGTGGGCTTGGGCTCTCCATCCACCGTGGTCCTACCCCAAGGATCTCTGAGCAGGTTTGACCACGACAGAGACCCTCTTTGCAGCGGCTCGGACAACGACTCTGATTCCGTGGATGATGATGACAACGTGGTGGGATCACTTGGGGATAGTAGGCGAGGGGTCAAACGGGAAAGGGACATGGAGGCAGCCGTAGTGGGGCAAGACGTGGGTCCGTGTCCAGGAGGTTACGGCATGGTCAGCGGGGGAGTAGCAGGAGCGAAGCCGGGGAAAAAGACACGTGGAAGGGTAAAGATAAAGATGGAGTTCATTGACAACAAACTCCGGCGTTACACCACTTTCAGCAAGAGGAAGACTGGCATTATGAAAAAGGTGGGTTGAGCAATGGTTTGGAGTTTGGCCAATGACACAAACATCTCGTTTTTAAGGCTACTGTTGTCACAAGTTGGTGCACTGTGCATAGCAGCCTGGACTGTTGCATGAGATGACATCCTGAGGTAAGTATGTTATGAAAGGGTCTTGCATATTATTGCTATAACATAACGTTGTTTATAATTTTAGAAGTGCTGAGATTTTCCACTGTTGTCTTTCTCTTTCAATACCACATGGATATAAAATGAATACCCCCATAGTCATAGTGCAGCAGACTGTTTTCAATGGCATTTCGAATTAATTAGATACGGCTATGATACATTTAACTTGACCCCCACTTAACATCCTGTCACAGCAGCACAATGCATGTAATTGGCAGCACTTCTAGGTTCACCAGTTCCCAATGCCCCCATACTAGACACTCACTTTCTGTTTTTTTTTGTTTTTTTTATTACTAATACTCCTGTCTTGTCTTGCAATATTTATCTTATGTATTTCAACTACTTTAACATGAAGCCTTTCGTCAGCTATCTTGTACTACCAGTTTGTTTGTATCATCTCTCTTCCATTTGATTTCCTTTTTGGAATCATAGAAAGCTGCTTGAGTTGTTAATCATGATCTACAGTATGTCTGCATTTGCCAGCTGCGAGTTGGGACATTACATACAGTCATACAATGCTTCCTTTGACGTCTAAAAATCTATATACAGTTATTGAGTAAAAGCATGATCTAGTTTTTTGTGGAAATAATGAGAATGTTTTTATGAAACATAACTATAGCTATAGCTGTTCAAGGATAAGGTTGACAAAACTCCTATTTTCTTGCAAAGTATTCAAATCAACCTCATGGTGCAATTTGTAATGGACAAACAAACGATAATTATTCCTCATGCCTTGTTGCACTGAACCTAATATTTGTGAGTGACAATATTGTCCTTTTATTACCTTGTGTGAGCTGAGCAGTAGCTTAACTGTCACAATATTCCTTACTCTCCCCTTTGGGAAATTTATCCTCTGTATTTACAAACCCTTCTGTGCGGCTGGGACCACTTTTATTTTTTGAAGACCACAACGCAGCTCTCTTCTCAAGATTGAGTTATTTATTGAACATGCTGAAGGATTAGACTCGTTGTTTTGAGAATTCAAATCTTATTTCTTCTGTGGTTGAAATGACATGCTCTCAGCACATGTGGTCTTTAGCAGTCCCAGTCATTCAAAAACCTGTTGCTTACCGCTTACGTGATGCTCGTAGTCCCTAAATAACTTCACTAGTGGCTGACGGCTAGCAGGACACCTGATCGGCTGTAACAGAGCTTAAACAAAACTCGTCTGGCCCGGCACAGGGCATTTATGACTGGCAATGGACCCAAAATAGATTTCAGCAAATGACAAGCCCACCTCCAAGTTGGTCACTCACTCCTTCATCCCCAAGATCTTTCTCCAGCATTGGACAGTCATTACATGAATTTCAGTGTTTAGTAGACCTGAAAAATATGTCAAATATTATGTAATGACACACAGTATTTGAAATGGATGTTGAAATATGCAGGACACCCAGCAGTTTCTCTCCTGGATCTCTTTGCAGAATATCCTATTGATTTATCTTCCAGGATATGTAGTTGTCATTGTTTTTGTGTCACCTGCATTACTCAAGGAAATAGAAATTTGATTAAGCTTTTTGTGGCTATAATTGATTACTGTGAAAAATACTTTAAAAAAGACTACATTACCATATACATGAGTAGGATAAGTATGAGTCAGATTATTAAAGATGCAAGCAGAGGACCATATTTTTATTAGGGCTATAATCAATCAACAATTTTCTGGACCATACAAAAACAACACATGTTCTTTGTGTGTTTTAAAAGTTATATGTGACCAATAGTTATGTGCCATGTGACCAATTGACTTGCAATAAATAAATATATTGCTGACTAGTCGTCTAAATCATCGCTAGTGGCACTCCTAATTACCAGTGCAAATATAACCCTAGTTTAGCACATTCTTCAGTGTTTCTGGAGCCACTTGTCCGTGCCGTGGCTGTGTCCTGTGTGGAGGCTCTCAGGCGTGGACCATGTGGTAGAGCTGGAGGTGCCAACAGCTGATCAAACCCCAGGGATGGGATCAGAGCGGACCCTCGCGGAGACTGTCTGTGCTTGCATTAACTGACTTTACTGTAGAATGTGGCCCGCAGAGATTGGCAATTGGTCAGTGGAGCATGGTATGAGCAGCTGGTGTGAAAAGACTAGATTGCGTTTTATTGCTACATCAAAGTAAAAAAAATAAAGTTTATGAAGTGCCACTATATTATATGCGCCTATATTTGTCCAAAGGAATCATTCCTTAAATAAACTGTAAAATTACTATTATTTAAGCGATACATTATCAATGTACACAGTGTACGTGCGGGACGGTGGCTGAGTGGATAGCACTCTCGCTTCTCAGCAAGAAGGTCCTGCGTTCAAATCCCGGTTGGAAAAGGGCCTTTCTGAGTGGAGTTTGCATGTTTTCCTTGTGTCTGCGAAAGTTTCCTCTGGGTACTCCGGTTTTCCCTACCACTAAAAACATGTACAATAGATCTGGCATGTGCCCCCTGTACTGGCAACCCCGCTCTATGTGTGGAGTGGGACACAAATGCCCCCCAAAAAAAATTGTAGACTGCTTTGTGACTTTGGTCTGTAAAAGGTTGTATATAAATAAAGATTACTTACAGTATTTTTCATTCATACATTACTGTAAGCCACATAGCAGAGAGTGTTGTCAGTATAACAAAAACACGACTAGAAGATATACTATACTACGTATTAATGAGGGCATAATTTTCTATTTCCAGTTTCCATTATAAACATTTCACCTTTGTCTATGAACATACAAGGAAAATATGGCATATTGACCTTTTTAGAAGAAAATAAAAGAATACTAAAAGACTTTGAAGTTCACATTTTCGTATTGTGACATTGCTTTTGCTAATTTCTTCACATGGCTTTCTTTCACTCCATACGCAGTGGTGTTAAGCTACCACTGTAGCTACAGTGGCCTTGGGGCAGACTGACAGAAGCGAGGCAACAAGTATGTGCCATCGGACCCCCCTTTCACACCCACCAGACCCACACTAGGTAATGTGGATGAAGTTTCTTGCCTCAGGACACAACAACAGTTTGGAACTTTCCAGCCACTACACTGTGGCACCTGGTGATCCAGAGGTCTCCCATCACAGTACTAACCGGGCCCTTCCCTGTTTAGTTTTCAGAGGTCTGTCAAGATCTGTCTTTCACATGCAGGTGGTGAGACGATTACTATGTACTACACATGTTTTAAACGTGACATTGAAATTCTGCCAGCCACAACGTAATCTAACTGCAGAACAGACCTGCGTTTAATTATGAAAATGTTTGTTGTCGGAAAACTGAGACTGAGCAAATATCTGACCGCATCTCATCGGATTACAGGGCCCCACTTTTACTGGTGAGCCTAAGATAAAGTGTGTGATATAGGATTTTCAGAAGTATGATGCAATAGTGCTGTGACCAATATGCAGAGAAAGTGACACAAGTGTATTTTTAGATATTTCCAATGCTGTTTATTTTAAAATATTACATGTCCGGTTATTGCTTGGTCCTGTAGTTGTAGTAGTTGTAGATGTTGACATTAACTATGTATTTTAGTTTTTTTCTCTGCCCGCATCAGCACTTTTACAGTAACGGTAGAGGAGAAAATCAGCACAGCACGTGCAGAAATGCAAATGAAATGCTGCTACTATTGAAGACAAAGCAACATGTTTTGTGGCAGGCTTACATCACAATATAGTTCAATACACATAGGTATATGTGTAATGAAATGCATGCATGTATGTTAGAAAAGTAACCTTCCCTACATTTAGAAAGTTCATTGTCTTTTTTCCCATGTCTAATTTCTAAAGCTTGAGCCCTACTTCCTAATTTGAAAATAATATAATATCAAGTTGTACCAAACCGTCTCCATAATGTGGCATCTCTAGCTTGAAGTAGTCTATTCAAAGAAGTCTGGCAAAACTTTTTGAACTCGAACCCCAAGAGCTGCCAGTAACACGAACAAGACCACATCTCATCTGATTAGCTCCACTTCTCTCTGCGAAACCTCAGCCTAGATAAACCCTATGAGTTGTTACTGCTGTAGTGCAATTTTGCTGTATTGCGTCAAATCAAAGAGTTGGTTTTGGGACTAGACCAGGTGATGCAGTTTCTTTGGTAGAGGCAAAGTCATTTTTCATTATTACTTTAGATAAACACGGCTCCTTATTGCAGCGTTGGAGTTTTTCAACTTTCAATTGCTGTCTTTGTGCACTGGTGTATTTCTCTTTTTATGTTTCACAGACTGTTGTCCTGGAAACTGAGGTGTCTTTTATGTAGACTTGGCAACATGAACACTATTTGACACCGTGTGGCAATGCAGCGATGGTGAAAGCATTGCCTACACACTGTCAGCCATCACTGAAATTGACAGGTGGGTGGAGTGGGATCATCCATAGTGGATTATGGGACTCAAACTGGTTTCGGCACAAGGCTGGTTTTGAAAGATGGAGCTATAAGTTTTCGGTATCTCTCTGTGCGGCCATCCAGCCAATGGTGTTCAGTGGCAACTTAATGAGACCGCTAGCCACAATGCCAAATTACGACTGCTTGTCTTTGAATTACAGTTTCATTATTTATATAGGGAAATTGCTCCATAGTCATAGATTATATAGGCAATCTCAGGATGTGTCTGAAATTGTTCTTGATTCTTGTTGACTAATGACCAAAGAAATGCTAAACCATTGCTCATATTGTAAGTAGTGTGTTTTATTGTTTGTATATACGTTATCAATATAGATGGAATGTGATTTGAATTAAATTGGCACTTAAAACATTCAGTTGTGGACTGCTAATTGCTTTTGGATTCCCAATACTTCGCGATCGGTTCATATTTGGTATCTGCCGTAGTAACCATTTTTAGTTTCAAATCGCTGCTTGTTACAACTTCATACAACATGGGTCCAATTAAGTTTTTAACCTTTTCAGTTGCCATTTTTATTAATTAATGTTCTTGCTTTTAGTGGGGCTCTTATAGATTGTTTGAAGGACTCAATCTTTTGTCTGTTTCACATCATATTTCTGAAAGGCCTGAATTAAATGTGTGTCCTTGAAGTTCCTATAAAACACTTTTGCATGAGTATAAAGTAAAATTATATTCTGGGTTAATCTCAATCTTATTACATCAATTGTATCTTTTCTATGATGTCGGTTAATCCAATCAAATGATGGTCAAAATATGTACTGTACTTTCTGGACTATTAATATGTAAGCGCACCCGCAACATTAAAAAAATATGCACAATGCCAGAATGCCGGGAAACCAGAGCACCCTTAGAGACGGGAATACATGCAAACTCCACACAGAAAGGCCTGGAGGTGGAATCAAACCCAGGACCTCTTGCTGTGAAGTACAAGCACTTGCCACTGTGCTGCCCTGCTATTAAAAGTACTCCTACTTTATTCTCCGACTTATAAACTAAATCTTTGTAAACAACACACCACAGCCCCTCCCTCACTCAGTTTTTCATTACAGAAGAATATACAAGTATAAATACATTCTCACACATTTTATAGGTCCATAAGTCGCGTGTGGGTTGTTTAGTGTGAAATATTTCTGTGTGAATCGACCCCACCGGCACTAGGATTCACACGCTTCATGAGTCAACAAATGCATTACATTAGTCCTTGTTATTTTTGAACTATTGCCAAATTACTCGTTGCATTGCTTTTTGCCGTGTCTAGCTACAACAGCGAGGTAATCAGGAGGAGACGGGGACAGCTAATTGCGCACTTCATTACATGTTAGCTACATTAGCGCTTAAGTAGAGGCCACAATCAAACGCAGACAGCACTATAGGCACACAAGGACTGCATAGCTTGACATAATTGGGAGTTTGAAGTCTTCAGGTGACGCGTGGGGCAGCAAATTGGAGGTCTTGTGGTCATTAGCCGTTCTATTGCTTTTTATATTAGCCGCAGAGGGGCAATCACATAGACACTTTGAATCTGCATTACTGATAGGCTTGGGTTGATACGGCTCATAATAAAGATGTAGTCCTTTGCATGTTTTATATTGGCCTGTGAAAAGTAATTTGAATTTTACTGGTTTGATCAGCTGCTGTGAGTTTTTACAGCATGCTCTGAGGTGATGCTACCGCTGCAGTGGCTTTAGTGGAGCTAGAATTATCCTCCACACAACCTGATGAGTCATTTATTTGAGTTGAAAAGTGTTCTCAGGAGTTTGCGGTGAGTGCAGATAGAGTGTCTGATGTGGAGTTAAACTCAGGTCTCTGGAGCGTAATGTAAAGTGTAATGAGGGCGGATATTGGCATGTTATAAAAACGTCTTCAGTATTGGCCAGTTAAAGTGTGCCCGACAAAATGCCCCCCATGCTGGCAATAAAATATACCTTAACTTCTGGAGACTTCTAATTAGGGCTGGGCGATAAAACGATAACGATATATATCGCGATAGACATGTGTTCGATATCAATAGAGAATGGGGTCAATAGAATGTTCGATAGTTTAACTTAACTCCGTCAGGAAAAACAGGAAGAAAACACCGGAAGTAAAGCCGACTCATAAGCGCATGGCATTGTGGGGGATGTAGGTAGAGGCTTCTCGACCAATAACAGCCGAGCAGGAACCGCAAAACTTTGTGGGAAATGCAAAAACACCAACAACCGCACCATGCGTAGCGTCCATGGATCTATAGCTCGTGTTTCAATGCCGTGTCAATGGTTATGTACGTACGTGCGCGGAATAACATGTGCGGCGGCAGAGGCAGTGGACAGACCCGATGTATTCGGCGAAAGCAAGAGATTAACTTTTTCCTCGGGAAGCATGTGCGGCACAGAGAGCCGCACGGAGCGGTCACGGGGACACAAGACCCTCAAACAGCTAAACCAGGAGCTAAACCAGGAATAAAAAACCAGGATTAAACCAGGACTAACAACGAGGGACACAGTGTGAACATATTCCTCCAGCCTCATCGCCCCGTGACTGTAAACAAGGCTGCTAAGGTTGGTTAGCCCACACAACAAATATATTTATTTAGGTAAAAAAAAAAAAAAACTCAATATATATCGTTATTGACTGATATGAATGACTTATATCGTGATATAGTTTTCAGCCATATCGCCCAGCCCTACTTCTAATCAGACTTAATGATTCTGGCGTGGACTGTGACTGATTTATTTTGGTGACTGCCTTGTCTGCAATTCCTTCCCATTCTAAGACATACAGTACCTTGCGAAAGTATTTGGCCCCCTTGAACCTTTCAACATTTCGACACATTTCAGGCTTCAAACATAAAGATACACACACTTAATTTTGTCTCAAGAATCAACAAGTGGGACACAATCGTGAAGTGGAACAACATTTATTGGATAATTTAAACTTTTTTAACAAATAAAAAACTGAAAAGAGGGGCGTGCAATATTATTCGGCCCCCTTGCACTAATACTTTGTAGCGCCACCTTTTGCTGCAATTACAGCTGCAAGTCGCTTGGGGTATGTCTATCAGTTTTGCACATCGACATACTGGAATTCTTTCCCATTCTTCCTTGCAAAACAGCTCGAGCTCAGTGAGGTTGGATGGAGAGCGTTTGTGAACAGCAGTCTTCAGCTCTTTCCACAGATTCTTGATTGGATTCAGGTCTGGACTTTGACTTGGCCATTCTAACACCTGGATACGTCTATTTGTGAACCATTCCATTGTAGATTTGGCTTTATGTTTTGGATCATTGTCCTGTTGGAAGATAAATCTCCGTCCCAGTCTCGGGTCTTTTGCAGACTCCCAACAGGTTTTCTTCCAGAATGGTCCTGTATTTGGCTCCATCCATCTTCCCATCAATTTTAGCCATCTTCCCTGTCCCTGCTGAAGAAAAGCAGGCCCAAACCATGATGCTGCCACCACCATGTTTGACAGTGGGGATGGTGTGGTCAGGGTGAAGAGCTGTGTTGCTTTTACGCCAAACATATCGTTTTGCATTTTGGCCAAAAAGTTCGATTTTGGTTTCGTCTGACCAGAGCACCTTCTTCCACATGTTTGGTGTGTCTCCCAGGTGGCTTGTGGTAAACTTTAAACGAGACTTTTTATGGATATCTTTGAAAAATGGCTTTCTTCTTGCCACTCTTCCATAAAGGCCAGATTTGTGCAGTGCACGACTGATTGTTGTCCTATGGACAGACTCTCCCACCTCAGCTGTAGTTATCTGCAGTTCATCCAGAGTGATCATGGGCCTCTTGGCTGCATCTCTGATCAGTCTTCTCCTTGTTTGAGATGAAAGTTTGGAGGGACGGCCGGGTCTTGGTAGATTTGCAGTGGTCTGATACTCCTTCCATTTCAATATAATTGCTTGCACAGTGCTCCTTGAGATGTTTAAAGCTTGGGAAATCTTTTTGTATCCAAATCCGGCTTTAAACTTCTCCACAACAGTATCTCGGACCTGCCTGGTGTGTTCCTTTTGTCTTCATGGTTCTCTCTGCACTTTAAACAGAACCCTGAGACTATCAAAGAGCAGGTGCATTTATACGGAGACTTGATTACACACAGGTACATTCTATTTATCATCATCAGTCATTTAGGACAACATTGGATCATTCAAAGATCCTCACTGAACTTCTGGAGTGAGTTTGCTGCACTGAAAGTAAAGGGGCCAAATAATATTGCACGCCCCACTTTTCAGTTTTTTATTTGTTAAAAAAGTTGAAATTATCCAATAAATTTTGTTCCACTTCACGATTGTGTCCCACTTGTTGTTGATTCATGACAAAAAATTTAAATTTTATATCTTTGTTTGAAGCCTGAAATGTGGCGAAATGTTGAAAGGTTCAAGGGGGCCGAATACTTTCGCAAGGCACTGTATAGGGACTCTCTTTTCACAACTTTTACACGCCTAAAGTTCTAGATTGAATTAATGTTCTATACCTCTGAATGTAAAATGAAAAGTATATCTTATGAGAGAAATTCACAACTTTTTTGTAAAGCAACTCTGCTCGTCTGCAAGGCTCTCTATAGCCTCGCACCAATGTAATTTCGAGACATTTGTTAGTCCCAGTTTGCTTGTATGGCACTATTGAGGAGCACAGGGACTGGCCTCCTGCTGGAGGCGACAGCATTTGGAACAGTAGATGGGCAATCTCATTCACTGTAGATTTGTTTTCACAGTATTGTAAAGGCTTAGTGTATATAACTGTTAATTGAAATATTGAGATGTAATTATTTTAACAAGTGCTATTCTATAGTCTTTTATATTTTTAGATTGGTATGGTAAATTGTACAGTACTGACAACACCTGCTTTGCTAATAACAGAGTTGTAACTTTATCCTCAGTGCAGTCATTATTGTCCTTCTCTTGTTCACGCCATAAAACTGGCTTGAGTTGTATCATCTGATCTCTTCGAGCTTGTATAAATACACCTTGTTGAAATATTTTTAGATTTACTCACTTCTTGCCTCCTTGTTCCTATATTCTTCGCTTGGGTATCTCACATTCCCTCTTTGGTGAGATTACTTCAGTGCTACTGATAATCCGTGCCCATATATGGTTCTCCCCTGCGCATCCTCTCTAAGCCTTTTCCTTCCTTTTTTGTCTTCCAGGCCTATGAACTCTCAACCCTGACAGGAACCCAGGTGCTTCTGCTCGTGGCCAGTGAAACGGGGCATGTGTACACATTTGCCACGCGTAAACTGCAGCCCATGATCACGAGCGAGACGGGGAAGGCCCTAATCCAAACGTGTCTGAACTCTCCGGACTCCCCCCCGCGCTCTGACCCTTCCACAGACCAGAGGATGAGCGCCACTGGGTTTGAGGAGACGGACCTCACATACCAGGTGTCAGAGGCCGAGGGCATGGGAGAGACAAAGGTACAGCACTGCAGGGTTTACATATCAGGGATCTATATATATATATACCGGTTATTTTAATAATTGATTATTTGTTACATGGGGAAAGGTCAGTGAATATTGGATTTTATTTAAATGCCCAAAACAAAGCTCAAGTGATCCCCTTGGTGAAAATCTTTTATAGATATGGATTGAACATTGATTAAAAAACACATTTTAATGTAATCTCATGTAAGCCTAAAACATAAAAAATTGTTGATTTTTTATAATTGTAAATTAACTATTTCAATATTGATTAATTGAGATTGATCAATTGGATGGATTACATGGAGTTGCTCTAGGAATAGGACAATATGACATTTCTACGACATGATGGCCATTACCAATTAAACATACTTAACAAAAACAAAATGCCTCTTAGAGCTGCATTCGTCATCTGTGCTGGTGGCAGACTCACCGGGACAGATGCTTGTTCATCTAAATAGTAAGTAAGTAAGTAAGTAATTATTTATATACCGCTTTTCACTGCAGAGCTGAGTCTCAAAGCGGTTTACAATTGTTATTTTTTTTTTTTTTTGGGCATTTGTCTCTCACTCCACACAGAGATGGGAGGGGCCAGTACAGGAGGCACATGCCAGAACTATTGGACATATTTTTAGCGGTAGGGGAAACCGGAGTACCCGGAGGAAACCTACGCAGACACGGGGAGAACATGCAAACTCCACTCAGAAAGGCCCTGGTCCGACCGGGATTCGAACCCAGGACCTTCTTGTTGAGAGGCGAGAGTGGTATCCACTCAGCCACCGTGCCGCCCACGGTGGCTGAGTGGATAGTATACTGCTGGAAATGCTGGAAATGTATACAGTTTGTCATTAGAACTTCCTTTTACATTGGAAACGAGCATGTGACTTCATTCTGCTAAGTAAGCAGAGTGAAGTTATATCTGTGGAGAAACAAGTGTTCTCTCTGTAAAAATGCACTAAATCATCCATGTTTGAGGAGCTGTTATAAGCTAAACCGTTTCCTGCCAAACAATAACAATTGCTAAAATCGGACCACTTCACAAAAGGCGGGTCACCAATAGGAAAGTGGAGCAATGCACCTGTTAATCAGATCTAGATAATAGGCAATACTACCCATTCACCAATTCAGGGGAAAATGTCACAAACAAATAGATTATGAAGGGATGGACAGCTCACACATATACATAGTTCCCACAGACCAATGAATGTCACATGACCTCCTCGGAGACGCCATCTTTGATGGCACGCTGCTGTGTTTGTGCATTCCATTAAACAGAAGAATGAGAATAAATGTAGATATTCAAACGCAAATTGGAAAAAAAGGGCAACTTTTGAGGAAATAATTGTATATTAATACAATGGCACCACAGTTTAACGTGCTACGGACATGTTTTACATATTTGATCAAATTATGCAGCAAAAATTAACAAGCAATGCAAACATTTCTCAAAAACTTTAGATTTAATACCAGTTGGAGCTCCATTTAATTATTTTAATTATATTAACAATTAATTTAATTAATGCTAATGCCACACGGACACTCTGGATTGCTGTTATTGTTTATTTCCGCGTTTTTGACCGTATGTTTTGGTGAATGGTGGGCAACTGATTTTTCCAGGCGTAAAGAGCAGTTTATTTTATGACACAGATCTTTTTACAGAAGCAATGCTGTTTGTGAACATTGTTTTAGCCCACCATAGAACTATTATTATCTATTTAATACATTTACGTTGCCCTCGAGAGCCTCGGACGCGACACCGATCCTCCTCATAATAAAGTAATCTAACGCTAAATAATGAAACTCTCAAGTTACCAGCTATCAGCATACACAAGTTAGTACTGAGTAAATTACGTCTGTCAACACATTATAAGATACGATACGCACCTGACACAAAGTGCTCCGAGCATATTCTTGCGTGTTTTGAGGGAGTTTCTTGCCTGTTTATCTTCGCAAGCCATAACCTCCGTGGTTGTTCTGACAAAAGCTTAGTCTTCTCACATTCATGAAGTCTAATGATGGGTATACTGTAAAATCCAAGTTTAACGGAACCTCCGGCACGATTTGAACATCCATTGACCCAGCAGGAGATGACCATTTTCAACTTTATCACGACATTAACACGTTTCAGCTTCTTTTTCTATTGTTTTGCCCACAGCATGCCAACACAAATGTCGCCGGGTCGGCAAATACCCGTATGTAGTGACGTCATGTGGGAACTATGTATTTAAGGCCCTTCAGACCTCCATCCTGACTGTATTGTTTCATCCCTCAGTTGGACTGCACGGAAATCATCTTGTTGACATGTTTCAACTTTTAACTTTGAGCCATCTTTTACATCTTTAACAATGTTTTAGCGCATTATTCACTATTAAAAATATTGAGACCGAGAGACCCGCCCCACTAGTTACACCCTTCAGGTCTTGATCCCAGTTCTAGTAGCCTAACAAAGCACAGATTTTGCTACTGACAATATTACGCTGGAGAGAAATGCAGTATTTTTCAAAAGGGGAATTGGAATTTGTTATTAAATTTTTTTAATTATCTGCCACAACAGACAATACCAATGTCCACAATTCAGAGGTTGTTTGAATCATTGCCCTTCTGCTACCTCTCCTCTGGAGCATTCATCTCTTTGACATCTCTAAACCCATGCCGTGGATGCACTTTTCAAATCCCAGTACAGATTAAATCAACCCAATCTTCTATTTCATCTGACGCTCTTGTGCAGCTGGGTCACTGCGACACGATTGGTCTCAATGTGTTTGACTATCTGAGATCATATCTGCTGTTCAGAGCCAAACCTCTTCTCCTGACTCACTGTCTCGTCTCCAATGGAAACACGAATTCGGCTAAGAATCAGATATAAAACTGAAATGCATTTGCTCACTGTCAATTTTCGACTGTAGGAATTCTCTCCATGAGGGAATAGGGGACACTGAGTTGTACCTTTTCAGACTCTCATTTCATTACAATAGAAAATCACATTTGACTTGCATTATTAAGTGACATGTTTAGCACTATTTTAACAAAGCTAAGTTGACCAGAAAGCCAAGAGGGAGTGCCAAAGGAACCGCTTCACCTTACATTAGTAAGTACCTTTTGAATAAGTAAATGTATAAAGAGGGAAGTTGGTTGTAACTTACTGGATTTTCGGTCCTTCTGCTGTAAAAGGTTACTGCAGACAGTTTGAAATAGTGTAAGTAAATGTGAACAGAATTAAATATTAATTGTTGCACAATAAATCCGGTTACGCTGGTTCAGAGTGTCTTTTTGCACTTTGCTGCTTGTTGGTCAACTTGGGACTGCACTGATAAAAGTAAATCAAATACAAAAGATACATCATGAACTATTTTTTTAATGCTTGAGTTTTGAACTTGTTTTCTGGTTTGGGTCACCTGGCCTACAGTAATAAAGCATTGGAACGTTCCACAAAACCCATAAAAATTTACCAGAATTCACCCTCATTGGACTCATCTCCAACAACGATGAGTCCGCCTACAGGAGGGAGGTGGACCGGCTGGTGTCCTGGTGCAGTGGTAACAACCTGGAGCTGAACGCCCAGAAGACAGTGGAGATGATTGTGGACTTCAGGAAGAGCACTGTCCCCCCGCCCCCACCCTCCGTGATGGACTCCCCCATCACCTCTGTGGAGTCCTTCCGTTTCCTGGGCACCACCATCACCCAGGACCTCAAGTGGGAGCCGACCATCAGCTCCCTCATCAAGAAGGCCCAGCAGAGGATGTACTTCCTGCGGCAGCTCAGGAAAGCCAAGCTGCCTGCACAGATGTTGGTGCAGTTCTACACGGCCATCATCGAGTCCATCCTCACCTCCTCCGTCACCGTGTGGTTCGCTGGAGCCACAGTCAGGGACAAACAGAGACTACAGCGCATTGTGCGCTCTGCAGAGGAAGTGATCGGCCGCTGCCTTCCATCGCTGCAGGACCTGTACGTTGCCCGAGCTCGAGGCCGGGCTGGTCGTATCACAGCCGACCCCTCTCACCCTGCACATGGACTATTCCAACCACTCCCCTCAGGCAGGAGGCTGCGGTCCATCAGGACTAGAACCTCCCGCCACAAGAACAGTTTCTTCCCCTCTGCTGTTGGACTCTTGAACACTTCGTAACCTGTCCCCCTGCCCTTTATAAAGTCACTTTACTGCCCATCATACGTCACTTTACTTCACTGTACTGCTGTCACCTTACATTGTGTGCACCATGTGCACTTGTATATTGTAAATAGTAACTGTAACTCTATTTTAAATTTAAATTTATTCTTTAGAAGTGTTTTTTATTCTTATGATTGATTCAGAAGCAAAAGTTGTTTAAAATAATGTTGTGTTAATCCTATACTTTTGATGGTTTCTTCCATTTGAGATGGACGCCGGCTGAGATAGGACACTCCAGTATTATTCCGGTTCACTGAAGGGAGCCATCTCTGTGTGACCTTTGAACTCTGATCCAGGAAAAGCTTGTAACGCCTTTGAGATAAATCACAGCAGGTCTGGGTTTCGTTAGGACGGGAAACGCGCACTCGGGACAGTCGTGTTTACTTTAGATTTAAGAGATTCTGGTCAAAAGTCTGAGACATTCGCAGGAGGAACACTGGACCACACAGCCCAAATGTTTTGTCGGCCATTCTTTATAGAGTTTTATAATGGGACGCAGGGAAGTTGACATCAATTTACCATAACCTTCAGTGTTACATCTTGATTATTTTATTTTTTTTTTTTCAAACTACATGTCTGACCTCTATTGCAAAGTTAAAATGTACAGTAGTAGTTATTTTGATGTGTTTTTTTTTTATCTAGTTAGCAGTTGATTCAACTTAGGTGTTTTAATTTCTCATGTTCATATTTTTCTGTTAGGTTTGTAAAAGTGTGGGAGGTGGTTTAGCATTGAGTGTTATCTGGAATCTTGTTAATTTGATGTAATTTCTGGCTGCTACTGCCAAGACTGCTCTCCACTCCTCTTCAGCTTCTTTTTTAGAAACTACCAGCTAATTACTTGTTCATCCCAAATGCCCTCTGAAGATGAAGTAAGTTTGGACGTTTTGGCTTTGGCGTGAGGGAGAAGTTACTTTTATAAGATAAAACGCTGCTTATTCAGAGCCTCCGCAGATTGTGTGTATTTGCATTCAATCATTTTAGCTATTTTTGCATTTGCATGTGAGAACTGTTATTTTCTGTATCCATATCTCTCAGAACTTCCAGGTGCAATTGTCGTCATTGTTGTGACACTTTAAACCCACTTTTCCTCTGATATGAAAGTCCTGCGATTTCAAAAATTCCATACCTTTTATTCGTTCATTCATTTCTACCCCCTTTTAGTCCATTTTTGGGTCAGGGGGGTGACAATCAGAGCTGCCACCCAATGCTCATAGCACCAGTCCCTCTGATCCTCCGGCAGGTGGTGAGTTCCATGGTCAGAATTGCATAAAGAAATGCATAAATTGAAATGCAAAATCATACCTAAACCTTAAATAATGAAAGTCGAGGCAAGAAAAGTTTATTAGGCACATTTTGCACACAATTTTGTGTGAATTGTATTTTTATTAAGATTATTTATTCTGTTGTGCCCACCACTCGATGCAAATGAAGAGTTTATAATGAAGGAGATTGAGTTTGAGAAGTCTGCAGTCTCAAACCATTTGATTTCTGCACATCATACATTTTTTGTAGTTAGACTGTAATCCTGACTTTAACTGCCCTGATGGACGATTATAAATCTGAAATCTTATCAGTGTCTGTTCCATACCTTACTCCTTCACACGCTGTAACTGTAAATGCTCCTTTAAGCCTGTGAGCCCCAGCTTCAACTCTAGAGCGATAACTTCATCACCGACACACTCTCCGCTGTCCGCACCTTTCTCTTTAATCGCGCGTGTCTTTACGTCCCAATTTCTGCTGTTTACTAGGCTTACGAACGCCTCTTTGAAGACTCCTAACGCGGACCATACTCCGTCCTGGATGGGAGCTCAACTTTTTTCTCGTTAAGCCACTCTTCTGCCTGCTTTGCTCATTGATAAAATTTAGATTTGGCCTCTTTTGCCATATATGGTATTGTTTCCCTGGCTGTTCGCTTGGCTGAGGGCCCCTTACATTCCTTATAAGCTGCAGCTGTCTTTAGAGTCCTGTGATTTTTTTTTTTTTTTCCCTCCCTCTCCTCCCCCATCTCATTTGGTGATACAGAGGTTTAGATGTAGATACGAGCACCAGTGGATGGAAACAGTTAGGGTCTACTTTGTACTGCTGAGCGTGATGGCTTTTTTAGTCCCTGGCCTTGACATTTTGACCTTTTAGTGATTGTGGGAGTCGGTGCTAAAGTAGTCCTAAACTTGAACTTCAGAGGAGTAGCTACAAATTATAACTCTATCAGCATTTATATGCGCAGTAACAAAAACTATGGACAGATGGAATTCTTATATACTAATTCATTGTGTTAAAAATGGCTAATTGTGTAAAAAAAAAAAAACGTTCTAAATACATTTCTTAAATTTTTCTACCTCACATCACTGTGCTCAGCGTCCCTTGTGTCCATTGGCACATTCTCTGTTGATCGCGAGTCTGTTAATGGAGCCGCTACTGCTGCAGTGGAGTTAGCTGCTACCGCTGGTTGTGATTTTTGTGAAAATGAAAGAGGAAAAAGTTGGGTAGTTTAGAAAAAGGAAAACTAGGTGAAAGACGGGGCCGCTCTTGCTTTATTGTGATCCTCGTCTGTTTATTTTCCAGAGAGGTGGGACTTCTGGTAGAATTTTCCTAGATATCGTTTGATAAGGAATTCAGGCAACAAACGTCATTCTGGGTATGAGTGAGTGAATTTAAATTAAAATCCTCCAATTGAACAGCTCAAATACTGAAATCATCCATAACAGAATTGCAAAAGGTTTATTGTACATCAATGGATACATATTAATTTATCTGAAAACATTGGATAAAAAATGTATTTTTTGACTCTTTGTGACTTTTAGGTCATTTTCAGTAGCTCAGTTGGTAGAGCATTGGCCTTTGGGCCTGGAGGTCGTGAGTTCGATTCCCACCATACTCCAACTGCTCCCACTAATGACTGCTGTCGTTGTGTCCTTGGGCAAGACACTTAACCCCACGTTGCCTGAAGCCCCCCGCTGAAAGATCAAGGCGGTTTCTCAACTGATGGAGCAGCCATCTTCCTGTGGACTCACCCCCTGCAGAAGATCAGCGAGGGACTGGTGCTATGAGCATTGGGTGGCAGCTCTCATTGCCACCCCCCCGACCCAGAAATGGACAAATAAAGGGGTTGAAAAATGAAAGCAATACAGATGATGTCTATAGGAGCCAGACTAGACTGAGTAATGCTATAGGTAAAATATCTAGAGTTTTCCAGTTGTAGCCTCACGTTGAACTCTGACAGGTGGATGGAGCTGTTATCATAACATCTGGTTGTACGTCTGGACAGTATTCAGAGAGGAGTATGTCAGAACAATAGTCTAAACAACTCCTGGTTTCGCTGTGGGGGAGGGAAGGACATTTGTAAAAAGGAAAAAAAAACAAGAATGGAGTCAAGAGGAGGTAAGTGGGACAGAAGCCTGCAGATTTGGGGAATACAAGAAATGTGTTATTTCTATAAGATTGTATGTTTATAACTGTGTAGAGGGGAGGGTATTGCTGCTTGGACATATGTTGTTATTATAGACTTGTTTGAATTTAACTTTTTTCCACAAGGATTGGGTTAAAACAGACAGGTTCTTACAAATATCATAACTCCTCTTAAGTCATTGATCATACTGAGCTTTTTCAAGTTTGATGAAACTTGTGTTGACATAAGTTATCTTCGTTTGTGGAGCACTGTCTGTTGACTTTTGTTTGAGTTTGAATTGAACATGAATTTGTGAAGTGTTATATATATAATCCTAAATATCACATAGTATAACTCATCATACATCCTTTGTGAGTAGGTACCATAAAGCAAACCAGTCCAAAGCTCATCCCAGAACTTCTATTCATATTCTTTTGACATTTTTATTTTTAGTCAACATTTTTTTATGAGTTGAAGTAACTTTCTTCAATTAATTGGAATATGCACAAATTACTTGACAATATAACAGACCATAAGTCATAACGACAACGTAAGTAAACCTAACTTGTTTCCCATCCTTGTCTGCTCCATATTTTTAGATGAGTTTACAGAGGTTTTTATGCTTTTTGGATTATTTTAAGACTTCAACATATTCCCACACTCAATGTCACTGTATGAAGGGCTGAGGTTTGCTGTGATTTCTCAGTCTGACAGCCCCCTTGCTCTCACGCGCTCCCACTCGCCGCTATTGGCTCCTGCTACGTTTATCTGTTGACTTTCTCATTAACACTTTTTTTTTCATCACAAAGATAAAGGGAATACCACAAGACCACAAAAAGACTTGGTGTTTGTATGGTCGCACCATTGTAACCATGGTGAAGCTTTGATCTATCATTGCATACAGTTTAGTCACATAATGAGCTTTTCACAGAACAATATTTTTATGGAAAAGAAAACCATTCTCAGAGAATGAAGCACATTTTCTTCTTGCCACTCCTTTATTAGCTTTTTCTTTTTACCTGTTATCTAAAGTGCTCAATGTAAAGCTTCAAGCAGCCTCATCTTCTGCCTTAGTGTGAACAAGTCTCAACATGTGTAATGCCGCGTTCAGACCGGATCATGCGTTGCGTCGGCTTTCAATGCAAAGTCAATGGTGACGCGCGTTCGAGCGTCACAACGCACAAGCGTCTTGGAATGCACTGCTCAGTAGAGACGCACGGACTGCGCGGCAAAGTCGAAGGGGAGGAGCAGGAGCGAAAAATCAACGCACGCAGGAGATGAATTTTGCTGAACGTTTCCTCGGACGTTCGTGCAGCGACCAGAGAGCTGCAAAGTGGTCACCGGGACAGAAGCGGTCTGAGCGAGCAGACAGAACATACTCGTAAACAGCCATAACAGGAGCTTCACCAGGACTAAACCAGGGTTGACGATGGGGGACATGGTGTTTGTGAACATGCGTTGTCATGCTCCCGTGACTTTATGCAACTGCTTTGATGCGGAAGTACCGTTTAATAATAAAATAAACTTATTGCGCACCTCCATAACTACTGTTATATAAAGTCTGTGGAAGGTCTCTGAACACAGACATGCTGCAAAGCTGCATTATTGGAGAAGAACTGTAAACAAGAAGCCGCTAGCTTAACTCTGTTAGCATCAAAGCCCGCCGGCTACTTCCGCCACTCCCGGCGCTGGCCAGGACTTCTGGTCTGAAGACGCCTGGGTCTGAAAACTAGAGAATGTGCTTCTGGTGAGCGAGGCTTCAGCGTTCCAGCGTTGGCTGTCTGAAAGCAGCATAAGCGTTCAAAACCAACCATACAAAGTATTCAAAATATAATTCTTTGATAAAGGACCCCCTTGAAAAAGAGATAGTTTATCTCAATGGGGCTATCTTTAAATAAATAAAATAAATAATAATAAACACTTGTGAGCAAGTCATGTTTATTTATATAGCGCATTTACAGGTCATCACCCGAGTGCTTTACAAAGTTCAGAGTTCAGAAATGTTTCCATGCACACTTCAGTCTGTGAAGAACACACACATACACTCATTTCATTCATACCTATTGCTAATTATCTACCACTTTAGATCAGTCCAAGCTGATTCCTCACATCATCAATCATGCCTCCATCTTAATTGTCCGTCATGATTATAAGAGTATATGAGAGTTTTTCAGTTTCCAGAGACTGGATGCAGTTTGACCGTCAGAGTAAGCTGAGAAGACGAAGAGGCTCCATTAGTGAAGCCAGTCTCAGACAATGAGGAGAGTCTATCTGCATGTGGTTGTCTCACGGTCTGGTGCCACAGCCTGTGTGCTTTGGCAGTGCCACTTCAGTCAGTCTGGCTCAGGGCAGCTGAGGCCTCAATGGTAGCTTACCACCACCATCTGTGAAGTGAACCAATATTATTTATCCTGTGTTGTGTGCTCCTCATTCCTACTGTTCTGTAACCGGTGAGGAAGAACACTGCAATCCTCCCACTGTGGGACAAATAAATGATCTCTTAGAGATTTTTAAAAGACGTATCAAAATATTATGTATTATTTATTTACAATGAAGTGCTTAATATTTCAATAGAAAACATTTCGCGACTACATGAGAAAACTACATGAGAAAATCAGATCCAGCATTGTTGTATTATATACGCTCTGTCATGATTATAAAAACATTAAGTAGTGTCACCCCCTCTTTTAGCCACACACTCCATATAATACTCCTGTACGACCCACCCCCCTGGACTATTTTACAGCGAGCAACTGGTCTGGTTAGACACTATTGGCTACACCTCCTCCACTTGGGCTGCCTTGCCTTTTTTAGCAGTCCCAAATGGAGCGTCAAATTCCATGTTGCTGGCCGAGTGACAGGCAGGAGATGAGAGCCAGCAAATGGGAGATTAGACAAGGACCTCCACCTCCAGCCACACACAATAGCCCTGCTACATGCACTCACACCACGCGGACAGTTGTCACCTTCAATTTGGCACGATCAGCCCGCTGCGAACAGGGAATCAGTTTCTCCTTGATTAGGCCGCTCGGGTCTGCTCTCTGCGAGTGGAACCCGGTCTTTATCTTGATGTATGTGAATGTAAGGAGAGCAGCTGGGGGCTTTTCGAGGTTTTGACCATATATAGAGAAAAGCTGTTGCATTAACAAAACATTATAGAGTGAAGATTGTGCCAAGTCAGCTAATGCATGTTTATAAATGTCGTAAGCTACTGAATAATCGTCTCTACCCTGTCACTCCCAGCACATACCGTTCGTGCGGCCATCAATTCCCTGCTTTGACAATTTGTTGAATATTACCTCATCACACTGGCCCACACAACTTTGCAAAACATTACAAAGAAATGATATGGTCTCGAATCACGTGCCAAAACAAACATTATGGCTTTATTATACGCAGTACATTAGTGGATTTGATATAGATTAAAAAATGTTTTTTTCATGTACAGGTTTCTGCTAATACAAAAAATCTGAATGATTTTCCCGGCAACAGTTCTACCTACTGTTCTGTCCAGCAATGTGAGTTTTGTGCATTTTGAGATCCAAAGGAAAAGCAGAAAAGAAGGACCCGATTAACCCTAAAACAGCTGAAACAAAAGATATATTTTGAGCATCAATAATTTGAATGTAAAATGTTTTTGATTATTTTATGAGATATTTGTACAGTGTGTGGTTGCAGACATCCACGCCGGTGCTTGTTAATTAAACAAAGCGTAAAATTGTCATATCCGTCTCATAAATACACATCGTTACAGAGCAAAGATTTTCATATTGTGGTCTGGATGTTTTTGGTTTGTGGTGGGGGTTGTTCCTTGAGGTGACAAGTGTTTAAAAACAACAGTCTATATCTTGATGTGCGTGATTCAAAAGCAATTCAAGGCTCGAGTTGTTGACCATATATAGAGCACAGTGATTTTTGGAGAGCTGCCGTATTTGAACGTTCACTTATTTTTCAGCGTTTGTGCTTTGACAGATCAGCAGTAGACCAGAAGACCTGTCCTCCTTGTCTGTGCAAACAAGATACAGTTTGTCTTGTGCTTTGTTTATATTGGGGGGGATTTCTAATGGTTAAACACTTGACTGGATTCATGGCTTGGACTTCCCTTCTCATGACAGTAAATCAGCTTTTCATTTGTTGCCTCAATGTAGTGAATGGCACATTGTCCTAAGCTTGTGGTTTCCCATAAATGTGATTACTGAAGCTGTTTTCTCGTTTTTTTACCATTTTGATCAGTAATTGGTTGGGAAAGTTATATTAATGTAGTCAAGCCATTTGAGACTTAGTTATGTTTGCAAGTTTACTAAATACCACAATCATTTAGCTTTTTAGATTACCTTTGTTCAATGCTGACTGTATGACCAGATTTGACTGGAAATACAGCTCATTGCTTGAGTGGTTAATCAGCATTGATCACAATTGTTTCTTGGAGGAATTCTCAAGCCTGGATAATTCTTTGGGTCAGTATAGCTTTCTGCTCCCACAGCATAAAGCAGACAGGGGTCCTTTTCTGAGTGTGTTTACAAAGCACTAGTGAAAACCGAACTCTACACCTACTGCAATTGTATTTGATTTATTTATTTGAAGGACTCATGTGAACCTGTGTGTGCCAAGTGAGGTGTAAAAAAAACAGTCCGTCCTGAGGTGCTGGTGCTCGCTGTTTCTAATGGAGTCAATCTGATTGGAATGAAACACCGCACAGTTGATGTGTTGGGGATGTATTTGGACAGGTATAGGCGACTCACCCATGTTGTTCGGGATCAATACATAGTTCCTCACGGCATGTGTTTGTTTTTTTTGTTACATGAAGCAAAAACAGAACAGGAATCGGGGTGCAGCGGAATTCACTGATGTATGCTGCAGCAGCTGAGCATGTGTGAAAATCATATGCCCAAATTAAACATAATGTGTCATTACATTTGTGGAGCGTTTACTTCTAATGTATGCATGATAGGGACTTTTATGAGACGCCATTTAAAGCTTCTAAACTATTACTACTATTACTTATTCTGGTAATTTCTGCTGCTAAAGCACAATATTAACCATCTGTAAATGTGAAACCTTCATGACCGCTAACTACAGTGTATACTCCACAAGTGTACTTATCTTTGACCGAAGTGCAATTATCGCTAAAGTCTATTTTATCTTTTTATAATTTTTTTATCTATGATTTGGAAAAATAGAGCTTTATTGATTTGCATAACCTGAGGGCTCTTATTTTCCTTTTATTCTGCTGCAATGTATAAAGACGACACTGAAATGTACAACCTGAGGGTTGAAATAAGGGTGATCTTTACAGTGGCTTCTCAGTGGCGCGCACAGAGGCTTGTCAGACCTGTTGGAGAATCCTATCAAACTGAGTGCAATTTTTGAGCGTACTCTGTATTATGCTTTGTAAACACTTACTGTGGTCTCTTGTTGTTTGGAGACATAACTTGTAGAGGCAATGGTGTGGGGCTGCTGAGATGGAAAGGTCCCTTAAGCAGGAAATGCCTCTTGTTGTGGCTGCTGGGATCAGGCCTGTGTCAGTGTTGTCTGAAGGAATGCATTACACCATTGGGGCTTATGTTTACTATGTTGTGCCTTGACTGAGCTAAAAGCCAAAGCTGTTTATAGAAAACGCACTTGAACTGGCGACACATGGGGCTGAGCAAACAGACACTGGTCAGACTGGTGTCTATTTGGGTCAAATTGATAAGAGCTCTCCGCAGCAAATTATTATATACTATGCATTTTAGGCAAATGTTGGGCAAATTAGCCACAGGCTACAATCCGGAGAGGTGTGTTCATCAACATGAACTGTCCCAACCAAATAAACAGAAAAAAAAAAAAATCCCATTTGTTTTTTCTAATTCTGAAGCTGCAAACACCAAAGCCACATCATTTCACATGCTCTGAGCGTGATGTCATGGCATTACAATTACATCTTACTATTACAGAGAGCGCTTTTAGTTATGAGATATGGTGTTTGTGCCAGAGGTTCCTGATATTGGTGTATGGATCTCAAAACGACTCTGTCTGTTTTTTGACGAGGGAACAATGTTGTAAAAGCGAAGTTATTTTTTGTATTATAACATTCATTCATTCATTTTCAACCCCTTTTATTAGTCAATTTCTGGGTCAGGGGGCTTGCAATGCGAGCTGCCACAATGCTCAAAGCACCATGTATTATAACATGTTTTTTACAAGTTTTAAAAACTGTTCATGCATACACAGGTAACTTTATGTGCTGTATGTGTTGCATCTTGCAGGAGTTGGAAAGTCTCTGGAGTTGGTATCCAGGAAGTGTAGGAGGTATTTTAAAGCCTATATTCCCACCAGTTCCCATCATTTCACTGTACAATTTGTACCTGGATTGTTTTAACGACATGTGTTGGGCACCCCCCCATGTGGTTTAAGCTAACATATTGTGATTAGCTTCCTGTCTGTCTCTTGTCACTTCAGCTGGTCATGAAAGGGTTAAATCTGTTAACTGTTCAGGTTTCTGTTCAGCTGTCGGAGCTTCAGCTGTTTGGTCTCTCGCTCCTTCCCCTCTGTCCTGCAGCCCCCTGCGGTCACTCTGCCCCTGATACTACTGCAGCTAATAAGTGCGAGCTCTGCCACTGAGCCGTGACCAAGCAGCACCGCAAGCTTCCCTGACATACTTTCTCACAAGTGTTAAGGACAACAGTTGTTCACTTGTGAAGAAGCACTCCCACTTCTAAGTGCGAGGATATACAGTATTTTAGAGGGACTTTTTTCTGTGAAGTCATTTGCAGTAGTTTATATTTTCTTTAAAATCATACACTGCAGATTCATACACTTTTCATATCCTTTAAAATACATTGTTCCTCAAGTCAATAACTTATAGTGCTCTTTATAAACTTAGCGAAACACCATTCCTGTTTTTTCATCTCTGATACAGAGACCAGTATCCCTAGTTTGTTTGTTTGGTATTTTTTTGTAAATGGGGAGTACACACTCCCCATTGGGGGAAACTATTGATAGTCACTATAGCATAATGGGTAAAGTCGAGCAAAACTTTTCCTATTTGTGTGAGATGTAGTTGTACAGTTATCAGTTGCTATGCTGCTGTGAACCTAAATGCACTAATGATTGTGCATATTTTTGTGTCGAAATTATTCCTCTTTGGTGTGGGAGCCATGGGATTTTCTGTCAGTGCTCCTCCTCTTTTTTTCCTTTTCCACTGTGTTTAACTAAAGGCGAACCTTGGACTACCAAAGACCACCAGCATGCACAGAACTGAACCGGTTGCAAATGCTCTTGTTTAAAAGAGTTTTTATTTTTCAACATTGAGAGCTTCTTGTATGACCACACCTGCTCAGCATTCAGTGTTTAGAACCTTAGAGCATTTGAGCTTCCAGTCGTTCACCAGCCCCAGCCAAGCACGTCTCCAAAAGTCATATGATGCACAAATACAAGCCATTTTATACGTGTACCCTTAACTTTGCACTGATAAATGGATTATGGATAGTTTTATAGGCATCTAAACTGAATCTCACCAAAAGTCAGCTCACTAATTATTGCTTTTTTTTTGTACAGTTTAAAAGATTTTGCTCACTGCCATTTTTCCCCCCTAAAAGCTCTCTGGGGAGAAACATTGGGAAAGCCCTGTTTCAGGGTAATCTACACTGTATTGTTACGTGTTTGCATTTTGTTGTGCGTCTACAGTGGAGTTTATCCTCCGCCCTCCACCTCTAACCCATCTAATGAGTCACGTATAAAAACCAACATAGCTGCATGCCCTCGCAGAGCTACTGTACAGAGAGATCATTCTCACACCAGCGTATGCTATTCATGTTATTTGATGTATGATAACAACCTTCTGTGTTTGTAATGCTTGCAAAGGTGGAATAGGGTGAACTTGCAACATTATGTGCATTAGATAAGATAAGATAGTCCTTTATTTGTCCCACAGTGGGGACATTTCTGTGTCATCGTTGCGCACATTACAGTAGAATAAAAAGTTAATAAATAAGGCCGTGTTTAGGCAGACCCTGTGCAGAGGCCGCAAAGCAGTTAACAAAAACCATCTGCCTTTTGCGGCAGAAAACAATCTAGTTCTAGCGCCCGGTCAGTAGGGGGCAGTGGAACTTTACAACTCAACATGCGACGCCCAGCCCCTCTAGCAGTATATTCACTTCCTCAACAACATCCTCCTTAGGCGCCGCAAAGACGTGAAAGAAAGCACCAACATAATTCTGCATTTAACAGTAACAGCGAAAATGGAAACTGAACTACAGCTTTGCATGGTTTTGTTTGGACGAACAAAGGAGTAGAATTCTCCTCCGTGTAGCGCTCAAAGCACACGTAGCTAGTTAGTGTACCCGCCGCCATTGTTGTTTACGTTTGTTCTGTCCAACAATGTTCATGCCCAAATGTACGTGACGGGAAATGGTAGTCATAGCAGGCAGAGAATTCACACCTTTTTCCTCACGCGTCACAGCCCCCTCTGAGCACCGTATCTGTTCTGTTCCACTTTGGAGGCTGTTTCTCAACGCTTGCGTTTTCACCTGAAACACTGTCTCCATGTAAAAAGGAGGCCAAACAGATACCCAACTCTACAGTTTTACTGTTGCAGCGAAGATAATAAAAATAAAAGTAATCCAATACTAAATAGAAAAAAATAAAACTCTGGAGCTATAATTGCACTTTGTTCAGAGGTATTTAAAGATGTGTATATTGCACTTAAAGTGATTGTCTGGAGTTTGTCAGAAAAAAGAGAGGTACATGATTTGAAATAAAATAACGACCCAAGCTCCCTCCTCCTTCCTTTCTGATTGTTCTACGCCTACGTTTCCATAACAATCAACCAAAACATTTAAATGTTAATCAGAGAACACATTATACATATACATTATTAATACACATGCACGGAGGTTTTCAGAATGATTTGTTAAAGTTTTCATGACAAAAATAATGTTTTAATGCACAATAAAAGCGATCGTGGTAAACCCGGAAGTAGCTATTATCATTAATTGAACATTATAGGACACATCTGCAGGATCTTATTATGGATATAGGTTCAGTATATAAATGATTATGGATATAGGTTCAGTATATAAATCAGGTGAGTTCAGTCTTAACCTGAAGATTTGAGGAAATGGGTGGAGTCTGCGCTGCTCCTGCAGCCACAGCGGCCCTTTCTGGACCGGTTTGGACACCTCTGATATAAATGATTATGGATGTAGGTTCAGTATATAAATGGGTAACTTAGCGCGGATGTTCAGAATTCTTTGTTTTCCCGGGCGCTGTTACTATGGCAACCATTGCTCCTGACGGGAGCCTTAGTGGCATCAGGATGGGTCAAATGCAGAGGACAAATTTTCCTACGGGGACAATAAAGTGCACGTTTACATTTACATTTGCAGTTTTTATCTTGTTCCAGAGCCTAATGGAGGCTTGATTCGGAGGCTCCGTGAAAACAAACAAGTGAGCATGCGCGCAGCTACGAGCATTGGCGCAGATGATTGACAGCCCTTGGCATCACTTGATTGGTTAAACTGGACCGCAATTGTAGATTTTGAGCTATAGCTAAGAGAAGGGAAGGCGGGACGTACCCGTAATGTTAGAGTTCATAAAGTGACTTATTTTATATCAACATTTAAGCCCAGGAGGTCAATTTAATACAATTCTTAAAATATGTAATTTATTTAGAGTTCCGGACTATCACTTTAAGCAGCAGAGAATATGACCAGAATTACAATAGTATTAATAGCAGCAGATAAATTGACTAGTGAATTATTATCAGAACAGGTGAGTCTGTACGTCTATAGACTCAGCCGTTAGTGTTAGTTGTACATTTTAACAACTGCAATTTCAAAGGAAAGTTGTGGAAAGAATGAAAACATTTTATTTACCAGTTGGTTGTTCATAATCCTCCACTCTCATTTTATATTCTGACACTTTATTTTTGCCATCAAACGACTCATGTCATTTTAATGTAATTAGTCACTTTTTTAAGTTAGTTAGTCCTGACATAATTGTGTTGTCTCCCTATTTTAACTCTGTAGGTATCTGGAAAATGTATTTCACTCATTATTTTTTGTCATTATTGGATCAGTGCACTGTTCGTGTTCACTATGTTCCCTAATTTCTGCGCCGTTCTTGTCACCTCCACACTTATTGTCTTTAATGGGACGTATAAGCTGAAACACGCTTATTGAATATTTCATCATGTTCTTGTTTATGCTCTCTGCTTAATCAACTTTTGTCATCATTTACTTGCAACACTATTGGAAATCAGTGGTTATCAAGATTCTTGTACTTCTCCAGCTGTGTTAAACACAGTTCTTAATGAGGATAGAAAATGCAATTCAAAGAAGTGTTTAATATTCAAATTTGAAATTGCTCCTGAGTGAAAACCTGCTGTTGATGTGAATGACATGTTCAGCCTCAGAACGGCTGCCCTGCCGTGTTTCTTTCATGTGCTCTGCATGAATTATTAGAATGTACTGTTTTCAAAAGTCACGAATAATGTTCAGCTAATAAATGTGATTATATTTATTATAATAAATAACTAGATAAATATCTATTCTTCAGATCTTTGCCGTTGCTTTGTCACCGGACTAAGACGAAAAAATAGTTAACTTTTCAGAAAATCTCAGATTTCAAGATTACTAGATTTCCTGTAGTAGTAATGTAAATATTTTATCAATGCTCAAATTAGTCACATTTCACATTATAGACATAAGTCGTGCAAAGGGGTAGAAGAGCCAACTTTGCCACCTTCAAAGGCTGAGTAAAAAAAATCTAAATTATCTTATGGCAACCTCCACAGCAACCAAAGAGCCAATCAGGAGCAAGAATGGTTCGCTTGCCAACACTATAATTTTGGTAATATTCATTGTGCATATTGTCTCTTTTTTTTAAAAAGAAAAAGTAATCTTTTCACTCAAACTAATAGTATAAATGAATGGCTCTTATGACACAAAGGTGCAAATCTGTAACTGCTCTGCTCTCATTTCAGAGCCTCGTGCACATTCACATTACGTGCTTTCTTTTGTTCCAAAGTAAAATGGTGTGGTGTTGTGATAAGATGCTCAGCCTGACGCCCACCTCCGCTCTCGTCAGCCCACTCAAACACATCCTGCTCCTGCTCTCTCCACAATGTCCTTCGCTTTGTTTAATTCACTTTTTACAATTTTGTCGCTGTCTGTCTCAGTTCTGCCATGTTCACTGCAGATCCAAACAACTACAGCTGCACGAAACATGTTTTTTATAGTCTCATCACGTAATCCTTTTTCTGTTCACAATGTAACCATTATGTAGTAGTAATCTTTATTTATATACCGCCTTTTCACTGCAGATCTGAGTCTCAAAGCGGTTTACAATTGTTAATTTTGGGCATTTGTCTCTCACTCCACACAGAGATGGGAGCGGGGTCGCCAGTACAGGAAGCACATGCCAGAACTATTGGACATATTTTTAGTGGTAGGGGAAACCGGAGTACCCGGAGGAAACCTACGCAGACACAGGGAGAACATGCAAACTCCACTCAGAAACTCCTGGTCCGACCGGGATTCGAACCCAGGACCTTCTTGCTGAGCGGCGAGAGTGCTATCCACTCAGCCACCGTGCCGCCCTGTTGTGTTATGTTATTTTTTTGTTTATGGCATATCAATATAATTTTCTATAAACGGTATTATCTTATGTATTTTAATTTACAGTTTAATGTGCACCCTGTCATTTTTCTAGTGGAGATCTGTCACCTGCTGATGATTTTGGTCCACTCTTTTTGAAAGCTGAACAATTTATGGCAGAAGTATTGACCATTTAAATGTTCAAATGCAATATTCATATAATTTTAGTAAAATATCTCAATGCTACCACGTTTTATTAAGTTATGCTGGAGGCCACAAATATGTGTTAAAATCAAGGTTACTAATTTGTCAAATGTTGCTGTTTTACAGTTTTTAACTGTATTCTGTTAGCATTAGCAATACATGAAATGTATTTTTTGTCTTTAAGTTTTGCAGTTTAAATGATTCAATAATGAAATAATGGGTGAAAAGTGTTGTCTATACGTGTCAACAGTTTTTAACAATATAACAATCCTGCCGTCTTTGTCATTTAGATTAAGTTTTAGAGTGCCACCCATCCATTTTCTTCCCCTAAATCCATTTCTGGGTTGGGGGGTGGCAGTCAGAGCTGCACCCACTACAGAGCACCAGCCCCTCACTGATCCTCCTGCAGGTGGTGAGTCCACAGGGGCCTTGATCTTTCAGCGGGGGCTTCAGGCAAAGTGGCGTTAAGTGTGTTGCCCAATAACACAACAACAGCAGTCATCAGGAGACCTACTTCGTCATGAAGTAGGTCTCCTGATGACTGCTGTCGTTGGTGGGCTCGAACCCACGACCTTCAAGCTCTAAGGCCAATGCTCTACCAACTGAGCCACTGTCGCCCCAAGTCAGTTATCAAAATACACAATGGATGAATCTCTGCTGGGGTGATATTTTCCATTATCATTTAGCTCTCGTTTCTTTACTCGTTTACCAACCTTGTCCCTCTTCTCTCGCAGGATTCTCTGAAGCCCACGTTTACCGTCGCCAACCTGCCCGGGTCGGTGAGCAGTACTCAGGTCACGATCCCCACCACCTCCACCACGATGCAGGTGAGCAGCGGGTACCCCATCACCAACTACCTGGCCCCAGTGTCGGCCAACAGTGGAATCAACGCCAACGGAACGGTCCTGAAGGCGGCGGGGCCATCTGCCAGCGTGATGCAGCTGCCCGGAGGCTTCACCTTCATGCCCGGTACGTTCTCTGCCCTTCACTGCACTGAGGGAGATGCTCGTGGGGAAATGAAAAATGTCATTTTACGAATGAACAGTGAATCATTGTTGCTTTGATGGTCTGATTCTTGTACACTTACTCTCTTCTTTTTAATAAGAAATCTAGACAAATGCAAGATACACATAGCTGTAACTTGATCTGTCAAACATCTCTCTCTACATACACCTAGGCACCTTTATAATTACTGAGATTCAAGTTTATTTGTGTGATTTGTTCAGGTTTTGATAATGCCCAGTTTTTTCATCCTGCATAGTTTTATTTGTTTAAAGATAAATTAAACAAAGTAACAACACATAATTTCCTTGACATCTCTCGTTAAATAAAACTACCCGATCGCGACTGAGAAGGACGCACTTATGTTTAACAGCAAGAAGTTTGTGGGTTCGGTCTCTGTCTTTCTGTGTGGAGTTTGCATGTATCCCCAATTCAAACCACATCACCTAAAGCATGCTCCGTTGCTATAATCCTCCGGTGAAGGTCGTCTTCACCAAACTGAGAACCAACATATGTAGATGAGTCGCCAGGACCCAGTGCACTTCACTTTGATCACCATGGAAACTGACTTGATGACATGGCAAAGAAAGTCTCTTTTAATATAGAAAGTAAATTAAAAAGTACTTATGAATAAAGAAAGTTTGTGTAAATCTTAGTGTATGGTTTTCAGAGCATGTTATTTTTGATAGAAGCTTCTTTTCAAGTGCACTCTTCAATCCGAGGCTCATGTGTTGATGCCACTGCTGCGTTGGTTATGAACTCATTTCAATATGAATGGCGTCACGTTGTGACCTTCTGTCCTCCACCTTACGTCCAGTTTTTTTCTAGCTGTTGTTGAACTGTTTGCATGATGCAACAGCTCCTCCAGTTACAGGAAGTCTATTGGCAGCATTATCTCCGTTTGTCATTTAAGGACGAGTATAATTAGGTGAGGGAGACACAATGGGGCTGGGGCACAGAGGCCAGAGCAATACAGGGTTTAATGAGTCATGAATATTCAACTCTTCTGGACTGAAATCATAATGAAGGCGTTCTTAAAGGAGACACTGGAGCTGAACCAGACATGACCTGTCTGTTCAGAGAGCTTTGGAGAAATGGTCCATCGCACAAGGACCTTTTAGACGCTTGTGTTACAAATGCTCTCCATGGAGCGCGGCTTAATTAGCCAAGTTTGTCATTAGTGACCAGTGATGGTTAGAAAGTCTTATTACGTACAAAATATTATCTTAAAAATTACAAATTAAACCTGTTTTTTTATTTAAGAAAAACTGCAGAATGAGCACAGTAGAGAAACATATAATTTAAAACGATCAGACTAAATATGATTATTAAATTAAATTGTATTGAGAGATTATTTCATTTTATCTTGATGTGTTTTTGAATGTCGTCCTTTAGTTGTTAGTTAGTTAGTTGGCATGATAAGTCAATTATGTTTGTTTTTTTTATAGAAAAGATGGGAAACAAAGGACAACTTGCTAATTTAGGTGATCCGAATCACCTTCTGAATCCTCTTGGCGGGAGTCTGCGCTCCACAAGTGCAATGCTCCCAGTGTGCACAGGTGTATTTTTTCATAACTTAAAGGAATAGTTCACCGTTTTTACATACTGACATATGTTCTTACCTTACCTTAGACTAGTTAATACGTACCTGTCTGGTCTTAGTCCGTGCGCTCTGTCATGCAAACGGAGCAAAAACGGGAGCACAAACGCAGCCTCCTCTGTATACTGTATAGTACCCAAAAGGTAGCTCCCGCTAGAAGCCACCAAACTCTTCCAAGTGTTCCCTATTAAATGTATATAGTTACGTGACGTGTTACCCTGCAAAGTATAGTAACACAGAAATGTAACAGTCGATTTTCTCAGCGGATAAAACGGGTACTATATTGTGAGGCGTAGTAATCGGAGGAGCGCCACGTCCGCGCACTAACTTCTCTCCGTACTACAAGTCACGCTGCTTCTATTGACGGAAGTGAGCGAGAGAGAAGTCTCCGGAGAGAAGTTAGTGCGCGGACGTAGCGCTCCTCAGATTACTACGCCTCACAATATAGTACCCGTTTTATCCGCTGAGAAAATCGACTGTTACACTGCAAAGTATAGTAACACAGAAATGTAACACGTCACGTAACTATATACATTTAATAGGGAACACTTGGAAGAGTTTGGTAGCTTCTAGCGGGAGCTACCTTTTGGTCCTACACAGTATACAGAGGAGGCTGCGTTTGTGCTCCCGTTTTTGCTCCGTTTGCATGACAGAGCGCACGGACTAAGACCAGACAGGTACGTATTAACTAGTCTAAGGTAAGAACATATGTCAGTATGTAAAAACGGTGAACTATTCCTTTAAATTGGAACTGAAGAATATGGTGGTGCACTCCTAAGTAAAGCATCGTTATCTGGATTTTCTTGTACCTCTAAACCTCTAAAAAACTTCTGAAATAAACTGCTTTACAGATTTTTATAAGTCAAATTATCTCAGCCCATCACATATTTCCTTCAAAACTTTTCTATGTGTATCCATTGAAATGGGTTTGAAAAGGATTTGGCCTCCTCCTCCGGCCTCATAGCCAGCAGTTGTTTTGTTCACATAACGACATGTGTGAAGAGCAGCTCAGAGCCTCTTCCTCCTCTTCCTCCTCCTCATGCCCGAGCCTCCTGCACCACCTGTCTGCCACATTTCTGTGGTGCCAGGTGGAGCCCGCCTCCCTCTCCTCCTGAGTCACCACAGCCTGAGCCGGCAACAGCTTGAAAGGGCCTGCCCGGTGACCGCTGCAACTGTCCGCAAAATGTGTGAGCAAACGTGGAGACGCAGCTTCAAACGTGTCCGAGGCAGCGCTCAGTCAAACTTATTCTCCTTCAATATTATAGTATTAACAGCCTTGTCGTCAAATCTTCAAAAACTTCTGTAATAGAGACTTTTGAATATAACTGGGACAGACAGGAAACCAAGTCCCAACGTTTTGTTTTGTCCCACATTCACTCATTATGAACCGGTAAGCGATAGTCCAGCTCAAAGGTTAGGTTTCTCCCAAATGTGATAAGGATGTGTCTCCTGTTATCCATGAGGTGATAGATTTGATGAGATTTTCAATCTGCAACCATTCATGCACAATTTTAAAGTGTTTCAAAACGTTTTATGCTTGAAAAGGGACGGCTCTTTTATTTGAGGAAAACCGACCGTAGCTGTAGCCAACATTCTGGGCCTTCCTCCTCTGCCCAAAACAAAACACAGAATCCAATCGCTCATGATGCAGGAGGTGATGCCCAATGAAGCGATAGCACAAAGACTGTCACCGTTTTAACAAGCACAATGAATGAATACCACAATTATAAACATGTGGCTTTATTATTGTAAAATTAAAATGATGCATCAATTTGAGGTTTTTCTTATATTCTCTTTATTATGATCTTGAACGCTGTGACTCATTCTGACTGCATTATTGGTCCCAATATACATTCATGAGGCAACAGATGCTTCATCTACATCCAACACGTCACTGTCTGAACCACAGTGAATAATTAGTTTTTCAAAAGTCTGAGGAAAGGCAGAACCAGTCAAATGTCAAAAAACACAAACAATAATGGGCCTCATTCACGAATAACTTCGTAAGAAACTACTCAACTTTCTTCTCAA
Organism: Knipowitschia caucasica; assembly: GCA_964034765.1. NCBI lineage: Eukaryota > Metazoa > Chordata > Actinopteri > Gobiiformes > Gobiidae > Knipowitschia > Knipowitschia caucasica. The sequence goes on from OZ035835.1 coordinate 33,216,683, forward strand.
GTTGTCCTTAAAGGAATAGTTCACCGTTTTTACATACTGACATATGTTCTTACCTTACCTTAGACTAGTTAATACGTACCTGTCTGGTCTTAGTCCGTGTGCTCTGTCATGCAAACGGAGCAAAAACGGGAGCACAAGTAAGTAAGTAAGTAAGTAAAGTTTATTTATAAAGCGCTTTTCACAGATAAAAATCACAAAGTGCTGTACAGGACAGTGGGCAAATACAAACAATATAAAATACACTTACACACATTACACATTTTATGTACTTAAAAGTGAGAACCCAATCAACTAAAAGCTTTCTTAAATAAATAAGTCTTCAAGCCTTTTTTGAAAGAGTCCGCAGAGTCGACCAGACGTAGGGACAGGGGCAGGGCGTTCCACAGTCTGGGGGCAACAGACTGAAAAGACCGGTCCCCTCGAGTCTTATAATGGGTTTTGGGGACCACAAGCAGGTTCTGGCCAGAGGACCGGAGAGAACGGCCAGAGGAGTACAGGCTCAAAAGGTTCAGGATGTACTGGGGGGCCTGACCATTTAAGGCTCTGAAGGTCAGCACTAAGATCTTAAAATCAATCCTGAATTTGACTGGGAGCCAATGAAGAACAGACAGAACAGGAGTGATATGGGACCTACGAGGGGCACCTGTTAAAAGTCTAGCCAGCAGAATTTTGAACAATTTGAAGTTGATTGAGTGCAGACTTATTCAAGCAGGTAAAAACAGAGTTGCAATAGTCAAGTCTTGTTGAAATAAAAGCGTGAATGATCATTTCCAGATCATTCTTTGACAACATATTGCGGATTTTTGCAATGTTCCTAAGGTGATAAAAGCAGTTACGGACGAGCTGTTTGGAGTGTGTCTCCATAGACATGGCCTGGTCAAACACAACCCCTAGGTTTCTGAGGCTGGATTTGACGGAGGAGCCAAGAGAGCCAAGGTGCTGTTTGATCAGCGGGATCTTATGGTCTGGAGCAAAGATGAGCGTTTCAGTTTTGTTGGAATTTAACTGTAAGTAGTTAGTGGCCAGCCAGTCTTTAATGGAGGACACACACTCCACAAATGCAGCCTCCTCTGTATATTTTGTAGCACCAAAAGGTAGCTCCCGCTAGAAGCTACCAAACTCTTCCAAGTGTTCCCTATTAAATGTATATAGTTACGTGACGTGTTACACTGCAAAGTATAGTAACACAGAAATGTAACAGTCAATTTTCTCAGCGGATAAAACGGGTACTATATTGTGAGGCGTAGTAATCTGAGGAGCGCTACGTCCGCGCACTAACTTCTCTCCGTACTACAAGTCACGCTGCTTCTATTGACGGAAGTGAGCGAGAGAGAAGTCTCCGGAGAGAAGTTAGTGCGCGGACGTAGCGCTCCTAACTTCTCTGCGCACTAACTTCTCTCCGGAGACTTCTCTCTCGCTGCTACTGTGTGTATTACAAGTCACGCTGCTTCTATTGACGGAAGTGAGCGAGAGAGAAGTCTCCGGAGAGAAGTTAGTGCGCGGACGTAGCGCACCTCAGATTACTACGCCTCACAATATAGTACCCGTTTTATCCGCTGAGAAAATCGACTGTTATAATTCTGTGTTACTATACTTTGCAGTGTAACACGTCACGTAACTATATACATTTAATAGGGAACACTTGGAAGAGTTTGGTAGCTTCTAGCGGGAGCTACCTTTTTGGTGCTCTCCCGTTTTTGCTCCGTTTGCATGACAGAGCGCACGGACTAAGACCAGACAGATACGTATTAACTAGTCTAAGGTAAGAACATATGTCAGTATGTAAAAACGGTGAACTATTCCTTTAAGTAGATTTCTAAGAAGTCCCCACGTGGGATTCATCAACGCACTCGTAAGGCGCTGAATTGTTCGCAGCTGTTCTCTCAGATTGATGAATCCCATTTCCTCGTAAGTACAGCGCGCGTGCCAGGTGCTTCATTAGCATAGGTACTTAGCATAAGTAACCGCCCACTAATGCCCATATAAGGGACTGCAGGGCCGTGTGCAGACGGCAGAGGAAACAGCAACAGGCCTAAAGCAACAGGCCACGGAGCAAAAGAGTCACCCTTTTTTCTTCTTTTACCAGACTGAGAATAAAGTTATAAAATGTTGACTTAAAAGTCGAAATATTATGATAATAAAGTCGAACTAGCAAAATTATGAGATTAATCTAAGAATATGATGAGATTAATCTCAAAATGTTATGAGCTTAATTTAAAAAATATATAATGTATTATTTTAAAGATGAATCTAAAAATGTTTTGAGATTAATCTCAAAATATTTTGGACCCTGGGAGGAGATCCAGCGCGGACCAGCGCTGAGACCAATGCAGACCCGAGGAGAGACTGGAGTGACCAGCACACAGAACCCAGCGCGGACCTATAGGAGAGACCGCATAGACTGTAGTGACCTGACTGGAGAGACCGGTGCGCAGAGACCAGCGCGGACCGAAGATAGACCGCATAGACCAGACTTGAGAGACCAGCGCGGACCCGTATGGATCCAGGAGCATGCAGCACGGACCCGTATGGAGAGAGACCAGTGCAGACCCGTATATGGGAGAGACCAGTGCAGACCCGTCTAGATCCATGGGAGAGACCAGTGCAGACCCGTATAGATCCATGGGAGAGACCAGTGCAGACCCGTATAGATCCATGGGAGAGACCAGTGCAGACCCGTATAGATCCATAGGAGAGACCAGCGCAGAGACTCAGCGCGGACCCAGTAACCTCCTGGAGCAGCAGTATATATGCCGTTGTTCTGTGGCCCGTGGATAAAGAAATGCCCCCTATAAATAGGAAGGGGTCACTAATACACGGCAAGATTTCCAATGTATTTGATAAAGCGTTGGCACATTTCATTTAAAAATGAATTAAAAAGTAGGCCAGATCTGCAGTGAAAAAGGCGGTATATAAATAAAGATTACTAATAAAAATTACTACAAATAAATAAATACATACATCGATATGACGGACATATCACTGGAATGTTGTATTTTTATTCAACTTCACCAAAGAGGACAACCCCGGCGTGTGAACATGTCGGCACTGAATGCGTACGAGTGCTCCTGAGGACTCGTAGGATTTGTACTTGCCCAAGAGAAATTCTGGTTACGAGAAATATTCGTGAATGCCACTTTCTTCTTAAAAACCGCGTAAGTAGGATTTACGTACACATCTGTTCCTAAGAACCGTTCGTGAATGAGGCCCAATGTTTTTAGTATCAAACAAATGGACTAAATGCAATCACTGAGCCATAATGATCTGTGATTTATGCAGAGACCTGATATTGTTTTGAAACATTTTCTATCAACTTGAATGAATTTTATCCTCTATGAAGTTACATCATAGTTGATTTTTTAAATTTCCTTAGCCAAATATAATTGAGAATTGTTATTTTTTCTTTGCCATGCTTTTATAGCGGTGTGTCCCCAAAGTGGGGTGTGGGCCCCTCTGAGGAGACTTTCTAGAACACTCTTGATTCTCATGATGTTTCCTCTCTGCTCACACTTGTCTCTCTTGGCTGTGTGCCCTCTGCAGCGGGCACCCCTCTCCCCCCTGGCACCCCCACCATCCCCCTCAGCCAGCTGCAGTCTCACTCTTTGGCGCTTCAGGGGCAGCACGGGGCCGCCCAGGCATCAGCGCAGGGGCAGCAGGCAGTCTTCCGCTTCCCCGCCGCTGTGTCCCTCACAGGTGAAACGCCCTGACACGGCTCACGCTCACGCTCAAGCTAATGCTAACGGCTAACCCAACAGCTCTGTGAACAACAAGACATGGCCATTCTGTCTGTGGGAGGGGCAGCAGCGTCCAAGAGGGCACTAGATATCCCTCTAAAATTCTTTTAAGCATTTAAAGAAGCTAGTGCTACTTCTTTACCTGACATGCTTTGTCATAATCTACAGCTGTTTCCGTTTTAACCAGACTTGTGCAAGATAATTTCTACAGCAGACAAAGTCCTTTGTTATATCCATTAACCTCAGTATAATGTACAGTACAGCAATTGCATATGTTTTTCTGCCTAAAGATGCCTGAATTCTTACATTAGGTCTCCTCTCCGTAGATATGACTTGTAGCCCAGTGATGTCACCAGTATGTCATGTTTAATGACATCCCAGGCAAAAGAACTTTCAGATGGGACCAATCAAAAAGACAACCCTCCAACGGGAAACTTGTGTAATGTAACTGTTAAAAAACATAGATGTAATCAAATTTAAGATGGCGACAGCAAAACCTGCCGGACACTGAATTAACTGGATTCATTTGAGGCCCATCGTTTTCCCCAACCTTGTTTTTCGCAGAGCTGTTTGAATCAATCCTTACTGGTGATTCATGAATGATCTCTCACGGCTTCTTTCTTCAACTAACCTCACCCTGTTCACACTTCCCGTTCCTCTGTATGTGGCTTTTAATTGTAGAAGTCTGTTCATTGATTTATTGTCCCGACTCTCGCCCCCTTGTGTTCAGGGGCAGGAGTTCCACAGCAGCTTCAGGCCATTCAGGTCCATCCCAACGCTCAGGCCAACAGTAACAGCGACGGCAGCGGGGACAACTCCACAGGTGAGTCCACAGCATTTCTTTATTTAGAACTGCGTTAATGCACATTAATTAATCTGTTTCATTTATCGCGTTGAAAAAAAATTAACACAATATACGCATGTCCGGATGACCTGCCCATGTATCCCATAATAACACTCAAGTGCCGCAGACACATGCATGTGTGAGATGGCAACAGAGCAGGTAGGCCTTCTTGGAATTCAAGTTATAAAAGAATACACGCGTGACCGCGGGGCACTTGGTGTTTGTTTGCTATGAACTGAACGGGAGTCCGCCTCCTCCGTGAGCCGCTAACAACAACACGCCGAACGGCGCCGTCGTAACGTGACCATATCCAAGACCATGCACGCACAGAACTATTCTCTGCATGGTGTGTGCGTGTCTTTGCGTAACCTGTGCACGCAAATACACAGCTGAAGCTGGACCATGTCCCCCCAGTGTCTCCTCCTGAAACGCAACTAAACTTGCTAAATTAAAGCTGGGGTACGTACATTTTCCCTTGCATTAACAGCTCATGTTGGTTGTGCCCAACAGTAAAATGTTGTGATCAAATCAAACAGATTTAATGACATTCTGCATTTCAGACAGCTTTGAACTCATCCCTGTATAACAATAGTTTTGGTCTGAGTCACTACAGAAAAACAGAATGTTAATAATGTTAATGCCATTTTATATGGATTTATTGTTATAATAAACAAATACTGTACATATGTACACTATGTTGTCATTTATCTTTCCATTCAAACAACCATTTACAGAAAAATATGGCATCATTTGGCTAATGGGTCGAAATGCGATTACTACATTTTTAAGCTGTAATTAACTCGATTAAAAATTTGAATCGTTTGACAGTCCTAATATACATAAATCTGCTTTGTTAATCAATAAAGGTAGAATTGGAATGAGTGAAGGCTTTTATGATGACACAATTAAAATATTAAGAATAGCATCGATGGAAACCAGATTTGTCTTTTGTTTTGTTCCATGGCTTTGGTATTTATAGAGGTGTTTTACAATCGCAATTGTATTCACTGTTTTGATCATTTTTTGCCAGTTGGATTTATTTTTGCAGTCTTCGCGATATGAAAAGTTGTTGATTTACATTTTGGTAATACTTGGCATAGTATCAATCAACATTTATTTATATAGCACAATTCGTGAACAAGACATTCAATTCAAAGTTCTTTAAGAGCTATGTAAAAACAGATCTAAATGTATAAAAAAAATCAAAAAGGCAAGAAGATGCATCAAAATATAACACTTTAATATTAATACAGAGCAGCACAAAAATACTGTGCTTAAAACTCTTAAAACTCTATTAAAATGGGGGTTTGAAAAGTGATACATTTTACAAAATAGAATCCGTTAGAATCAGCAGATATGTTTTCAACCCAGTTTTGAACATGGTCAGGGTAGAGACCTGTCTCACAACCTCAGGAAGACTGTTCCATATATAAGCTGCATACATCTGAAACTCTGCCTCCCCATGTTTCGTCCGTGCAGCAGCAGGAGGCCGGTCCCTGTGCTTCTGAGGACATGAATCCGTTTGCTCTTAATTCACGCTGCTATAAATGAACTATGAATGAAGTATTTTATTGTAAATGCAAGCAAGTGGAGCATATTCACAATATTTAATACAGTTATATTTTAGTGCTGAGATTGTGTTTTCCTTTTCACATTCAGCCACTTCCTGGAAGTTCCTGGAAAGCTGCTTTGTGTTTAGCTGTAGTTTACCACAATTTATTAAGGAACCTTTTTTTTTTTTATTGTGGAGTAACGTCAGTGTTTCATGGAACAGTACAACAGTAGGCATACAGGAAAAAAGTCAAAAAATGTTTGCAGAGAAATGTGAATTTTTGTTAACTTTAATGTGAAGAATATAGTCAGACTGAAGTTCAAGTACACGCCAGCTTGAATCCTGTTGTCTAAATTACAGCTCCCTCTGGTGGCTACAGTGTGACGTTAACAGTAGCCACCAGTAAAGAAAGGGAAATGGTACAACATGAAATTGACTTTAGTTTAACCTTGTGCAGCTGAAATCCAAATGATGCAAATCTCTTCATGATGGAAAAGATGATATTAAACGAAATATGAAGGCAAAAGAAAGGCACTGACCAAAAATATTCAGCCCCAAATTGTGTAGCAAAACAGTAATTCTGATAGGCCTCTTCATCATCTCCATCATCATGATCATCACTCATGGTGTTATTCTCTGTCCGCTCTTCAGCCACGGTGAGTCTCCCGGCAACGATCGTCACGTCGTCGGTGCCCACCACAGTGGCGGGTCACATGATGTACCCCAGCCCGCACACGGTCATGTACGCCTCGTCCCCGGCGCTGGACGGCGGGCTGGCAGTGCTCAACGCCTTCACCCAGGGCACGTCCACCATGCAGGTGTCCCACACGCAGGGCCAGGACGCAGGTGGGTGCAGAGGGGCGCACGTGGGATGGTCATGTAAACAACTACCAATAAAATAATGACCAAGACATTTGATTTTATTATTTCATTTTTTGGGGGGGTGTTTTGTGATTTTTGGAGAGGGATCATAACATGAAAGGTATATAGGAGGATTTTCCCCAATTTTAGGAAAGAACCACCCTCTCAACTTTTTGAACAAAACTCTCTGGGCTTCTGTAACAAGCATGTATCACCAGAATGATTGACAATGGGGAGGACCAATTGTTTTGATGATCCACCCGGAAGTAGAACATTTTCCTATACCTTTGAATAGACTGATCAAAGTCGCTTTCAAACAGCAAGTCTGTAACCTAACTTGAAACTTGAAATGATTTCACCACCTAGGATTTATTTAATTTTAATTAGATTCCCATTGTTGTGGAATTTCTAAGGACTGAAATACACAATAATTAAATATAAAATAAACAAAGAGCTGTAAACAATCAAAGTGTGGTTTATTATCTCAGTAAATGTATACATATACAGGAAATACAACCGCGTGAGCAGGTCTCGAGTAGATCTGCTAAATAGTGCTCACTCTCTCTCGTATTTATTTGATGGAACAGAAAAGGATGGAATAGAAGAGTCTATCTATGGCGTCTGAGTCCGAGATTAAGTGGGAGCAGTCGCCCAAGCCCCCCTCTCTTCCGACGTCTTACTCTGATATTACTCTGATATTACTCTGATATTAGGAAGGATTCAAATAAAGTTTCTTCATTTTGAGTCTACAGTCAATTATTGCTTTAATGATTGTAGTGTACATGTTTTCATTGTGTGCTAGCTCCACTGGTTTTCTGGTACCATTGGAGATAACATATGTGGGCTTTCGGTGTCAGCATAGAATTAGTCATGCCTCCTGATTGGTCAAAAACTATTCAAATCATTAATTGACTGGCTTTGCATGTTCTTCCTGTGTTCACTGGTGTAAACCGGATAATCAGGTTTCCCTTACCGCTAAAAACATGGGGCCAGGACTCTGAAAATGTCAGTGGGGCTTTCCTGGTTAAATTGAGGTCAATATCAGTAAAACCAGTTCTCCTTCAGAAAATCTTACCGGTGTTAATACAGTTTAAGTGTCTGACATTGCCTTACAACGGTAATCACTCGCCATTCGCCAGACACAACATAATAATTGGTAATAGCTGTCATGTTGTCATGGAGATGTAACAAGAACACTAAGACCAGAGAATAACAGTGTATTATTTTGCATCCACTGTTTAAAGAGTATGTAAAGGTGACTATTCGACTCACACTCTCTCTCCTCTCTCTCGCTCTCTCTCTCTCTCTCTCCCTCTCTCTGTGTGTTCAGGGGGGGTCCCGCAGGTGTACCTCACGGCGCCTCCGGGTACCGTGCAGATCCCGGTGTCGGCGGTGCAGCTTCACCCAGTACGGCAAGATCTGCATTTCACAAGTGAAACTCTCAAATTCCCCCTTTGCACAGCAGCATGCAGCACTAAAGCTCCACTAAAACAGCACCGGCTTTGGTCTGAATGGTTTTGGATGATGGCTTCACACCGTTGTCGGTCAAACACAAGTGCATGGAAGATTGGAGACTTCAAATAATCCCACTTTAATATCGTGCTTTTATAAGATATTTTAAGTCATGTGCCAACTGTGGATTCAGAGAGATTTCAAGAGATGCTGGAGTGTATAATCAATGGAAGTAAAAAAAAAAAAAAATTAAACAATTGAGTGAAATTAGACAGATCTGTGGAATGCACTTTTGTCCCTAAACAAATATCTTTCAAAATTACACTTAAATATAGATTGAGTTGAGATTAGGACATTGGTTAATCTAATTTTTTACTGAGGAATTACTTTTTCTCTCATGGCAAATTCATTCTCGGTTCTGTTGGTCAAAGAAATCTATGTGGAGAAGCCTTGTACTTTTGGGATTTACTAATAAGTGTAGGTTCTGAATGTGTGCTTGCATTTTCTATAGCTACCTTTTTTTTAACTGATTTTGTTTATTTTATTTCTATATTTACCACAACAGAAACCTAAATACCTAAATAACACCTCCAGTAACCACAGAGAGAGAGGCATTTGATCCTAAAGTGTAAAGTGTTTAGAACTTCAACTAAACTTAGCACAATCAGACTTAAACATAGGGTTCATTTTAGGGTCTGAAAACGTGTATCCGTCGTCGCCGGCTCGGGAGCTGTAGTAATCGTTGTTTGAATCTGAAGTTGCTGCTGTTTTTGCTCCAGTGCAGTGCTGCGGTGTGGAGTGAGAGCTCTGCAGGGCCACACCCTCTTTCTGATGGACGTGAGGGCAACTTGAGGCTATGATATGATCAGAAATAAGCTTTTAAACCGGGTAAATTACCGGTAGTTTTTTGAACATTAGTTTCACAAAGTCTGAGTCAATAGTGAGTCGATTTCTACTGAAGCGGCTCTTTCACAACAGAACGATTTGAATGGATGAGGATTTAAACATGAAAACATTGTCGCTATACTAATTTATCAGCGATAGATTACACAAGATCATACAATTCAAAAACATGCCTGGTACTGAGAGAAGCAATGTTAGAACTATAAGCACTAATACAAGGTGGAGTATCACCAGACTAATTGGTTGGCAAAACATTTTTTAAGATTGTAATAGAATGGGCTGTATTAAGATAAAAGTCATGGGCTCCAATGAACTCTTGACTTAAAATATTTTGGTTTCCACGTTCTACATGATCCTGGTGTTGTAATTTTCATAAATCAAGATATTGGCCATTGTAAAACTGACCCCATCCTGTGGAAGCAGTTTGAGCTAGACCTGCCTCGTTCCTGATTGGCTCCTCGGCTGCTAGTATGCTGCCATGAGACGTATTTCACTCCAAATTCCTGGTTCTGAAAAAGCCAAAAGCTACGTCCCATTGTTAGTCTCCTCAGATCATACAGACTGAAAGTAAAAGTATTCCTTAAAGTGGTTCTCACCCCCGCTCCTCGGAGCTTACGTCACTCACATTTCCTGTTCAAATCTTCCTCTAAATGGGTGTAGCCTGGAGGACTAAAGGGGGCGTGAACGAGACTGGGCCGTTTACATTGCTCTGGGCGGGGGGCTGCTGACGTCAGGTCTTGCTGCTGCGCCAGTGTTGGCGCCAGATTCAAAATTCAAATGTAGTAATACAGGTCGCCAGCAGATGGCGCCTCAGACGGTTTTAGGCAGAAAGTTTAACTTTCAACTAATTTGCACCAAAGTGACAAAATTATGACCAGGATATGTAGACAACACTATTGGACACTCATTTATACCGTTTATCAGCAAAAAAAATGATACCTCTTCTTGGAAAAGTAAAATGTTATGTAGAAATCAGACCACAACATGCTGTCTTTAACTACATCCAAACATATTTTTTGCTCATAAGAGCCTTGAGAGTCACTATTTGACTCTTTGGTCTGAGAGGTGATTGGCTGAATCCTCTTTTACATTTTTTGCTCATAAAAAGCCAATCTAAATTTCTCCCAATGCCCAAAACAGACAAGCGACATCAAAACTAGTGATAAAACTGTTCAGAGAGATGGGAACTCGTCAGATGGATTTTTCGGCCATAGTTCAATCTCTTGTGGTCCGAAAGTAAGGTACCCCAGCTTCATCTATTCCAGACGTCCACAGTCGGGGGGTGTCACCTCTGCCTCTGTCTCGTGTGTCTCTCTGTCTTGTCTTTTTGCTTCTGTGAACGGTTTCTCATCCTGTGTGACTCTCTCTCTCTCCGCCTGGGTGCAGATGGTGATTGGACAAGCGGGCGGCAGCAGCACTAGCCTCACAGAACTGCAAGTGGTCAACCTGGACACGGCACAGAACTCGAAAGGCGACTGACCCCACCCCATTCCTCCCCTCCTCCTTCTGGACTGACATCTGTATTTATTGATGCCTTCCTCGCGTTTTTTCCCCCCCACGTCACACTTCTGAATGTGATCATGTATTCACACACAATCCCGGGCTTGTGTGGGCTTCTACAGTACAGTTTGGTATATGTATAAATAAATATATATATATAGTTTTATTGCATAGGAAACGATATCACTACATCCTTTTTGTTTTTTGGATGGCCTTTTTCTATGTGATATTTTTGTCAATGGTGATGAACCCACTATACGTGCCAGCCAAAGAGACTTGAAGCGTTCGAATGTGGGCCGCCAGCACACAGACATACAAACGTGAATAAAAGGTTTGTAAAATGGGGGCGGATTCAAATGTACATATTTTTCTAACCTGTATTTTTAGCCCGTTTTTAAGTTTGTGCGAGGCTTGTAGTTTTTTGTTTTTTTTTTACTTTTACTGTTTTTTTCTCCTCCTTTTTTTGTATGTACGAGAAATGATTTGCATAAGGGTTTTTTCTCGGTGTATGTTTGAGGAATTGAATGCACCCGTGTGTGGGATTTTCAAAGCGACTTCAGAAAGTTACGGAAGCTTTCAAGTTGGTACAAAGACGGTTAAAAAAATGTTTTATTTTCATGATTGCAGAAAGTATATGTAGATTTTTGCCTTGAAGCTTAGTATAGTCTTCTATCGGTCACATCTTCCCATTGACTTGGACAATCTTCAGGGCTTCAAGCACAAATAAACTGACTGTCAGAATCGCAAAAATAGTAAATGGATTAACAAAACTCCAGGGTTGAACACAGAATAGGTTTTTCTCTAAGTTTTTCCTAATTATATTACCTAAATACGTTTTTTAATTGCCACAGAAAGACTGCTAAAGGTAAAATTCATCCTGGTTTGCTCCAAAGAAAATCTGAGAAATGTCCCATCCGATCAGACACGCACATGCAAGCGGCGTCAATTCCACCGTCTGCTGTTCCATATTCAGGTACCCCAGCTTTAAAGGGTCAGTATGTGAGATTTGAACTTTAAAATGCATCTCTATCTGTCTGGACTCTTGAGCCACATGTGCAAAAACGTAGCCTTGAAAAAAAAAAAAACATGGCAACGTTATTTATGGTTTGGTGTCAGCTGGTTTTGGTCTGTGGTCCCAAGTTAAACCAGTGAAGTCACAAACCACATACTGTTCCTTTAAATGAAAAGGAAAATGGCAAAACATCAGCTGTATATTGTACAATCAGTTACATGACCTCATTCATCTTTGTCATCCTTATTTTGTATGTTTTTTTCCCCCTCTTGCTCAACGATGCTTCCGACCCCTATTTACACTTTGTATTAAGTCACTGACAGTATTAGCTTCATGAAGAATGAAAATGTTATAACTCATGCATGAAGTTCCATTTTTGCTGCACTAAATTGACAGTTGAGTAGGAATTGAAAAACAGAATTGAGCAGCTGAATATTTTTGATGAGGGATAAACAGAATATAAAAACTAGTTCGCCCTTCCTCTCCTACTTGGTGATAATGGTTGGTTCTTTTGCTAAATGTTAAAATATAAAGTGTAAATAATCGTGTTTTGCCTGTGTAAGTCTAATGCAGATTCTAGTTTATTCTCAGACCAGTACGTTGCCTATTTTAAAGACATTGCAATGATCTGTAATGTCCCGTAATGGTCCTCATCCCTCTCAAATTGTAAAAAGTGGAAGTCCTTTTGCTCCAGTTTTTTTTTCTTCCAAGATTTATTTTCTGCTGAAATTGAAATATTTTGCTGTAAATTGGATCATATCTTGTTTAGTCAGTTCAAAGATGTGATGTGACCTTAAGCACATTCCTGGTGTAAATCAAAATGTTAAAATATTGGCAAATCACACACTGATCTGGAGTCGTAATTCAAAGCTTAATATAAAAAGAAAATCTTTTTATGTTTTATTTTGAACGTTTTTTTCATCTTTGGAAAGGTGTATCTCTGGTTTCATGAAATGGAGCCGCAAAACCTTGTCCTGGTTTAAACCCATAAAACAAGAAAAAAGACATTCAGGTGACAAACTGAAAAAAATAATTACTTTAAAGCCACACTACGTAACTTTCCTGGCTGAGAGTATGCTTCTTCTTGGGTCCATAAATCTCGCTAGGTCATATCAGCTTGACCCAACGTTTTTTTTAGCAGTGAAATATCTGTACTGAAATGTATTTGAGGTACATTACAAGCAAAGCAATGACGTCTCCATGGCAACAAGCGTAGGGTGTACTGTACCCTGTCAGAATAGTTGTGCAACAAAGTGTTTTGACCGCTAATGTTACTTTTATCAGCGGGTGTTCGGACGATATCTTTGATCACGAGAACAGACTCGCCCTGATGTTTTTGTGTCTGTGAGGGAACTTGGAGTTTCGGATGCATTCACACTTGGTCCAATTGAAGTGAACTCTGGTCCACTTCAAAAGACATCACTTTAATGGAACCAGATATTTTTCTTCTGGAGTGAACCGAGTCACGGTCAAGTGTGAACAGCCTTTTACTGCACCATCGTGCCTCTTCCATCTTGTACAAATCACTGGAGCGCAAAGATCCAGATTCTTCTATTTGTAACTAGCTATATTAAAAAAAAATCTATTGGTGGGCAACGGTTTTCTTCACGTTAAAATTATGTTGTGGTTTAGTTTTCAAAAGTCAATTCCAGTTTTTGTGTTTCTTGTACAGATGTTTTGTAATAACGAGCTAAAAAGTATAGAAAAGTGTTAGACATGACCACATCTCTTGTTGAAGAAGTTATTTTTTTAATGGGGACTCTGAATGTCTAAGCATATTTGTAAAACAGCAGTGGTAACATATGAAGTCGACTAAAGTGAAATAAATTATACACAATGCCTTTGTGCACGAAACACCGGTGTGGATCTCAAGTTATTCTCATTCACATGCAGCTCACCATAAACATGTTTAAATTCAGACTCCAGTCACTAAAGGGACTAAATATATCATTGTATTTGTTTTATGTATTTTTATTTCAGGCAAACACAGGAGCATCACAGTTGCTCCTGTAACAATGTTTTTGAGGAATAGAAACTTAATTCCTAAAATCACAAACGAGCCCTTTTGTGTCATGCTCAGGAATGAATAGAAATGTTTGTAGTAAACCAGGGCGCTGTATACAAAGTGTCCTGGATTTAGCGCCTAAAGGGTTAACCCTGAAGTATCAGTGTGTTCCTGTGCTCCCCAAACACTCAGTATGTCCATCTTGAACATTCATTAATTTACCGTCAGTGAAGTCAAGTGTTTGTTTACCGCCGGCAGGGAAACACTGATATGGATCATTCCAACTCAGATCAAATGTGAACAATAAAGACATGTGACATCAGTGTGAAGAGAACCTCCTTTTTCATTTACTTTAGTCAGACTTAAACGATATGGATTCAATTGAAATTATTTTTGCTTCTAAATGGGACTAATAAATTGCAAATGGCCTTTTCAAACAGAATCAGTTTAAAGGGCCCCAGTCAAAATCATAATTCATATCAAAACAAAGTAACATTTTATATCATGACATACTGTAACCATAAACTTGTATTTCATATTCTTATTTGGACATAAAAATATAAAATACAAAGCATATAATATAATTTATAGTTTTACATTATACACCATTAAAAGACAAAAGCAGTCGACAAATATGTGGCAAACAATTTAAAGTAATTTATTTTTTTAACCATTGTTTTACCAAATTACTGAAAAGACAGTGACAACTCAATACCTTAAACATTTCTTTTTAACTTTTCAAACCAGGGACTGAACAAACCAACCCTAAAAAGAATTACAACCCATTTTAAGATAAGAAGTGTCCAACGTTTAACCAAAGACGAAAAGTGAACCACAGGCAAATCATCGTTTCAGAAGCAACGGAACTAAAACATGTTCAAATCTACAAAATCTCACATTTCCACAGTGTCATAAGGCATTAAATCGTCGTAAATGTCCTCTTTTTACGCAGAGAAAATGAAAGGTATGGGCATGCGATTACACCAGGTAGTCTGTCGCTATCTACTGTACACAATACAATATACATCTGTACACGAAAGATTACAAAATGTGCATGATTCCATTTAAAAAGTTAAAAATAGACGCGTCACTCTTACGCTATATATTTATGTGTATGAAAAAATAATAATTTGGGGCGGCGGTAAAAGGGAAAAACTAAAGCTTTTCACGATGGTTATGTACACGATGTGCAAATGGGATTGTTGCATATGCGGCGTGGGTGCGAGAGTGACGAAGGAGACCAGAAATGAGTTCTATTTTTCTTCTTTCTCTCCAGACAAAAGATTTAAACAACACAGCGTTCAACATTTGCGATGAAAGCTTCACCAAAAGGCAGTGGCTGAGCGCACAAAGACCTCAGGGTTTTGAAGAGGGGTTGTGTTATTAGAACTGTTTAACGGCTAAAACTCAAAATTGCAGGTTTTTTTCCCCAATGTTCAATTATTTATTTTATGTGTGCACTGTTGGAGCAATTGTTGTTATTGTTTTGCATGGATTTTTGTGCAGCAGTGTTCATAAAATGTTTAAAAAGGATTGGAAGATAAATAGGTGGAATTTGAGGTTGAAATAAAGCTGGGGTATCTAACTTTCAAACCACAACTAATTTAACTGTATATTAAAATCCATCTACTTACTGTAGTTCCTCGCTCTCAAAACTGTTTGGTTCAATCACTTGTTATTGCATATTTTTTAGTTTAAACAGTGACTCCCAAGGATTTAAGTATGAAAAAGTTAAGATTTTTCATTACAATAAAAACAGTATTTTGTGGTAAGAATTTTTCACAAAATAAGAAAAACAGAAAAATATATTAAGATCCTTTATTTTGTATATTTCAAACTTATAGCTTAATTACGAAGAGCAAAAAGTTACCTACCCCAGCTTTAAGCCTGTCGCTACATTTTTAATGATTAATATAACTTTTTCCAAGCTGCATTTCAAACAGTTAAAGTGAGTTTAGGGCAATTATTAAAGCGATTCCAAACATTCACCACTGAGTAATTTAAAACACCTAGAAAGATAATTACTCTTGGATTTCGCTTTTTTTTTTTCTATTCATTCTAAAGCGTTTGAGGTAATAAGTCCACAACCCGACTTCAAATCCTCCCACATCGAGCATCGAGAGCCTTTTCTCATCCACCACCATGATCCCTAATACTGGAGGTAAATAAGACCATAGTATGCACTGTAAAACAGTCTGCACCTCTGTCAGGAAAATATATTAAAATAAGAAGCTTGAGAGTGGAAATAACACTTGTGGAAACTGAAGAAAGAACCAGAAAATCCACAAAAATGTAACATGTGCTGTATGCAGAACAAAGAGGTCAAAACATTCAAAATCATAAATATTTCCAGACCCTCATCCAGAGAAACCACAGATAGGTATTAATCAGGTCATGTATAAAAGAACGTCTTGTGTCCAGGTAAAACTACAATGGACTTTAGATACATTTTTGAACCAATTTAGGTCTGTATTTCTATTTTGAAAGTCATAAACAAAACCCTACGTCCCAAGATAGAATTGCCACTTTCAATTCAAGGTTAGATTCTGGTTTAGATTCTTGGCTCTGTAAGAAAATGTGTCCTCTGCATTTGACCCATCCTTCAGTGCCACTAGAGGGCGTCTGTCAGGAGCAGGGCAGGTCATCACTGGGACCCTCACTAGGATCATTATTTATTATTTATTATTTTAAAAAGCTCCAAAAAAGCATCAAAGTTTGAATCATATGAAAGCGTTAATGGAAATAACGAACCCAAAACCACGGAACATTTGCCCAAAAACAAATGTTGTACTTCTGTTGCACTGGTTCGAAGGGTTTCTCTGGATGTGGCTCAAACATTTGGATGGTGAGATCTTTGGATGACACAACAGACAAAACACAAATAGATTCTGCCATCATAATAATTTCTTTAACATTATTTAAAAGGCAACCTGAAAGCAAAAGATACAATAAATAAGAAAGCGCATTAAAAGGTGTTATGTAACCCCATGTACATAGTAATATGAGCGTTTTTTTATCCTATAGTCAAAACACAAACATTGATCTTAATGTTTATGAAACGGGAACAGTCTTAAAATGAGGCGTCCACATTAAGGCGGTGGAGACAGAAATAAATATGTGTGTGTATACTGGATAGTGATTGCTCGTTTGGCAGCACCAGGACGATCCCAGACGCCCGAATACTTTTATCTTCAAATCTGGGCAGTGTTTTGGCTACGATTCCCCACTGAAATCTGAACTTGGAGACCACAGCGTTGTCCTGGTTTAGTCCTTGCAGAAGTCCTGGATCGAGTTTATGTATAATGCATATTTATTTATTGGTTCTGATCCAGTATAGTCCAAAAACATGTTTCCCCAAGACAAGATTTGAACCAGACTTCTCATCCGTCAGAACAAACCTGTTTTGTCCTCTCCCACCTGAGACTGCAGGGCTCCCTCTGGTGGTGAAGTCTGGCTCGGGCGCACAGACATAAGCGTGTCTGTGGTTACGGCGAGGATGCGGCGGTGGCGTGGTATTTGACAAAGGCGATGGCGGCGAGCTCTTTACAGAACTCCTCCAGAACGATCACTCCCTCCAGGAGAGTCATGTGGTCAATGCTGCGACACAAGGAAACACTCAGTCGACCAAAGAGTCGCTCAAATAACAAAAAGAATTACTGTTCACCGGGGACTGGGTAGATTACAATTTTTTAGAGCTAAAAAATTCTGCCAATTGCCTAGTAACCAGGAAATGCAGATGGAAATGAGCTGTGTAGCTATAACCTGGTGCAGAACTAGGGGTGTGACGATATATCGATTTTTTGATATATTGCAATACTTTCTCCCGCGATTTGATTATCGATATGCATTTGCCAAGTATCGATATCGATTTTGAAAAAATATATATATAGGATTTTTTTTTTGAATTGGTATCAATACTTAATAAATGGCTACATTACGCATCTCCATTCTATGTATCATGAAATAAAGAGTAATTTTTCTTTTATTTATGCCATAAATTGGCATATTGTATATTTCTAACCAATATATCAATAATCGTCATATCGTGATAAAATTGTTATTGTGATATCGTTATCGTGAGCTGTGTATCGTATCGTAACGTGAGGTACCCTTAGGTTCCCACCCCTATGCAGAACGTATCTGTCTTTGTTTGACCTTAATGTTGACTAAAGACTAAACTAAACTTCACCCGCTGAATCTATAATCATATTTTGAATCCTGTCATATTTAAACTCTCCTTTCTCTGATCAGCTGTAGTCACTTTGAAGATGAATGTGTATTGCAAGTAAATTT
The DNA here is from genome assembly GCA_964034765.1 of Knipowitschia caucasica. Lineage (NCBI taxonomy): Eukaryota > Metazoa > Chordata > Actinopteri > Gobiiformes > Gobiidae > Knipowitschia > Knipowitschia caucasica. The sequence goes on from OZ035835.1 coordinate 33,234,839, forward strand.
TTTCTAACTCTGAAGAAGAATATTAAAGAATATAAAAAATATTCATACAGGACTTTCCATCTTGAATAAATGAATGACATTGTGACCTTGCAGCAGCCATTATGAGCAACAGCAGCAGGCGACCTTCTCCAGTCATCATCCATGTGTGTGTGGGGATTGTAATACGGGGTATGCAGGTGTGGATGTAGCAGATTCTGAGCTTTAAAATGAATTTAGATATCAAATGTCTATTTAAGTTTAATAAAATTAGTAGGATCGGCCAATTATGGATGTCTTGCAAGACGTCAAAATTGATGAGTCTGTGTGTGTGTGTGTGTGTGTGTGCAACTACTGAAATAAGCATCTTTTGCTATAAGCTTATCTTTCCTTTTTTAGTTAATGTTTACCATACCATACCAAGCACCATAAAAAGATCAACCAATAAAACATTTCTGACAGTTTGTGCGACTTAAATCAAAGTAAAGATTAGTGTGAATCAAATGTTCGATGGTTCCCAGCACCGTGTCCAGGAGCGAACATGGGACCGACGGTTTACTTGGGTCAGATCCAGTTTAGTTGCATCACTTACTGGAACACACAAGTCTGCTCTAAGCAAATAAAACAGCATTTATCAGAGACATACTTGAGTCCTTCTGGCTCCATTCCCAGCAGCCTCTTCCTCACGAGCAGCAGTTTGGGCGTAAAATCTGGGATCCTCTGTATCCTCAACATCAGATCTCCCACCACCTGAAAACAAGCACAAACGGATTTAGAATATTCACACACAGAGGTGAAGATGGGTGTGAATATGTAAGTAAATATGACAACCAGCGCAGGAATGAGGGACAAGACAAAGAACAAACTCTCAGATTGACTTTATCCTTGTCATAGATTTCTTTTTGAACTCTGGAGCCTCTCACCCTCACGATGACGGAGAAGAGCGAGCGGCAGCCGGGGGCCAGGCTGATGTAGGGGTCCAGCAGATACTCGTGCAGATGAGGATGTGGAAGAAGAGACAGCTTGGACAAAACCGCGGTCACCTGGAGGTTGACGTCGTACGGCTGCAGACGACACACGACAGAGGAGGTTAGAGACACTTGACTAAAACCTCTCCTGAAAATAATTGCAATTATTAATACTAGTGGAGTGGCTGTTCTCAAGCTTAATTAGTTTTGATTACAACCAGGACCTCAAAAAAAAGTATTGAAAGTGAAGTACCAAACAAGGCAAAAGTAAAGGATACCCAGCGAGATCCGACACAGCTTATTCAATTGTTTTTGATTATTTTCCAAAAGAGCATCATGGTTTTGTAGAATATTCCTTCAACAATTAAACATGTTAGCTACAAGAGGAACACAGTATATGTATTTGATCTCATATTGGTTTGCATAAATCAAAGCAAGAGAATAATGTATGGTATGTATGGTTTTTCATGTAACCTTCAGATAAATGTAGAAGTAGAAGTCGAAACAGGAGTGGTATTTGTTGTTATGTACAGTATGTGTCGGTTTGTAATGTCCTTGTACTGCCAAAACTGTCTAATGCATAGTTCCCATGTACAGTGCAAAGCTCCCATGTACAGTGCAAACATGTCTAATGACTGCTGAATGTTCACATCTTGCCCTAATGATTAATTAGAGGCCTCCAGTGTGTGATCTACTCTCAGTGTAAATACAGCTGTTCTGTGAGAGCCTCAGAGCTATGGTCCTGTTTTGGAGTTTGCCAGAAGTCATATGGAGGGCACAGCTACCATGTGGAAGAAGGTGCTTTGGTCAGATGATGCAAGACAATAATTGAACTTTTTGGCCCAAACGCAAAACGTTATCTATGGGGGAAAGCTTATACTGCTCAGCGACACCCTCCCCAGTGTCAAATATGGTGGGGGAGCATCATGCTATGGGAGTGCGTTTCTTCAACAAAATACTGAAAAACTATAAAGAAAGATCCACACAGCCAAATCCTTTTTATGGAAGTTAATGAATGAACATTTTCACTCTTCTTAATATCACCATAGAGAGAGCATAAATGTAAACACTAGAGTCTCAGCAGTGACAGCTGGCTTAGTATGTGCTAATACTGAGTCAAAATATAGTTTCTTTTCATCTAAAATGATCACAGTTTCAAACAGTGCACGCTGAGTTTGATTTGGGCAATGAATGTGACACACAGGAACAAAGAATAATGAACTGCCCTTTCATAAAACGACCCCAGTGAACCAAAAGCAGAAATAAAAATGAGTCAATTCATTAGTTTATAAAGTGTAAAATGCCACCAGCGTCACTGAAAACCAGGACTTGATTTCCTCAACAGCTGGAGTTCATTAGAGCCGTCAGCAGAACATTTGCATTTTGTGTGAAACTTCTCCCTCAGCAGAAAAACAAAAGACTAAAATAATAACCTCGTCTGATCCAAGAGCCTTTGTCCTAACTGGAACTCCAACATTAGTCTAATGATCTGAGAACTTCAATTAGAGGATTAGACCAATTATTTTAATCAAACAAATTGTTTATCAACAGCAGGACAATGCACTTCACAGGATTTAGTAGAACAAAATGTACGTTTAGACTTTAGCTTTTGTATAAATGTGAAAATGAGTTCACTGATGTGGCTCTTCAACAAAAACAGTTTTTTCCCATTATCTTTAAATCAGTATTGAAATCTGGGGCACCTCACTTTTGAGTTTGATAAATAATGAGAATTCCCAGTGAGTCATTTGGACTGAGAGATGATTGGCTCAGAGAGGGCAGTTAGCTCTGCATCACTTTGAACCAAACTGAACCAAACTGTGAGGAACTATTCAGACTGTTTAAATACGTACTTTCACCTTTTGCAGTTTGAAAACCAAGTATGCTGATATTTTGAATGCTGCTGCTGCCTGCTCACAGGGACACTAAAGAATGCACATTACGCCTGTGCTGGCCTCACTTTACTGACTCAAATTCAAGGGTTGATTTTAACATTCTGATGCTTGTTTTTCAAAGTTAAAATGGTTTGGCCCCTGTGTATCTGACAGACCTGTTAACTCTGTATGCTCCTGTCAGATCAGAGAGGTCAGAAAAAGCGCCTGATGATTGTGCCCAAGTCTCGTCTCAAAACTCGAGGAGACCGGGCCTTTTCTGTTGCTCCCAAAGTGTTGAGTAGTCTAACCCTGTATATTAGAGCAGCTTCTTCTTTGGAGTTATTTTATTTTATTTTTATTTTTTAAATCTAGTCTAAAGACACATATCTGTTTTCTTTTCCTTTTCACATTGGACAGCTGGTGTTGTTGTAAATGTGCTATACAAAACAAGTTGAGATGTTTTGAATCCTTATGACTCTGCATATGAAGTAGAAAAGACTAAAATGGCGTAAATGCTTCCTCGGCTGTCCGGCTCCCGTTCGTTTGACTTTTAAATGGTTAAAGTTCCAGGACTCACCTGATCGAGGATACGTCCCATTCTGTCAAACAGGACCTTTAGAAAATGTCCCTCGAAAAAAGGAGCCTCCAAATTACACTTTTCTAGCGGTTTGGGATGTCCTCTCCAGTCCCAGCGCAGGCACACACCACAGTAGTCTTTGAACTGCAGAACAACAACAGAAAGGATCATTAAAAAGCTCATGTGTGGGACTTTCAGGACGGCTCACCTGTCTGTGGGCGTCTCTGAGGTAGGTGTCGTAGCCGGTGCCTTCCACGTGGTACGACGACTTGGCCTCATCGGGCACCAAGCACAGAAAACTGCAACACAAACACAAAAGATCCAAGGTTCAAGGGGACTTTTTTGTACACGTGGGTGGATTCTTTTTTCAGTTAAAAAGGGAAAGACTTAGCATCGACACAAAAAATATTCATAAAAAAATCACACAATAACAACAAAAACATCACAAAATTTCTCTACATCACTATTTCCACATACAGAGCAGGTGATGTCAGTTAAGATACATTACTCAGGGTTTGCTAAATAAATGTATGAATAAATTTTTAGATAAATGTAAAAAAAAAAGTAAGTCATAAAAGGCATCATTATGTGTCAGTTTTTACACAGCGCTTTTTTGGACAATCAAAGGCTCTCACTTATTCTTTGACTCTCTACCCACACCAGACTCATTCTTACCAATGGGCAACATGTCTTGCCCTGTATTTAAGTATGTATTCATGTGTTGGGGAGTTTTAAAAATACCCAGCCCTATTCATTACACATCTATCCTCACTCACCTGTTGACGATTTTATGCACTTCCGTCTTCCCCTCTGATTTGGAGTGGTCTGGACTCAGCGGGGGAGATGTGCTGAGCCAATCCGAGCCCGACAACCGGCTGTCTGGAGAGAGGTCGTCCCCGAACAGAGGGTCCTCCTCCAAGTCTCTGCAGCAACAGAAACATGTCAGCGTCGACGTCCAGGTACAAGACATTACATACAAGAATTAACCCTTTAATTGTGGAAATCATTCTCATACAAGTCAAGTCTGAGGCACCACAGATGTAGCGTCAGAGTTTAGGCTGACAACAGAACATTTAAATTGAACATGACACACGTGAACAGGAAAGAAATATATGTTTTATGTTCAAATGTAGAAAATTCATTTTGTCTTCTTATGTTTATGACTTTTTAGGTTCTTCTAATAAGACAATTAATTGTCTTATTAGAAGAACCTAAAAAGTCATGTTTTATGTTCACTTTTATTTACTCCTGTAGGGTAATTAGTTCTCTGCATTTGACCCACACAGAATGCCACTAGGGCGTCTTTCATGCTCGGCTAGGCCAGGACCACTGCTTTACTACTACTACTAATACTACTACTTTGTGATACTTCTACTTTACAGTTCCAATGCAGTGACCCTTGAGCCAATCAGATGCAAGTATCCCTCAGACGTTCTCCTTCGGTCAGTGCCTGCCAGTTTAAACTCAACACATGTCTCCTCAATCTGGAGTGAGTCCAGTTCAGTCCAGTTAACATAGTCATATCTTGTTTATTTTAAATTTAAGAGATATTTTTAAATTAAGAAAGCGATGGAAAATGCAGTGTCTGAAGGCCTATTCTTTATTCATAGTGACACCCAAATTGTAATTATGAAATGTCATGAATTCAGTGAATGTATTCAGGATGTATCGGCACTGAAATCTCCAACACACCCACTCTACTACAGCTGTGTTGACTGTAATTTATCTGCCTGTTACTCAATCGCTTTGAAATGTGAGGGTCAGATGAAGAAGTTAGCGTTTGCTTCCTCTTCAATCAAAATTAAGCAACAACATCCTCTGTGCATGAACACATTGCTCCTGTTTAAGTCCAGTTTTGTACATATCTAGAAAAAAAACTCCTACACCTGGGCTAGTTTATTAAAAAAATATATTTTCATGCGTGTAATAAATTAAAGAAATCTGTATTGTTTACATAGACCAAAGAACACATCTAAATATGGATGTGGAGTGGCTGTTCTCAAGGATTTTCTGCCCAGCCCAAAGATCCATGTTGGTCCAGTTCTAGCTCCCATTCTGCAACAATTCTGATGTGATGGACGAATCAGGTTTCCAAGCAACACGTCAATAAAACCCTTTCCAATTATTCAAAGCTGACATTTCATGCATTACCATAATCCCCTTAATCACTGCTCATAATTAATATCACACAGTTGCAGCAGAAATAACATTCACTCTATAATAGGCGGTAACACCTAAAGAAACACAGCTACTTCCATGCACTTTATTTTATTATTTGGTCTTATATTGGGGGCAGAGGGGGTCCTTACACGGAGTCATGGGGCAGCCCGTTCTCCAGTGGTTCCCGTTCGTCCTGGGGCTTGTTCTCCTGGTAGTTTCTCTCGTCCAAACCTCGCAGCACCAGATTGTGCAGAATGTGCTGGTTTGGCTTTTGGATGAGCTGTTCGAACAGTCGCAACGTCATGATGCTGATCTGTGGACAAGGACGTGGGGTTAGAGGCAAGGAGTCTATGGGTGTTTTTGAAGGTAAAACAAAAGAGCGACACTGTTCTCTAAATAAATCAATATATATTTATCATACACCTATTATATACCTGAGTGATATTTTCCACTGGTTGGTTGCTATCTAGGATAATTAATTTGAGAACCATAATTCATATGGTGTGTAGATGAAACACTTTATACTATACCTGTCTGGTACATTACAGATATAATATATCTGGACAAAATGTGTTTGATCCTTGTAAAGAGATGTGGTGAAAACTTCTCTGAGAGTATAAATGTGATTGCTGAAATAATACAGCTGTATGAATTTCCCAAAAACCAGGAAATACCATGTTAGTAAGCTAGGGAACCCAACTTGAAAAAAAAGAAAAATAGTAGTTTTTAGGAGTTGAAAGCAGGTGCAGTGCTGACAGCCTGACGGGACAAACCTCATCCGAGAGGTGGTCACAGTGCTCGATCAGTCTGTGTCTCAGTGCGTTCTGTGTGATGGTGGCGATCGTCTCTGCCTCCTTCTCTTCTCCCAAAAGGAAATGAACCATCTCCTGCATCAAAGCCTCAGAGGACACCTGTCTGATGATCCTGTTCAGAAGAGCCGTGGACGTCAGGATGCCCACCTCCGAGCTTTAGGTGGAGAAGGACACAAACACAGAGTTAACAGAGGCGACTGCAGCTGTGGAGAATTGATAAACAACAGGACATGATTGGAATGTGAAGACTTGGCTCAGTCTGCTCCACCGCAGTGGTGTTGTTTTACATATACTAGCGAATAAACAAGTCAGTAACTCGACCAAAAGAAAAGCTGTAAGAATTATATTGTATGTAATATAATATAATATTAAAATCTTATAAACTCAGACATTGTCTTGAATTTAAATGCACATTCCCATTGTTTTCCATGTGACTGTGTGACATTAGCAGATATGTTGAAAGGATAATTATAGAGCTCATTATCAATGAAGTAGCTCTGGTTAGCCTCCCATGACTCTCCCTGACAGCTGTGAAAGGAAAAATATTGTTACCTTATTACCAAGTAAATAGAAATCTGTTAAGAGAATACCAAATGATGCCTTGTTTATCCATCCATCCATCCATCCATCCATCCATCCATTTTCTTCCCCTTAATCGATTTCTGGGTCGGGGGGGTGGCAGTCAGAGCTGCACCCAGTACACTTTGCACCAGCCCCTCACTGATCCTCCTGCAGGTGGTGAGTCCACAGGAGCTGAGATCTTTCAGCGGGAGCTTCAGGCAAAGTGGGGTTAAGTGTCTTGCCCAAGGACACAACGACAGCAGTCATCAGAGGGAGTCGTGAAGTAGGTCTTATGGTGGGCTTGAACCCACGACCTTCAGGCTCAAAGGCCAATGCTCTACCAACTGAGCTACTGCCGCCTGCTATTCCTTTACTTTCTGCACAAATTAGTATGTAGTTTTGATAGCAGTTTTAGCAGTGATCATCATGGGTACTTTTGACAACCCTGCTACTCACTCCATTTGAATAAGTCTGAGCTAAACTTATAGCTGCGAGTTTGGACTTCACTGACAGTTGAATGACTGGAGCCTGACAGGAGGAACTCACGTCTGCATAAGCTGAGGCTCCATCACCGCCACAAAGAAGCGCTCCCGCACACATTTGGCCATGACAGCCGCTGCCGTCTGAAAGAGACAGTGACAGAGACAACACAAAACATTAGAGCCCAGCCTCCTGCCTCCTCTACCAGCGGAGCTTTGTGGAGAAGTTCTTTGCTGCTGTCAGACTGAGGAGAATGTGACGCATCAAAAGCACAGTGACTCAGACCTTCTGGGCCTCTTTGATGAGCTGGTCGCAGAAATCCAGCCACGAAAGGAAGGAGATGAGAGCGCGTTTGCCGGCGAACACCGCAGCGTCCTCTTTTAAATTGTACACATCCAGTCTGCACGGACGGAAGAGCAAGAAGGTGAAAAAAGGTGATAAAAGGTCAGCCGATTTTTTGAACATCCATGCAATATTAAAACCATTTCTGAAAATGCACACTTAAATGTGCCTACGCAAATGTTAAAGCTGTGCTACAGAACTTATTTGTTCCCTAAATACATGTTGTTTGTCCCAACAGAGAGTCTTGTAAAAGTAAAATGCTGTGAACAAATCAGACACAACATGCCGCCAATCTGCTTATCTTTTCTTTCTTCAACTTTTTCAACCAACTTGTCATCATTGCAAAAATCATATAGGAAAAAAAAACATGCTTTCTCTGAGCCTTTATATAGATGTGAAACTTGCACAGTTGCATCTCCTGCTTGACTCCATTAGGATTCAACTAAGTCAAAACCGTGAAAAATGCCAGATGAAACAACAAGTAGGTGTCAGACCCACAAGAAAAGTTAGAGATTGCATGTTTTAATATTGTGCTTCTGAATGAGGAAATGAACAAGCAATCTCTTTTTAAGGTCACTTTATCAAATGGCCTTCCTTACTATTTTCGCTAAACTGTCATTGTATAATTTAATACATTATATAATATAAAATTGTGATGACATTTTTGATGCATGCCTTTATTATAACTTGCTTGCATCATATTTCTGATTTCTATAGTTTTTAATTGTTGAATTGTTTTGTACTCAGTGTGCCTTCTTTTGCTTTCTTTCCTTCTTATTGTCTTTAATTGTTGCTGTGCTGACAGTGCTGCACTTTGTAACTCAGTTTTTAAAAGTGTTCAATTAATTAAAGTGTTCACTAAATAATAATAAATAAATCTGTACCCCCAGTTGACTGACTCCACAGTCTCGATGTCCAGAGGGTCGATGGACTGAGGCAGCGCTTTGTAGAAAGACACCAGTCGATCCGTGAGCAGCTGGCACAGCTCTGTGCTCTCTGTCAGACATTTGGCTGCAGCAGGCTCCGGTAAACTCACCAGCATCATCAGGCCCTCGCACGCCTTCACCACTATCCTGCCGTCCTTAGAGAGAAAGGATTGAGAAGAAAAGTATTTAAAACACATACTTAATGTGAAATTATTTAGGAATCTAAACGGAAAACGTAACTTTAAAAAGCAGATTTATCTTATCAGTATTAATTCATGTACACCTTTTTTTCATTTGCAAAAAATTGATATCTCGGTTTTGAAAAATGGTCAAAAAGTTGGATTCTTCAAGCTACAATCTTCAACGTGTTTTGTTATTGGCAGTAATTTTGAAAGGATTTGCTCAAAAAGCGGTAAAACTTTAATTGTATGGCACTGAAATAGTTCTTGCTTTTCAACAAAAAAAGTACTAAAGGGCAAATAATAAGCCTTTCAAATATTTTTCTAATGGCACTTATCTGTTTTCCAAATTAACTCTTCACCCGTCCCTGTGTTTCAGCCCAATATAATTTGTCCAAGTTCTAATTTTTGTCCTGGTCTTGTCTTTGTTTGGTTTCTAGTTTAGCTGTAAATCTTTATATGGCTTTTCAGAAATGACGATCACTCCAGTAATACAACATCTAGCATGCCAACAGCGCACAACAAGGTTCTCATACAATAAAGCGGTCTATTATTAGAAGCAGTCACCACACGGCAGTTTGCGGATGCCGATTTCTCATATAATATGGAAGGGGAAAACGAGGCCCAGTGCTAGTCACATAAAAGATGTGGAAGACAACACTTGATTTGTTTCTCTGAAAAACGGGGAAACTGTATAATAAAGATATAGTTTCATGATGTGATCCCATCAAAACCTCACTTCATTAAAGCATAATAACATGGCTCCTTACAGGACTCTTGGTGAGGTTGAGCAGGGACGTGACCAGGCTGTAGCTGTTGTTATTGTTAGTGGTTGGACTCCTTGCAGCTGCAGCGGCCTGTGGCTCCTCCGTCTTTCCAGGAGTCTGACCTTGTCCAGTGTCAGGAGCTAAATCATTACCTTTACTCCCCTGCGCCCGATCCGGAGACAACGTGTCAGATCGTCTCAACTTATTCTGTAAAATCATATCCCAATCATTAAAATGCATGGTAACACAAGGGAACACCGCTCTTTGTTTATCAGAGTTTGTACCTCAAGAAAGAAGTTGACTAGATATGGGACTTGCTTGAGTTTGGCACAGACTATGCAAAGGAATTGAATCTCCTCATTTTCTGTTGGTGCAGCAAGTATTTCCCCACACAGGCGGATCAGTTTCTGCAGCATAAATAATCAAGTTAGCATTCCAACGACAGGCTACAGCTTACACAAAACACTAAGTGGCCAGCGTTACTCACCTGTACGGGTCTATGGACGTTTATGTGAGGAAGAAGAGGCTGACGGATGTGCGCCAAGAGTTTTGTATAAAAAGTGAGCACCTGTTGTTTCATCCCCGGGGGACACTGCAAAAATTAAGAAATATCTGATGAGCTGTTTATATTAGCATAAGATTCAGTTTGACAGATGTAAAAGCCTAGAGAGAAAGATATAGTTACAAAAAGACCTTTAGTTGACTAAAATTTTCTGCTCAGATCTGTTTTAACAATTTTAAAACAACAATATGAATTAACACTTGTAAAATATATAAAAGTCAATGATTTATAATAATAACTTATCTACTTATTTTATCTTCAGAAAGAACATATTCAAATATGATGTAACATGACCAAATGGCCCATTATACCTGCATCCTTTTAGAAATACCAGTAACTTTTAAGAGGCCTTAGATTTGGCATTATCATGTGGCTTTATGAAACAGTAGTAACATAACACTGCACCTAACCAGAACAGCACAACTGGATGAGAGTTCACAAAAAAACTTAACATGTTCAAAAAAGTATTGGGAAAAAATGCCATATAGAGGAAAGTAGTCAATACCAGATCAAACCAAAAAAATCTTGCTCACTTTCTCTTTTCTGCTTTGTCACAAATAAATAATTAAAATGAGTGGAAAAAAGTCTCGTAACACATAAGGCTGCCAGTCTTAGATTTTCCACAAAGATCCTTACGTCTGCTTTGCCCAGTGTGTACAGAGTCTCCAGTATTTTGTGGTGCAGTAGATACTCCATACAGGGCCCAGTTTCTCCAGACTCGTGCTCAGCCTCCTCCTGAGTCAAGATGTCCAGCATCTGTTCCAGGTGAGACGGTATGTTTGTGTCTGTGACCGGAGCTTTATCATCTACAAGGAACAAGGACAAAGAAATGTTACTCTTATTACTTGACATTGTCATAATTTCAGTTCCCATTTTTGAATTCTCTTTTTTCAAGGCTAATAGGATCCAAGGAAGAAGTAACTAGAGCATGTACTATCTGGTGTGTAGCATTTAGTCTAGTTACCTGATGTCTCTATGTAATAATGTGTGATAGCCTTCCAATGATAAACAAAGTCTTCTTGCAGGGGCAGTGAAGGGGCCAGCTGAAAAAGAAAGCAGTACAAAACGTGAAATGTTTTTTAACTGCAGCACACTGACTGTGCACAAGAAACACACAAGAAAATTGACAACTTCTTTATCTCTGATCTAAGCCAGAGAGAAAGACATGCAGACTTTAACAACAACTGCCTAAGTAGCTAAGAACAGGTTTGAGGAATGCCATAACTGGCTTATCCTACAAACGGTTCTAATTATTAAAAATATATATTTAGCATTATAATAGTTGAAGAATTATCACACAAATAAATGTTTGGACAACATATCGAAAAATGAATTTTGATGCAGATGTCCTGATTATTTCAAAATCACTTATGATAAGAGCCAGCTGTTTTATCCAGCCCAGTTAGCCTAGCTTCTTGGGGCTAGCAGAAGCTAACCTTAGCGGCTAACTAGCATTTCTTGCAAAACACTATTTAACAGGAATCGTCCAGAGTAAATTCACATGTGGCAGTCAGTTGTCATGCTAGTTAACATCAATCGTCACCATGATACACAGTCGCTGGGACTTTCTGCTGCACGTAACAACAGTAAACAAACAACATAAACACAAAACGCTAACACCAGCGGTGGCTAATTTGTTAGCACAGGTGCTACCAGTCGTAGCATGATTAAATGCGTTTGCTCAGGAATAGCCAATACAGCAGACACATGAGAGCCATGAAACTGCGCTATCCTTGAGCATATGACCCACACTCACCGCTTCCACTGCATGCTGGAGGATGGAGGTAAATTTGGAAAACATTTTGTTCTTGGACTGGACTAATTTCTCCCGAGAAGATCTAGAGAAATCCTCTATCTTCTTCCTGTTGCCGCCTCGATCCAGATTGGAGGTCTCATACACTGACCCTTGAAACGAGAATGGGAAACGTGAGCAATAAACCCATAAAGGACACGGGGCACAGCAGCGGGTTCAGGGCCTAGCACTACACTGTAAACAACACGTCTGCGGACTCTGTGACGGGACACGGTGGCAATTCATCTGCGGCAACTCCGCGAGCGGCCACCAGGGGGAGCTCCCGTCTAAGGTACGAGAAGAGCTAGGAGGTAATAATAATACTTCATCATGACTTGAGCATATATTGTATATGGTCCATGACTATGTGCAATAAACCACTCATTTAACACATGTTAAGCTCCATATGCTTACATATGCAGTCAAATAAGAGGTCACATACGTGAATGCTGTTGAATATTGCTTAAGTAAACGTATATTATATCTAATATGAAGAATGTAACTATTTCTGCTTGAAAGAATGATTAAATGAATGATTATCAATGGTATACACAATGTTAGTCAACTTTGTGAGCTAATAAATATAATATGGTAGCTCAAATCAATCCTTTAATTTTGTTTGGTTATACCCTACAACATTTTTCCATTACAGAAATCACGATTAAATTACCACAAAAAAACATTTAAATCTAGTGTTAAACAGTTTGAGTCTTTCACTAGAATGCATGTTTGGCCTTCAGATCAAAAAGAGAGGACTCAGCCCAAAGTGTCAACTAATAACTCACAGGGTTCATTCAGAAAGTTGATTTGTTCACTTTTTGTTGTGTACCAACAGAATGTATTATGTATTATGATTTTTTGAAGCTTGGTACCCCAGCTTTAACGTTTCACAATACATCTTTAGCAGGGACGTGCGGTGAGGTTTGTGATTGGGGAGGCACTGACTTTAAAAGTCAGATTTACAATCATTATTCAAATAAAATAGCATTTAATCACCAATGCAATGACATCCACAAACTTTATATACTGTAAAGATAAGAGAACCAGCTTCTTTTAATAATCTCACAACAAATCTAGCTGCTGACTCTGCTCCGCATCAAACAACATCTTTAAGAAGCGCAGGTGCGAGAGACGCGAGGAGAGAGAGACGCGAGGAGAGAGGAGCAGAGAGAGACAGAGAGGAGCAGAGAGACGGAGACGCGAGGAGCAGAGAGAGACGGAGACGCGAGGAGAGAGAGAGACGCGAGGAGAGAGAGACGCGAGGAGAGAGAGACGCGAGGAGAGAGAGACGCGAGGAGAGAGGAGCAGAGAGAGACAGAGAGGAGCAGAGAGACGGAGACGCGAGGAGCAGAGAGAGACAGAGAGGAGCAGAGAGACGGAGACGCGAGGAGCAGAGAGAGACGGAGACGCGAGGAGAGAGAGACGCGAGGAGAGAGAGACGCGAGGAACATAAACAATAATTTAAACAAGTTGCAGAACTCTTGAGCAGTGTTTGAATCAGTGTTTTTCGGAAAAGCACTACTTTGCCGGTATCTGTCAATGTTCAACATAAAACACAGATTAACAAACTCCTCCCCCGCAGCCGGACTAACCTCGTAAGTCCAGTGGTGGTCTCCCAGTCTATATTAATTCTTTCTTTGTTTGAAAGTCCAATTGAGAAAAAAAATCTTCATTCAAATCATCCATTTTCCAGCAAAAGAAATAGCATTTTGGGCTGATTGTTTGTTAGCAACTCTGGTATGAACTTTATGCTCACTATCACCCCTAGCGGTGAGGCACAGATACCGCCTGCCTCACGCCAAGCTTTTTCCTTGTGTGTTCATCTACGATCAAAAGATTTAAACTAAATATAAATTGTACACACATACGTGCAATACACTACTAAACACTAAGAGGAGTTTAAAAAATGTTTTTAAAGCAGGATATTTGAAACAAACGGTGATATATCAACTGCACGAGCTGAGTGCACTCAGACACACACACACACACTGTGAGGGAGCGGTCTGGGGTGAGGCACGCAGGAGCGCTGCCTCACCTCGTCTCTTTGAATAGGAATAACGGGATTTCGGCGATTTTGACTTCAGAAATGATCAAAACTGATGGGAACCGTGCCGAATATACATTAAAAGCATAGGACAGTGGATATAAATTATATATTTAAACTAAAATAATTATTAGTTTCCAATAATGGCAGGTGAGGCTCTGCCTCCCCTGCCTCCCCTGACTGCACGTCCCTGATCTTTAGAGTATCCTATGTATGTAAATAAATACATAATTGGGTGATTAAGACTAGGATTTGCAACCACCTTGCTTTACATTTTAGATTGCATATGTTTATGTGCAATGTTAAATATCTGGTCAAAATTCCCCTCACAGATTGTAAATGGCCTGATTACTACAGACAGACAGCAGCAGCAGCAGCAGCAGCAGTAGAGACATCACAGAAGACAGTATATGTCACTTTAACGCTATACTCGCCGGTGTGCGCATGTAGTCACGGGTTCTCCTCTCGAGGTTATGCCATTTCCCTCTCATCATCATTACCGCCTCGCTCTGACTGCTCTCTCCGCTAAAACATGGAAGTGAACTTGTGGAAAAAGTGAAAAGGATGCTGTGTTTTCCAGGACACGCCCTGAGTGACTGTGGCCGCGGTGGAAAGTGCCGCTCTCCATCGCTCCTTACGCCTTTCCCCCGCGTCAAGCAGCAATATGCTCACTGACAACCTAAAGAAAAGATAATAGCGGGCTGTCAAGCTGTCTTCCCCCGGGTTTTCAAGCTGCACTGGCGGATCCCCACTGCTGATAGAGTCGCTGAAAGGAGAAGGCACCTACCAGGCATGTCTGCTGCAAGAGGTGAGTGTCCTACACCGCATACGGACCATGCGGACACACATCAAAGCATATGGAGGAGAAAAAGTGGCTTAAAATGGAAAAAAAGAAAAAGCATTGAATGTCGCTCCGGAAATAGAGAGGCGAACCCATTTGCTTCGTGTTTGTGGTGGATCCGTCTTTCCCTTTATAGTTGCAAGGATATTACACCGGTGTATTACTGAAGTGGCCAGCTGTTTCTGCTGCAGAGACCACAACTTATTCAGTGGCTATGGGCAGACAGCAAGGGCTAAAAATAGGTCATACTCTACAAAAGGCATACAATTGACAGAATAAGACGAATTTAAAGGATTGAATGATTGCATAGAAATGTTAAACAGTGAAACTCCAGCCCACACCCTGCTGATAGAGAACTAGTGTGGCTGTGTGAAGTGCAGTTTATAGGCCACCTGTACAGCCAGACTCAAACAAAGTTATTTGCTTTATAGTGTTGGCAGTGCTTGTAGGAAAATTGCTGTTGTTGTTAAAAAAAAAAGTTTATTAGTTTCAAAGTCTAGTGTTAATTTTTGGGGGATTAATTAACTGGAGGGTTTGGGGTGATGCTTGAGGGGATGTTTGAATATGTTTATTAATAGTTAACCAATAGTTCCTAACACTATGAACACTTTGCTAACTATCATATTGCTCAATTTATAGCATACTTACCAGAGATCCAACTTAAAAAGTTGATTGCATTGATTATGTTTTTCACACTATATTGTAAACTAACATGGTATTTAAAATAAAAGCATTAAAAATATAAAAATCTTGTTCGCAGCTACATATTAGGCTGTGTGTACTAACCACCTGGTCATCCGCCCCCTATGCACCAATGGCTTCTGTGTTTGTTATTATTGCATTTCCCTTGTTCAAACTGATGGATTCTCTGATATGATTTTGAAGAATTAACAATTCCTAAAATTCCTTAAAGTCCTCTGAGACAACAACAAACTGCAAAAATAAATTGATTTGAATTGAATATAAAAAGTAAAATAATTCAGTAAGGACTGCCCCCTGTCTGTCCTGTCTTTATGATATTGTTTGATATTGAATATAAATAAGTAAATCTGTTGGCGCTGGGCAGAAATGACAATAAACATTATTGTTTATTGTTCCATCATCACCAAATAGAAAGTAGAAGTAATGATACATAAGATAAGATAAGATGTGCTTTATTTATCTCACAGAGGAGAAATTTACATGTCACATTTGGCATGGATAGGACACTCAGATTGTGCAAAAGGAGGAAATGTGAAAACATGTTACATGCAGGATATATATGTACAATAAAGTGACAATAATTATGTGCAACAAAAGTGACAAGTGTGATCATTTAAAGTGACTTATTGTACAGTCTGACAGCGGTGGGGATAAAGGCCCTGCGGTAGCGCTCCTTCCTACACTGAGGGTGTCTCAGTCTTCCACTGAAGGAGCTCCTCAGCTCCTCTACAGTCCTGTGCAGTGGGTGGGAGGTATTGTTCATGATGGAGGTGGCTTTGGCTAGCACCCTCCTGTCCCTCACCTCCTCCACAGAGTCCAGGGAGCAGCCCAGAGTGGAGCTGGCCCTCCTGACCCGCTCTGTGCTGCCCGGGGCCCAGCACACGGCAGCGTAGTAAATGGCAGAAGCTACCACAGAGTCATAAAAAGTCCTGAGCAGAGGCCTGCTTACTCCGAAGGACCTCAGCCTCCTCAGAAGGAAGAGGCGACTTTGGCCCTTCTTGTGCAGGGCGTTAGTGTTATGGGACCAGTCCAGTTTATTGTTAATGTGAACACCCAGGTACTTGAAGCTGTCCACCAGCTCAATGTCCTCCCCCTGGATGTTCAGCAGCGTGTGGGAAAGTGGTTTTCTCCTGAAGTCGATGATCATCTCCTTGGTCTTACTGGTGTTCAAGCACAAGTGGTTGCACTCACACCAGTCGACAAAGTCCTTAATAACCGACCGATATTCCAGTTCGTTCCCCTCAGACACACAGCCCACGATGGCGGAGTCGTCGGAGAACTTCTGCAGGTGACAGCTGTGTGTGTCGTGTGTGAAGTCTGAGGTGTAGATGGTGAAGAGAAACGGTGAGAGGACAGTGCCCAGGACATATAATGACGGTGTGTCAGGAGCCTGTAAAAGCAGCACATAGTGGGCTGCAGTGAGGATGGTGCCTGGCTCTCATCAGGGGCCCTGTCCTCCTCTGAATCACTGAATTTGCTGCTGCAAAACTGAGATTAAACTTTTACTTCCAAAGTGACCCCAAGGTTACAGTGGAATATTACTGTACAAGTAGGTTGATAAGATTACCCAAAAACCAATGATCACTTTTTAAATAACGTTTGAAAAACATGAATGTTGTTGAATAGATAAGTCTGGCTTCTTCTCAGTGTGTTGTACAATACAATACAATTTACAATACAATGTATTCTTGTATAGCCCTAAGTCACAACAGAAGTCATCTCAGAGGACTTAACAAAACCATTGAAATCACCAACACAGATCAGAGAATCAACAGTTAAAACACAGAAAGAATATAGAACACATGTTTTAAAAAATGTCCATACATGTTGTAGAAGGTTAAAGTGTCCTGATCATCACCACATCCTTTTTGTTGGACACTAACTGTCCAACAGACTCTCCTGCATCGGCAAGGAAAAACTCACAAAAACCCTCCTGTTGTATAAGTTAACTTTCCACAGTGGTTTTTGTTTCCTTCAGTATTTTCTTGAGGAATGTGATTATCCTGACACTAAATATTAGGTGATTATTGTATTTAGTTTGTAAGATAGCAATATATTATATAATAAATCATTAACACCCTTATTTGACTCTCCATGAGCACAATACTCTTCATTATACCTGACTGAGCTTTAGCCAAACACATTATATTTTTTTATATATTTTATCCCTTATATTTCTCTAAACACTGATCAATCTCATAGAAAGTTGTATATTTGTACATTTTCCTCCAAAATCTGTGCTCTTGGTTAATATACCAACAGAAGATTATCCGTTGACGCTAGAAGGATTCAAGATGATAATTAGAAATTGGATTTATGATTCGTAAATATGCTTCACTCACACCTAAAGCACATGCGAGATAGGCAGAGAGGAGTGGGAATAAGTCCACATGAGCGTATCCACCTTTCTCTTCATTAATGTGGTGATTGCTGTTGCTGCGGTTGCATTGATGGTAGAGCAGAGCTGTATTAGGAGCCCCTGGTTTACGGCCCCCCTGTGGCCCATAGGCCTGATTAGCACTCTCAAGTCACTGAGCCGTCCATCAATATTCACCAGAGGAAACCACATCAGACTGCAGCATTGTATCAGTTAGACTCTGTGGGTTTATTCTTTTATGGATGGACAGTGTTTTATTGTCAATACTTTTAAATTCAACCCTGCAACAGGCATTTTACTCAACTGACTTAATCTCGACCTGGCAGGTTTGGCCTCAAGAGCCTTTCTGTGTACTCTTGAGTTTGCATCTTCTCCCAGTGGCTGAGATATTTTCTGGGCATAAACCTGAACTAACCAAAATATACAGCTTCAAAATGCAAACCACCTGCTGGGGTGGAGACAGAAACACTACAAACATTGTGTATTACTTTTTTTTTTTTCATTCAAATAAATATGTGGTGTTGTTTTATTTTTATTTTTTTCAAATTGGTTATATAAAAAATATGTTGGATTTCATCTAAGAAGCTGAGATACATATTCTGCTCTCTGATTGGATATTATGCAAATTGTGTCACATTAATTGTATTTTTTTATTAAGAAAAGGCCAGTTATGATTTGTTCTTGATCTATTGTCTGGGGACCCATGCATAATATGATGTAATTTATATAAAATCTAACTTTCAAATTTGTTTTGTCGGGCAATTTGATTTATGTAGAAAAAGCCCCTTGAGATGCAGCATCTCATGGAGAGGGTTCCATGAACAAACACTATGCATTTACTACAATGCAAACAATTACACATTTAACACAGGTTTGCTCCTTCAGATCCCACTCCACCCCCTACAACAATATCACATTCAGAAATGTCTGTATAATAATCAGATACGGTCTATTCATACATCAGCTGGAAGGATGATACAACAGTTAACTTAAAATGTACATTACAAAATATTACATTATCAGCTACTTAGTCTTAAAATAAACATGCACATTTATGAAAACCTCAATACAGTAACATGAGCAAGCAGTTGTAAAGTATTGTGTGAGATAAAATATTACACACGGCCCTTTAAAATATACTTGTTTTCTCTCAGCAAAGGTTCACTTTAGCTATAAACAATTTAACATTCCACCATGAATATCTGCAATGTTAATATTTCAACTAATCCTGGAAAAACGCAGTATCCTATCACCAGATCTGCCAGTATTGTTCTTAGCAAAGCAAATAGCCCCAATTATAA
This sequence comes from Knipowitschia caucasica, assembly GCA_964034765.1. NCBI lineage: Eukaryota > Metazoa > Chordata > Actinopteri > Gobiiformes > Gobiidae > Knipowitschia > Knipowitschia caucasica. The sequence goes on from OZ035835.1 coordinate 33,254,080, forward strand.
TAATTGTCTTGTGTTTATACAGTCATTCCCTCCACATCTAATCAGAACTGGGCCATCAGAATTGAGTTAAGTACTTTATCTACAAATAATCTCATTCTCCATAACAGAATACAACCTTAGGGAAAGCTAATATGCAAAATGTGAGTTGTCTCGCCTATTCAGATGTGGCCACTGCTTCGCACATATGCATACGATATATATTTGTCTGTAATATATATATATAACACCACCACTCAATCAATACTTCTAATTGCTTTTAATACGGTTGAATAAACGTTTGAATTACTTGAATCTTTCTCGTGCAGCTCTTCAGTGCTTTTGTTCCAGTTCAAACCACACTTATTGTTGCATTGTTTGGCTGTAATTGCTCCAGTGATGTTTGGGCATTTATTATTCATCTTGACCCTTTAAGCCCTCCATTCCTTTATTCTACTATGGCTCACTGTTAAAAAACAACTTACCGTAAGGGAAGTGGAATCATGCTGCCTACGTATGGTGTATTGCATTGCAAAGCTTAAAGACACTGGGCCTCATTCACGAACGGTTCTTAGGAACAGATTTGTACGTAAATCCTACTTACGCGGTTTTTACGAAGAAAGTGGCATTCACGAATATTTCTCGTAACCAGAATTTCTCTTGGGCAAGTACAAATCCTACGAGTCCTCAGGAGCACTCGTACGCATTCAGTGCCGACATGTTCACACGCCGGGGTTGTCCTCTTTGGTGAAGTTGAATAAAAATACAACATTCCAGTGATATGTTCGTCATATCGATGTATGTATTTATTTATTTGTAGTAATCTTTATTAGTAATCTTTATTTATATACCGCCTTTTTCACTGCAGATCTGGCCTACTTTTTAATTCATTTTGAAATGAAATGTGCCAATGCTTTATCAAATACATTGGAAATCTTGCCGTGTATTAGTGACCCCTTCCTATTTATAGGGGGCATTTCTTTATCCACGGGCCACAGAACAACGGCATATATACTGCTGCTGCAGGAGGTTACTGGGTCCGCGCTGGGTCTCTCCCATGGATCTATACGGGTCTGCACTGGTCTCTCCCATGGATCTATACGGGTCTGCACTGGTCTCTCCCATGGATCTATACGGGTCTGCACTGGTCTCTCCCATGGATCTAGACGGGTCTGCACTGGTCTCTCTCCATACGGGTCCGTGCTGCATGCTCCTGGATCCATACGGGTCCGCGCTGGTCTCTCAAGTCTGGTCTATGCGGTCTATCTTCGGTCCGCGCTGGTCTCTGCGCACCGGTCTCTCCAGTCAGGTCACTACAGTCTATGCGGTCTCTCCTATAGGTCCGCGCTGGTTTCTGTGTGCTGGTCACTCCAGTCTCTCCTCGGGTCTGCATTGGTCTCAGCGCTGGTCCGAGCTGGATCTCCTCCCAGGGTCCAAAATATTTTGAGATTAATCTCAAAACATTTTGAGATTCATCTTTAAAATAATACATAATATATTTTTAAATTAAGCTCATAACATTTTGATATTAATCTCATCATATTCTTAGATTAATCTCATAATTTTGCTAGTTCGACTTTATTATCATAATATTTCAATTTTTAAGTCAACATTTTATAACTTTATTCTCAGTCTGGTAAAAGAAGAAAAAAGGGTGACTCTTTTGCTCCGTGGCCTGTTCATCCATGGGCCTGTTGCTTTAGGCCTGTTGCTGTTTCCTCTGCCGTCTGCACACGGCCCTGCAGTCCCTTATATGGGCATTAATGGGCGGTTACTTATGCTAAGTACCTATGCTAATGAAGCACCTGGCACGCGCGCTGTACTTACGAGGAAATGGGATTCATCAATCTGAGAGAACAGCTGCGAACAATTCAGCGCCTTACGAGTTCGTTGATGAATCCCACGTGGGGACTTCTTAGAAATCTACTTAAGGACAACTTGAGAAGAAAGTTGAGTAGTTTCTTACGAAGTTATTCGTGAATGAGGCCCATTGTTTATTAGCTTTTTTGCTTTAAAACTTTATGCCGTATTAACAAGAAAAGTGATCCTACCCTTTTTTCTACTCAGAGGAAAGAAAATCCAGATCCTGATTTCTAATAATTTGTTTCTTGTTCTATTTCCAAAGTTTCCTGGACATTTTGTAAAATCCATCAGACAAACAAACAAACCCTGGTGAAAAAATGACCCTCTGGCCCTCTGTCAGGGGGACAACGGATGCAAGTTATCGCAAGGCCACAATCCGGGCACTGACATCACCAAGTAATAAAGAGTAGGATTAATGTCAAAGTTGATCGTGGACTAATACTCCGAATCCTAATCTTTACCCTAACCATAGTTAACCCCAGCCCTAACCCTAATCCTCACCCTGTCTCTTACCCTCACCCAGAGGTCAGGAACCTATGTCTCAGGAGCCAGATGTGGCTCTTTTGACAATTGTGTCTACCTCTCCGACAATTCTTAGTATAGGAATTAAATGTAAGAATGTTTTAAGTATTAGATTAATTAAGTATAAAATAATAAACAAAATAATACATTCAAAAAGTAATATACTCTAAATGTGTTAATCTTGTATTAAAAAACATATTCACAGAAAAAATGTGTATGGCTCGAGCAGAAATACAGTTTAAGTATGAGACTTTTTTGTCTCTTCCAGCTATAAAGGTTCCTGACCTCTGCCCTCACCCAATGACCCCTGATTAGTCGGCTACAACATTGATCTTGGGCTCTTAAATAAGACAATCTGAAAAGGTCATTAACAGGCACTGTCCCTACCAAATAAACAACAAACAAGCTTCACCAGATATTTCAGACGTTGAGACATTTCCAGCCTGACCCTACACGGTTGACGTGTGCTGGCCAGTGTCAGTTCAGGATATGAGAGTTGGTGATTTATAGGTCAAATCAGATATCCAGCCATGACCTGACTTTCTTACAGTCATAGTATGTAGTGGGGGATAGATAGTGACATCATTCATTATCTGTCACACTATTCACATGACAAGTTCACAATGTGTCTGGAATGTTCTAAAATGTGGATTTAAGTCTTGTTTAAAACTAGGACCATCAAACACAAATAGTATAATTATGTTTTGGTCACTTACATTTTTAATCAGCTCTTTCTCTTACTCTTACTGTCATTTGGTAGCATTTTTAGAATGTAACAAACCCATTTTCTGTCCAAAACAGCACATTTTTATTTGTTTATTTTTATTTCTGATTGAGCTAGGTATAAGAAAAATGCAGTGATGCTTTTTTTCCCCTTTTTTTTTATCAAAAAAAGTTAAGCCACACTATTTAGAAAATGCAATCACTGGGTAGCCATATTTCATTGTCACATGTGGATCAGTATTGCTAACGGCCCTTTTTTCCTCACACCTTCAATATTTAATGACGACAAATGATAAGCGACCTATAAAAAGACATCTCAAACTTCCCTCTCCGCCCATTTTTGGACCACTTCCTGCCCCGTACCTGTTACACTGCGGTGCGCGCGAATGATCAAGGCTTTATAGGAGGAAGAAGAGTCATCCTGCAGTAACCCAATCTCGCGCCTTCTTCCTTTCGTCCCACCGCTGGATAGAGCTGCTCAGATCTCTGCATCAGCATTTCTGCCTTTCTTTCTCCCCCTCCATACCCCCACTCCCTCCTCTGCTCTGTGCGTGAGGGACCGAGGTGCCTGGCCGGAGCTTGAATTATTAACAAACGCTTGAAGGAAGGAGTGAAAAGGCTGGACAGGCTGGCTGCGTGTGGGATTGTGCCATGAGCAGAGATGGAGGATAGGAGGACGATGCAAAGCAGGCAGCAGCAAAAGCCAGGCTACGATGGCATCTGCAACTACGCCCAAAAGATCACCTCCTGCTTCGGACTGGACGGTACGACATACCAGGGAGAGAACGGTGCATGGGACAGGGGTGCGATGAGGCGGGAGGGAGGCATTTATGTGTGCACTGAATAGTTTATCCTTAGGGCTGAGCTAAAACTATTGCACCTCCATATATCATGATGCTAAGATATATTTATATATATACTGTATCAATATTGTGGTCTGCTGTTTCTATCTGTGTATTTTTTCATCATTTGTGACATTGCTATCATTTCCTTTAGTCATCTTCTGGCTTAATTTGTGTGAACATTCGTTGTTTTGTTTGCCTCTGTTGATTTATCATTTATCTCAACTGTAATGCTATTTTTCTAGTCTGCAGATGGCAAATCAACAATTTCGAAAAGTCCTTCATTTGTGGCCGTACAAAAATAAATCAATTTTATTTTAGTTTCCCTACCATTTTTTTCTCCCTAAGTTACTTCCTGTGTTGAAAATACATCCAAACTCCAGTATATGTGTTTACTAAAGGCATATGGTAAATTATTACTATTATATTAAGAAACTAGAATATTCCTAGTGTTGGAGTTCAGTGATTTAAAACATTTCTATTTCAATTTCTGATTTTAAATACTTCTATATACTTTCTGTATCTTGAATTTCTCCTCTTCTGAAAATCTGAAACCATTACTGTATATGGCTCAAAAGGACCCTGGACCCTGGGTTGGGAAACAACAACCTTCTTATGAATTCGATCACCTCACAGCAAGAAGGTCCTGGGTTCAATTCTCAGCAATAGCAGACACTTTTTTTGTGTTTTCTTATGTGTGTGAAGTTTTCCTCCAGATGCTCCGGTTTCCCTACCGTTAAAATCATAGATATAGGACAATAGAATAAAAAAATATGCATGTTGAATGATTTTGGCTAAATATAACTGTGAATCTAACTGTGCATTCATTTATTGCTCCTTATGGAAATTCAAATCCTCTTTCCTTTTACATGTATTTTGCTCAATTATAAAATGAATACTGTTTACATAATTCTGTATAGACTTTTCTAAGACTTTCATTTCCACCCCATCTTATAATAGCCTAGCTTAATTTAGGTTCAGCGTGCCTGGTATCTGTCTGAGATCGACCACCGTAACAAACAGAAAAGGCATTAATTGAGTTGAGTAAAGACACATAAACACTACTCAGACTTAATCCAAGCCGGTCCCAGCTGTCCCATCCCAGCTCGGATACAGACAAAGAGGAAATTGATTCAAATTAAAGTGCGACCGAGCCACATTCCCTCACATCGAGAGGGACATTTCTGCTTTGTCATTGTGTGCAGTGCTTTTTGCCGCCTCAGCACTTTGAGCCTCCGATGTGACCGTGATATGAGAGGGCTGTGTGCGTGTGGCGGCTTTTCCTAAGGCATTAGAATCACAGCAATGCACTGTACTTACTATACTATGGATGCATTGTTGTGCTATAGTGGTATGAAAAAACTGCAAAACAAAAGTTATTGACTTGAATTTGTTCATTTGTTTGAACTGTGATTTGGCTTGCCTCAAAAGCTCGTATTTTGGGCAAAAGTGATACGCCGATCCATCTGAATTTTGTTGTCGGAAAATGTTTGTAGGCTGCTTGAGATTCAAATCTTGCACAAAACTCTGCTGTATGTACAATAACCACCCAGAACCACAGTTAAAAATCTGATCATCAACTTTGTTCAATCATTGAGCAGAAAAAACAAAGTGTTACAGTCGGTGCTCTTGGAAGAACGTCAATAGATTTGTTGCAACGTGAAGGAATAATTCCACTTTATTACAGACTCTAGAATAGAATATTACATTGATTTGCAAATTTGGCTTCAAAAAATGTAATTGGCTTCTACCACATTCAAGTATGATATGTTTAGGGGTGGGAAATTAGATTAACTTCCTCCCACTTATTTTTTTGTTTGATTATGTTCAGTATTTTGGATTTTGGATGTACATGTATATACTATTGTACATCAAAGTATTGTAAAAATTACAACGGGCATTGCAAGGAATGTACCAATCAAACAGCCTTGAAAAACTACAAGCTCTCCTAAACAAGGAAATCTTAACTAAAAGTCCTTTATTTACATGGCCAAAGCCAACATGTTTTGACCTAGGGCGGTCTGCATAGGCCCAGTCTACAGGTCCATTCTATAAACTTAAACGAGCTTGGATTCCTGCACTGGTCGGGCCAAGTTCGTCTGACTTTTGTGATATGTTTTGACTCTAAATGTTGTAAACAAAAGGAGGATTATTTTTGCTGTAGGCTTTGACATTTTACTTGTTTTCATTGTGTTCATTTAGTAACGTCAGTACATTCCTTTTGCATGCTTCCAATCCTCTTTGCTTTGCTCTGATTGCTGTGGATAATGGTCCTTGACTTCCATGTTCGTACTTTTGTCCTGATCAAGGCTCTATGATTTAATGTTGTTTGTGCGTTGTCGGTCTGTGCTCTTGCCTACTGTCCTTGGAAAACACTGGCAGCGTCCCAACTCAAAATGCTTTCACAGTACTTGTTATGCATGCATGTGATTGGAGCTTTTGTGGTCAATGTGAAAGCCTCTTTATGGCCCTAATGGAACATATATAAACACCTGTTGTTGAACAATCCTGTGTGTTGTATGGTACAAGGCAACTCATGGGGATATTTATAGTTACATGCGAAGCTAAGCAGGACAAAAAAGCGCTGTATAAAACATTACATCCAACTAGTTTTCACATGCCTGCATTTTGGAGCCTCTGTCACATCTTTGATCAGCATTTTCAGACTGAAATGTGAATATGAGAGCACTACCAGTAGTGATAAAAAAAAAGATTACATTTTCTCTAAAAAAATGAAGACAGCCGTCAGGGAGCAAACTTTATGAAGCATAGGGGATGGCTGGAGGTATATTTCCACTATGTGGATCTTTTGCTCAGTGTGCATGGTAGTACATCTTAAAAGTTACTTAAATTATATTCCTTTGTCACCCCTTAAAACTAATTTCCACTCTTTTTGACATTATGAAACCATTTGTTCTGGACCAGTTCTGTTGTTGCGTCCCCAGAAATCCTCTAATCGTTTAATGAAACTCAACAGCTTTCTTATTCACTCAGAATATGCTTTCAGCCTTAGAATCCTCCTGTTACATTTCTCATCGCAGCAATAGCAGTCTCACAAGTGTATCTCATTTGGACGGTGGCTATTTTCACCTCATTTGCACCTTGTCTAAAACAGGCAGACATCAGTAACTCCACCAGGTTCTCACGGTGCTCTGGTCTTCCCGCTGTGGGCCTGACCCCTCCCTGGGGATAATCATGGACCCAACGTCAGCCCCGTAAGCTGCTTAGGCCTCACTGTAGCTGAAGACTCTCCCGCACAGTAAGCTCCTTCCCCTGCACTTCTCCACCTGTAGGGCTCCATCACACCTGATTTCTGCTCCACCGCACCGTTATGGACCTCCGTCAGGATTTTGCGCTCATCGACGTCCCGTTCTGTGCCTGAAATTGAGGAAAAACTCATCCAATCCATAATGCTTGCCTAGTGGACGCCAGAGGTTTGGACCCTGGCTAGGATTTATCTTTGGTGCTTTGATTTTCTCTGCGGGTCGGTGGAGGAGGACGAGGAGATGATGCCAAACTTGCCCAATTTGAACAGTTTGGGGAAAATATGCAGCTCCAATCGGAGTCACAACGTGGCTAAAGTGCGAGTGAAGCGAAAAAGTTCTGTAAAGCGTATGTCTATCATTGAGGATGGACACGTGGCAGAAGTTTTGTACCTTATTCCGAAGCAATACCTGGAGCAGATGCCATACCTCAACCCCAATGACTACTACCTGAGCGAGAGGCTGCATGAAGTGTCTACAGGTATGCAGAGAATTAACGTGTCTCTGTAATATTCCTGATAGAATATTTGCACGTTACTGGATAGAATTAACTGGAAAAGGATTTGGATTAGTTCAAAATCATTTTGAATCTATGTTTACCCGTCAAGGCATTGCTACAGAATCAATACTGCAATACTTAACAACAAATATGACTGTTTTCCATAGATCTTCAATTAAAAGAAGGCTGCTTTTACATAATAGTCCTCTAATGAATACAATAATGCTGTGATAATCGTTTGTGGCTAATGGAAAAACTTTCTATACACTATAACACTATTCACCTTTCTACTCTTTTGTGGATTTTTCTGTGCCCTTTTGCATTCACAAGTGTCATGCGCTCTGTGTCTACACCAGCATCATAGAGTATAACTCGACAGCTCGTGCAACTTGACAGTTACTTTAATTCAAATATTCTTAGAACGTAACCCCTGTTAAAAGAGGGACCACTATAATTGTGATTTTGAATGGCCTCATGTGATTGTGCATAAGACATAAAGTCATTTAACATGGATGCATGAAAATGTGACTTTGTACTATTATTCTAACCTAAACCACGTTCTAGGTTTACACAATAGAGTAAATACTTTGATATAAAATGAACTGCACTATCTATATATACTACTGCAATCTTTTAGCAAAGGTATAACAAGTGCATTCCTCATACTGGTCAAAAACTATACACTGCTAATAATACATAATCCAGAAAAATTATGTATCAATGCTTTGGAGGCAGTCTCTGATATTATCTTTCAATAATGATCATATTTAGATTTGTTCTGTTGATGCCCATGATTGCAGCGGGTTCACTTTCTATTCACCATAGTTTTGTTTTGCTTGGCCCAATCTTTATGCAGTGCCAAGTCAAGATTTCTCCAGTGATACTTCATATTTCCACATTTGACAGTATTCTCAAATGATCTTTGCTTTCACAGTAAATTCATTATAACCATTTTGCATGTGGCCACTGCTGTCTCTTCCTCAGCTGGCATAATCGAATTAATGAGCTGTTACTTAGTGATTGCTTTATTTTAATTGGATGACACCGGTGGCTTCCCATGTTGTGCTTGTGTTACGCAATCAGGGCAATCTTCCATAGCAACGATGCAAACACTACTATAAATGTAATAACTTTTTAATCATTTTGCAAACATGAGTGGGCTTGGGACTTTTTGCCAAGTACATGAAGTATAAACATGAAGGCTTAGGATTACAACATGGGCAAAAGGACAAATTACGGTTTCAAAATATGATGCATCTAGTGAACGCAAGCCAGACAAAGCAGTAATCATCTTCTTGGCTTTAGGAGGTTGTAAACAGCGGTGGCGTAAGCAACTTTTGTCGATTTGACCCTTTTGAAGTGAATGCTGGAGCTGGGCTAATGGCAGTGGGTTTGACGGAGGTTTATGACGGAAGTAACCTCAAGGTCAAGAGCCAAAAAGAGTCGACATCTTTTAACAAAATCAATTAGTGACAGGAAGAGCACCATGGGTAATGGCTTCGATAGTGTATCCTCAGCACTATAAAAAAGTCGATGTCCAAAGATGATTTGTTTATTCATTCAAGTGGCATTGATTGGGTCTCATGCATTGAACACTAATTGTTTAAAAACGTGCCTTAAAGAAAAGCTATAGGGCTGTATAATGATTTAGTAACATAACATCTGTAAGAATTGCTTTGAAATTGCTATAACATAAAATAGAGTGAATATTATGTCTGTAGAGTTCCCATGCTTGAAAAACATACTCTCAAAAAATACATATTACACATTATAACTATAAAAAACAAGATTTTCATATGAAACAAGCATTCACTGAAATGTGTTTTTTTCTTCACAAATCATTCTCATCATTTTCCCTCAGAGTGAATCTTGTAAAAGTACAATTTGTGAACAAATGAGACCACAAATATGGGAATAAACATGAAAGCTGAGAGCTGATAAGATAACCAAACTGTTCTGATGGATATGGATTTCATTACATAGTAAATGTTTTAGTGGTCGGAAAGTTAGGTACCCCCGGCTTAACATAAGAAAATGACAAATTGGGAAAATATTCATTCAAAATATACTCTTGCCAATCAAGTTATAATCAAGCTACCTTTTGCCATGGTTTTTGTGTTACCTGTAAAACATCTCACATTCTGAACATAATTTTCTATGCTTTAAAAGGCAAAAAAACTGAATTTTAGCACTTCAGCTGCTTCAGTCCAAAGAAACTAGCCAGGATTCCTGTCTAAATCTAAGTCTGCTCCTGACAGGATTAATTGGATTAATATGAATGATGTCAAGAAGTCAGTTAGCAATTATTTCAATAGCTGTTGCTTTGTTTTGTGTTGAGTGATTGACTGTGATAAGCAGTCGTCTCCAACCTATAGATTTGAAGCTACCTGTAGCTCACCACCCCATTCCAAATAGCTCCCCCAAAATAATGTCCTCAATATTGTGCACAAAGTTAATGATTTAACTTTGTGCATTAATACTGGACTCCCCGGGGACCTACGCCAGGGTCCTGTTTGTGGACTTCAGCTCTGCCTTCAACACAATCCTGCCATCCCTGCTCCAGGACAAGCTCTCCCAGCTCAACGTGCCCGATTCCACCTGCAGGTGGATCACTGACTTCCTGACGGACAGGAAGCAGCGAGTGCGTCTGGGGAAGAATGTCTCGGACTCTCGGATTATAAATACAGGAGCCCCACAGGGCTGTGTTCTTTCTCCCCTGCTCTTCTCCCTGTACACCAACCACTGCACCCTCAAGTTCGCGGACGACACCACCCTCATTGGACTCATCTCCAACAACGATGAGTCCGCCTACAGGAGGGAGGTGGACCGGCTGGTGTCCTGGTGCAGTGGTAACAACCTGGAGCTGAACGCCCAGAAGACAGTGGAGATGATTGTGGACTTCAGGAAGAGCACTGTCCCCCCCGCCCCCACCCTCCGTGATGGACTCCCCCATCACCTCTGTGGAGTCCTGTCGTTTCTTGGGCACCACCATCAACCAGGACCTCAAGTGGGAGCCGACCATCAGCTCCCTCATCAAGAAGGCCCAGCAGAGGATGTACTTCCTGCGGCAGCTCAGGAAAGCCAAGCTGCCTGCACAGATGTTGGTGCAGTTCTACACGGCCATCATCGAGTCCATCCTCACCTCCTCCGTCACCGTGTGGTTCGCTGGAGCCACAGTCAGGGACAAACAGAGACTACAGCGCATTGTGCGCTTTGCAGAGGAAGTGATCGGCCGCAGCCTTCCATCGCTGCAGGACTTGTACGTCGCCCGAGCTCGAGGCCGTATCACAGCCGACCCCTCTCACCCTGCACATGGACTATTCCAACCACTCACCTCAGGCAGGAGACTGCGGTCCATCAGGACAAGAACCTCCCACCACAAGAACAGTTCATAAAGTCACTTTACTGCCCATCATACGTCACTTTACTTCACTGTACCTGCTGTCACCTTACATTGTGTGCACCATGTGCACTTGTATATTGTAAATAGTAACTGTAACTCTATTTTAAATTTAAATTTATTCTTTAGAAGTGTTTTTTATTCTTTATTTTTTATTATCTCTCTCTCTGCACTGAGCCTTAAAGGAGACGTGCAGTAGCGATGATGAAATCATTGTAAAACTAAGAATTTAGAATCTTCAGAGTATTCGAGGCGTGATTTTCGTGGATGTTATGTGTGGTTGCATAGCTGACTCATCAATTCTAAATATTGGGCAGACAGAGATTTGTTGACGGGTGACTTGGTTTGCATTCACATATCATCAATGGGATTTCCATGTAATTCAGATGAGCTGGGTTAGGCCATTTAAAAATGAAATAATTTTTAGTTGGGACGGGCAATATTAATGGAAGGTAGTATTGGGGGGGGCAATTCTCTGAATAGTGGAAATAGGTGGGTAGTTGTGAGATATGTACAATGTATATGTGGGGCAATTGAAATATGGGAAGGTGTGAGGGTATGGTTAATGATAATATGAAATTAGATAAATTGAGTGTGGGGGGGGGGGAAGAAAAATGAGAGAGTTGGGTAATATGAGGGGGAGGAATTGAAGGAATAGTGGTTTAAATATTTGAGTGGGGGGTAGTGTTTTGGGGTAAGAAGGATGGGGGGGGTGTAGTGGTAGGGGTGGGTGTAGGGAGATATGGGGAGGGGGGGGGATGTGGTGGGTTGGTTTTTTTATGAGGTTGTGAGAGGGGGGGGGTTTAAGTATTGTATTAAAGATTTTTGGAAAAATTGTGGAGGGATAGTTTTATTAATGGTGTTGTGATTTTAGTGGTGGGTGGGTGTGGGGGGGTGGTAGTGTATGGAGGGTTTGGTAGTTTTGTGAGTTTTTGGTGGTTGGGTTGGGGGGGGGGGGATTGGTTGGTTTGTATGTTGTTTGTGATTTGGGTTGTAGATAGAAATGATTAGGTAGGGGGATTATGAAATTAGGGGTGTTTGGTTGGTGGATGGATGGTTGTTGAGAGATTTGTGTGGGGGGTTAATGGGGGTTGTGTAAGTTTTTGGATGGGAGTGGTTATTGGTTTGTTGGGGTGGTTGTGGGTTATATTGTGGGTGTTTGGTTTGGGGTGTGTGGTTGTTGTGTGGTGGTGTTGTGTATTGTTTGGTTGGTGTTGTGTTGTTTGGGGGGGGGGGTTGGGGTGGGGTGGGGTGGGTGGGATTTTTGTTTGGTGGGGGGGGGGTTGTGTGTGGTGGTGGGTATTAGAGTGTGGTTGGGTGGTGTTTGTTGGGGGGGTTTGTGTTGTTGGTGTTGGGGGGTGTGGTGTGGGTGGTGTGGTTGTGGGTGTGGGGTGGTGTTGGGTGGTGTGGTGGTGTTTGGTGGGGTGTGTGGTGGGGTTGTGGGTGTGGGTGTGGTGGTTTGGGGGGTTTGGGTGTTGGGGGTGGTTGGGGGGTTGGGTGTTTGGGTTGTTTGTGGTGGGTGGGTGTTTGTTGGTGGGGTGGTTGGTGGTGTGTGGGTGGTTGGGTTGTTGTGGGGGTTGGGTTTTGTTGTGGGTTTGTGTTGGTGTGGGTTTTGGGGGGGGGGGGTGGTGTGGGGGGGTTTGGGGGGGGTGGGGGTTGTGTGGGGGGGGGGGTGGGTGGGTGTTGGTTTTGGGTGGGGTGGGGGTGGGGGTGTGGTGGGGTGTGGTTGTGTTGGTTGGGGGGGTGGTTTTGGGTTGTGTTATTGGTTGGGGTGGTGTTGGGTGTGGTTGGTGGGGTGGGTTGGGGTGTTGTTGGTTGGGGGGTTGTGTGGGTGTGTTTTGTTGGTTGTGTTGTGGGGGGTGGGTGTGTGGGTGTGGGTGGGTGGTGTTGTGTGGTTTGGTTTGTGGTGTGGGGGTGTGGGTTGTGTGGGTGTGAGGTGGTGTGGTGTGGTGTGGGTTTTGGTGTGTGTGGGGGTGGTTTGTTGGGTTTGGGTGTTTGTGTGGGGTTTGTTTTGGTGGTGGGTGGTGGTGTGAGGGTTGTGTGGTTTGTTCTGTGTGGGTGGGTGGTGGGGGGGTGGGGGGGGTTGGTGGTGGTTGGGGGGGTTGTTGGGGGGGTTTGGTTGTGGTTTGTGGGGTGGGGTGTGTTGGTGTTGGGGGGGGTTGGGGGGGTTTTGGTGGGGTGGGGGTTTGTTTGTTAGGTTGGTTGTTGTGGGTGTGTTGGGGTTTGGTGGGGTGGTGGGGGGGTTGTGTGTTGTGGTTGGGTGTGTGGTGGTGTTGTGGTGTGGTGGTTAGTGTCGTGGCATCATTCTTTTAGGCACGTTGGGGGTATTGTTGGGGGGTGGGGGGGGGGGGGTTGTGTGGGGAGGAATGTTTTAGTTAGGGGGTTGTGTTAGAATGGTTTTGGGGGTTTCTGGGGGGGGGGATTGTTGGACAAGAGGGTATGTTAGGGATGTTGTTGGAGTGTTGTGGTGGGAAGTATTACATAGGGGGGGGAAAGAGTGATTGGGAGGGTTAAGTGGGGGGGTATGTGGTAGGTTGTTAGGGGAATATGTGGAGGTGAGGTTGTGGTGTTAGGGGGATGAGGATGACTGGGGCTCTGGTTTTTTTCGTTTAAATTTCTACTGCAGTTGGTTATTGCACATAGTAGGAGGGGTGCGATGATTTGGTGTCTGTGATGGGGGGGGAGAGATAGGTGGTGGGGGGAGAGTAGCTATTATGTGGGGACCAAGAAGATAGCACTATGTAGTTTTGGGTGGGGGCTTATGGCGGCTGACTGAGATGTGTGTTTCATTGTAGTATATTAGGGTGGGGTGATTTGATTTTGTGAGGCACATTGGGTTGTTCTTCTGTGTTTCACGCTTTGTTTTTGGAGATCTGATCTGTTTTTTGTCCAACATTTGACATAAATGTCATTATCATTGTCCTTTTGACATAGTGTTTGTGGTGGCGTTTTGAAGTAGGGTGGGTGGGTGTTTTTGTATTTTGCACTTGATGAAGTGCACCTGGGCAGGGATTGTGAGGGTTCTTTTGGGGCATGTTTAAGTTTAGTCTCCTTGACTAGGATATTACCTTCTATGGTGGGTAGGCCATATTTCACCATGGGTTGTGCATTTTGGATGACCTTCTTGCAGACGACATTTTGGTTTATTTCATATTTGTTATGTCGTATATGACAGTTAATTGATGTATTACTTCATACAGTAGTTGGGGTGGTATTGGACGCAGGACTTAAGGGACATGTTTCTTTTGACAGTTTTGCTGTTTTACATAGTTGGGTTTTAGGTGTTATCACGGGCTTACCAGATGTGTTAATCCTATGATGTATTTTATGGAGTCGGCTAGGTTTCATTGGGGGGGTGGTAGAATTAACAGAGGTGCAATTGTAATGGGAGGAAGAATTAGGGGGGATTAGTGTTGGGGGTGGTTGACATATGTCAGTTCTGGGTTTTGGATTTGGTTTGGGTTGGTTGATATACACACAATCGGTAATTCGTTGACTAGTTTTAAACTTTTACTATGGGCGAGGTACCATGGTAATGCGAATTGAATGGGGGGGCGTTAGGGGTGTAGATTCTGGGTTTTGTTTTGTTTACTGGTGTGGTTAATGTTTCTGATATAATTTACGAGGTGACATCCTGTTTTAAGTAAGAGCGGAGTTTTGACTATAGGTGTGTGTTCCTAGATTTCTAGATGTTGTATAGGTCATCTTACTGGAGTTCGTCATTTAGGTGTACCTGTAGGCATTACATCGTAATGTACAATCTCTATGTACAGTAGAATGGACTTTGTTTCATTTCTTCCGATATAAGTCACTTCGCGGGATTTTGTATCGGATTCACATCAACGTGCCCAACCTGCCCCACTTTGCATCGAGGGAATAGTTCTGAGTTTAATTTCATGGTATAAGAGCATCTTACAGTTGTGGCGTACCCCTAGTGGTCTTTTTACTTATAGACATCACTATAGGTCAGAATGGCCCAGTGATCTCTGTACCTTAGACAGTAAGATTGTTGGAGGAGAGGGTTCCTTTCCGTAGGTTGAGGGTGTTTCATGTGTAACGTATTTGTATCTTGTAGGCTACACTAAATAACTGTGTTGGTTAAAAAAGTTTCTAAACGTTAAGTAGACTGATTGTAGTGCAGAACATTGGTATTACTAAAAGTCACATTATATATTATTAATTATATTATATAACCAGTGCATTGTGTGTTATTCATTTTTATGTTGGGTTGTGGTTGATATGACCTATATTGGGGTGTAACCTTAAAATATCTTAATTTATCGACACTTGTTACCAAAATTGTAGTGTTTTAACTCTTAGGGGGCACTGTAGGCTGTTCTCGCACACTTCTGGAAGCCTACCACACGGTGGTTGATCTAGAGGTTATTATTCTGGCTTCGGTGTGTTTTATGGTTTGAGTGTGGGTGAGATGATTTGACTTTTTTTGTGAGGGTTACTTTTATCATTCTCTTACTGTGTGGTGGGGTTTTGATGTGTTTTGGGAGGAGATGATTTGTAGCTTCCTAATTACTTAGCACTAATATTGGGTCTACAAGGTCTGTGACATGCTTTGGTTTGGAGTGGTGTTACCTGCTCAGCCACTGGCTTCCCAGACTGACAATAGGTTCTGTGTACTTGCGTAGGTGTTTTGGGTCTTAGCCATCACAGGGGCGTTTGTACTGCTCCCCCTTACTTACATCAAGCTGTAATGAGTTTTGTTACGTAGTTTTACAGTTTTGGTGTGTGGCTAACCAATCCCTTATGGTTTTAATTCGCCAACGCGCGGATCACGTTATTCTTTCCTGTAGTATTCACCATGGTGGAGGGCATTACTCGGGATAATACTTGCTATAGAATTACAGTGAGGGGTGAGTAACCTTACACTTTGCTCTTCTTGCAGATGTATCAGGTCCTGGTTATTGGCTCAAAAACAAATTAATTCATAACTAAATTCGTCCGACCAATATTTTAGGATATTATTCTTTGATTAGTTTTTGGTTTCAGCACTAATATTAATTTATGTCTTAGGTTTTGATGTCATAGTCGCTTTGTCCCTGTTAGTCGACAGGATATATTGAGTGGCTTTCTTGCGGCTTGTCTGATAGTTACTATCGAGATCTCTGTATTGGTCATTATTATTCGAATCGCTGACATCCATATGGTGAAAAGGTTATCTCACATTAGACCTCGCATCCACAGATGGCTACTGTGTTTGGTAAGAAACATCAATCCTGTGGGGATGGGTTATATAGTAGGTTTAATAATAGCTTGGCTCAAATCATTAGAAATAAGGCCCGAGGTCTATAATACCGTAAGGGCAGATGTTTTTTTTTCCAACAGATACTAATCCCTCCAGGTCATCTGGCAATGCTAGTTACAGCGGACTGATGCCCGCTATCCCTCTGTCAGCCTGATGAAAGGGCCAGTCTATTATTCTGGCATTACAAATTACAGTATTGCATTAAACTGGCTTTATATGGGATATGGGGAATGTCATGGGTTCTGTATGTTTATGTTCAGAATCTAGAACGTAAATCTCATGTAGCAGAATTATTTTGGAATGACTCAGCCTTTTGATATATTAACAGATTAAATTTGCATTTGATAATGTATTAGTTATATTCATTGTTTTTATTTTTTATTTCGATAGGATTTAGATAATACCTTTAAGTGTAGTCTATAAGTATTGATGTACTTTTGTATTTTTCTTGTATTTCACCCTGGTGTGCACTTGACGGGTTGGGTAAGGGTATATTATCTCCCTTTTTGCAGTTTTAGTATATGTATGAAGTATTTTTTTTTATTGCCAACGTATGGTGAAAAGGATTGTAACAGACTTGGAAATTGCTTGGCTCGTGCTGTGAGAGATATTTAATATTTTTTGCGATATTAAAATACTATTCTATTGATTAAGTAGTTATTGTTTTTATAGTGTTACGGTTGTACGTTTTATAATATATGACTTGTGATCTGGGTGGCAATCTTTGTTTGTGTATGCATGTTATGAAGTAATGTGTAGTATGTGGGCAAGTATATAGTGACTTGTTGTACGGTTTATTGTGGTGGGTGGTATTGTCAGGTAGGGTCCCGCAGTATCAGGCCGGGGAGGGTGGGGTGGTTTTACACAATGGCAGGTGTGTGGGGTCGGACAGGTGTTTACGGCCTCGTGCTAGGCGATAGTTCAATACTGCATGCGTGGGTGAGGCTGGCGGCTCGAGCATATGTTCATCAGCTTTGCGCTATTGCCTGGAGTCTCTGTTTGTCCACTGACTGGGGATCCTGCGAACAACACGGTGACGTGGAGGTGTGATTGGACTCGATGTTGCAGTGTTGTTCGCTCCATACATCTGTGCAAGGCTGCTGGGCTTTCCATGACTGACGATAGGATAAGTACATACCTAACTGCTGGTCCTTCTTGATAGGGTGCTGTTGGGCGGTCCATAGTGAGTCCTGTGATGGGGTGCCCATGATACGATCAGGACTCCACAGAGGGTTGTTGGGGTGTCAATAACGGAGGGTGGGGCGGGGGACAGTGATCCGTACCTGAAGTCCACTTTCATCTCCTCTGTCCTTCTGGGCGTTTCAGCTCACAGGTTGTTACCTCTAAATACTGCACCAGGACACCTAGCCGGTTCCACCTCACTCCGGTAGGGGCGGACTCATCGTTGTGGGTGATGAGGTCCTATGAGGGTGGTGTCGTACGCGACTTGATCAGCTTCCGGTGTCGTGGCTGGAGGGGGCTGTGGTGTGGTGTACTAGGGAGAAGGTAGCAGGGGAGAAAGATACACAGTCCGCTGTGGTGGCGTCCTGTTACTTGATATATCCGAGAGTCACGTCAGTACATTCTTTCCCCTAAGCCGCACTCGTCGTGGCATGCTTCCTGTCCGTCGGAAGTCAGTGAATCCTACCGGCAGGTGGTATAATCGGGCACGTTGATGCATGGGAGAGCTGTCATGGAGCTGGGATGGCTGGTTTGTGTTCGAAGGCAGTGCTGTAGGCACACTTAAAATGTACACTGCGTAGGTCCCCGGGGAGTCCAAGTCTTTAATGCACAATCGTTAAATCTTTAAACTTCTTGTGCACAATAAGTTGGGGGTGATCTGTTGGGGGGAGCTTGGGGGGGGGCAAATGGGTGGGGAGCTACAGGGTAGCTTCAAATCCGTTTGGGGGAGGCGAAGTAGGCGGTTCACTGCTGTCATTTCACTCCATCACAAAACAAAGCTAGCTCTATTGAAATAAACTTGCTCCGACTGTCTTCTTGACCATCAATTCTTATTAATCCTTTTATTCCTGTCAGGGTAGCTTCTTAGTTTTTTTACAGTTTCCTGGCTAGATTTTCCTTTGGACTGTAGCTGCGAAGGCTAATTGACTGGGGGGGGGGAAGGTTTTTGCATGATTTTTGTTGTGCTATTTTGAGATGTTTTAATGGTATCACATATACGATGGAAAAAGGTTCTTTATTAGAACTTGATTGGCAAGTTATTTTTGATATGTAGTTTTTTTCAAATTTTTGTCTTGTTCTTATATGTTTAAGTGACCGGTTTCCTAAAGTTCAGACCTCTAATACTTTTATATAGTTTTGATATACCATTATCCATCAGAAAAGTTTTTGGTTATCTTATCACTACTCAGCTTCAGGTTTATTCCCTTTGTTTGTGGGCTCATTTGGTCTCTAATTTGGACTTTTTATTTTTCACATCTGTAGGAAAATGATGAGAATGATTTTGTGAAGATATATAAACAATTCGGTGAATGCTTGTTTCATTTTAAAATCGTGTTTTTTTTTATTTATTAATGGTTTTTTTTTTTTTTTTTGAGAAAACATATTCTGAACTCTCTCAAAAAATACATATTACACATTATAAACTATAAAAAAACAAGATTTTCATATGAAACAAGCATTCACTGAAATGTGGTTTTTTTCTTCACAAATCATTCTCATCATTTTTCCCTCAGAGTGAATCTTGTAAAAGTACAATTTGTGAACAAATGAGACCACAAATATGGGAAATAAACATGAAAGCTGAGAGCTGATAAGATAACCAAACTGTTCTGATGGATATGGATTTCATTACATAGTAAAATGTTTTAGTGGTCGGAAAGTTAGGTACCCCCGGCTTAACATAAGAAAATGACAAATTGGGAAAATATTCATTCAAAATATACTCTTGCCAATCAAGTTATAATCAAGCTACCTTTTGCCATGGTTTTTGTGTTACCTGTAAAACATCTCACATTCTGAACATAATTTTCTATGCTTTAAAAGGCAAAAAAACTGAATTTTAGCACTTCAGCTGCTTCAGTCCAAAGAAACTAGCCAGGATTCCTGTCTAAATCTAAGTCTGCTCCTGACAGGATTAATTGGATTAATATGAATGATGTCAAGAAGTCAGTTAGCAATTATTTCAATAGCTGTTGCTTTGTTTTGTGTTGAGTGATTGACTGTGATAAGCTGTCCTCAATATTGTGCACAAAGTTAATGATTTAACTTTGTGCATTAATACTGGACTCCCCGGGGACCTACGCCAGGGTCCTGTTTGTGGACTTCAGCTCTGCCTTCAACACAATCCTGCCATCCCTGCTCCAGGACAAGCTCTCCCAGCTCAACGTGCCCGATTCCACCTGCAGGTGGATCACTGACTTCCTGACGGACAGGAAGCAGCGAGTGCGTCTGGGGAAGAATGTCTCGGACTCTCGGATTATAAATACAGGAGCCCCACAGGGCTGTGTTCTTTCTCCCCTGCTCTTCTCCCTGTACACCAACCACTGCACCCTCAAGTTCGCGGACGACACCACCCTCATTGGACTCATCTCCAACAACGATGAGTCCGCCTACAGGAGGGAGGTGGACCGGCTGGTGTCCTGGTGCAGTGGTAACAACCTGGAGCTGAACGCCCAGAAGACAGTGGAGATGATTGTGGACTTCAGGAAGAGCACTGTCCCCCCGCCCCCACCCTCCGTGATGGACTCCCCCATCACCTCTGTGGAGTCCTGTCGTTTCTTGGGCACCACCATCAACCAGGACCTCAAGTGGGAGCCGACCATCAGCTCCCTCATCAAGAAGGCCCAGCAGAGGATGTACTTCCTGCGGCAGCTCAGGAAAGCCAAGCTGCCTGCACAGATGTTGGTGCAGTTCTACACGGCCATCATCGAGTCCATCCTCACCTCCTCCGTCACCGTGTGGTTCGCTGGAGCCACAGTCAGGGACAAACAGAGACTACAGCGCATTGTGCGCTTTGCAGAGGAAGTGATCGGCCGCAGCCTTCCATCGCTGCAGGACTTGTACGTCGCCCGAGCTCGAGGCCGTATCACAGCCGACCCCTCTCACCCTGCACATGGACTATTCCAACCACTCACCTCAGGCAGGAGACTGCGGTCCATCAGGACAAGAACCTCCCACCACAAGAACAGTTCATAAAGTCACTTTACTGCCCATCATACGTCACTTTACTTCACTGTACTGCTGTCACCTTACATTGTGTGCACCATGTGCACTTGTATATTGTAAATAGTAACTGTAACTCTATTTTAAATTTAAATTTATTCTTTAGAAGTGTTTTTTATTCTTTATTTTTTATTATCTCTCTCTGCACTGAGCCAAAGCAATTTCCAAGTCTGTGACTTCCTGTTACTTACGTGGCAATAAAAATTATTCTGATTCTGATTCTAATAAATGTATAATTGGGAGATTTATTACAGTTAAATTCCCGTAAAGCAATCCAGGGAATGTCATGATTATACAGTATTGACTCAATTTCTTTTGACTCACTTAAAGGAGTAGCGTATGCAGAGCGATTGATAACATTTAAAACAAGATTATAACTTTCAGTATTATGCTTTTTTTTTATGTTATTTTCAAAGGCTGAGTCATTCTAAATATTGGCAGACATGAGATTGACGTCGTGATCGATCAGTATCAGAAAGATCCATGTAATTCAATGTGCTTTTATGCCAGTTTAATGCAATAATGTTATTTGACTGGCAGAAAGAAGTCGTCTGGCCCTTCTCAGGCTGTCAGAGGGAGTGGTGCTTCAGTCCGCTGTAACTGCATTGCCCTGATGTCCTGGAGGGAGTGGTTCTGTCTGGCTACTATAAAACTCTGCCCTTTCGGTTTTTTGTCCTCGCCGTTCTTCTAATGTGTGTGCCAAGCTTTTTGCAATCCTACTTTTAATCCCACAGGATCTGATGGTGTTTACTATAAAAGTGACCTGCTGCTGGATTAGCGAGTCGTGTGAGTTAACGTTCTCACAGCTGGTGTCAGAGTGTAGATTAAAAAGGACAAGTCTGAAGATCTCTGTTTGTAAACCTCAGACAAGCCGCAAGAAAGCCACGCAATGATCGGTCGACTAAAAGGGACAATGCGTATAGATATCAAAACTATGATTATTTTATATTTGGGCTGTAACAAACTAATCAATGAATTTCTAAAATAGTGGTCGAAGAATTTAGTTATTGATTTAATGGTTTTTGAGCCATACCTGGACCGATACATGCTAAGAAGAGCAAAGGAAGGTTTCTCACCCATCATCTGTACTTCTTAGCAAGTTTTCCCGACGTTTCGTCCTCAACCTGGGGACTTCTTCAGGGAATGAATTCTCGGACCGCGCGTTGGAGATTTATAACCTATGGGTGTGGTTAGCCACACCCTAATCCTGATACTAACTCGTAAACAATCTCAGGTCTGCTTGATGTAGAAGGGGAGCAGGTCTAACGACCCTGCTGAGGCTAACGACCCTAACTCCTTAGCATGTCACAGACCTATTGTCTGCTGGGATGCTCAAGTGGAGTGCAGGTTTCACCCCTCCTAACTCATTAGCATGTCACTGACCTTGTCCCAAGTTAGGGCGTTGTTTTTAGGATGTCGTCATAGATGCGAGACAAAACAAATCTTAACCCTCCTCCTCTGTTAAGAGAAGGTTTTTGTTTCCTCACAAAAATGGCTTCTTTCACCCCTCTCTCAAACCAATTCTTCTCCCGAGCCAGAATTTTAACCTCTGTGTCATCCACCGTGTGGTTGGAGGCCTTGAGGTGGAGATGAACAGCCGACTGTGGCCCACTAGAGTTTTCTCTACAATGTTGGTAAAGTCGTTTCTGTAGAGTTTGTTTGGTTTCTCCAATATAGTGGTCAGTGCACTCCTCTTCACTACATTTAATTGAATACACCACATTGCTCTGTTTGTGTCTGGGTGTTTTGTCTTTGGGATGCACTAATTTCTGTCTTAACGTGTTGAAAGGTTTGAAATACACAGGGATTTTGTGTTGCCTAAAGATTCTTTGTAGTTTCTCTGAAACTCCCGCCACATACGGTAAGGACACCCCTCTCCTCCTACTTTCTTCTGTCTGTAGGACTGTGTCTCTGGCCTTTCTCGTCCTTTGGGCTTTAGTAAAAGACCACTTGGGGTAGCCACATCTGGAAAGTGCTCTCTGAACATGTTTGGTTTCTCTGTTCTTTCCCTCCGAGCTTGTGGGGACCTGGTGGGCTCGGTGTTGAAGCGTTCTAATGACCCCGAGTTTGTGTTGTAGCGGATGATTTGAATCAAAGGCCAGGTACTGGTCAGTGTGAGTGGACTTTCTGAAGACCTCAGTCTCTAATTGTCCGTTCTCCAGTATGATGACCTTACAATCTAGAAAGGCGAGTTCACTCTCCTTAGCATCCTCGCGAGTGAACTTTATAAAAGGGTCCACCGAGTTAATGTGTGCTGAAAATGGTTCCACTTCCTGTTTCTTTAACTTAACCCATGTATCGTCTACATATCGAAACCAATGGCTTGGCGCTGTCCCTTGGTAAGAGCCCTTGGTAAGGGAAAACTTGCTAAGAAGTACAGATGATGGGTGAGAAACCTTCCTTTGCTTTGACTAATCCCTGTACGACTGAGGGCTTACACAAACTTATCGTTGCCAACTTTGGGAGAGACGCCCTGGTCTTGGCACGCGGGTTGGAGAAAATCAAAAGAAAACTAGCAGACGCCAGAAATCATCTTAGGTTTAATCTTAGGTGTAGCCAGAGTAAACTTATCCCAAAATGTTTAAAGCAAAAAGCATTAGAAACAGGCCAGTTGGCAAGGAAAATACAACAAAACTACTGTATGAAGATTCTCAATTTAAGAATTCGACGACTTAACATAGAGATTATAAACCTAAAGGACGAGATAGAGGGCCTTAAGCACAAACTGGAATTGGCAGTCTCACCAGAGTTTTTTCAGAGGATTTGGACGTTTACGGAAACTGCCCAACTGAACCATCACAAGAAGGCCAAAGAACGTCAGATAGGCAAATTTCTAAAACTCCAAAACCATAATGCTTTTCAACATTCTAAAAGTGAAATTGGACAAGGTTTGGACAGGGAGAATTGGGTCAAAAATCTGTCTGATCGGCATTTATCACAAGCGGAAAAAGATGTTCTTACCAAAGGCCTAAATTTTGCAATAACCCCAAAAGATATTCCTACAATTGAATACATCACAGCAGCAGAAGCAGCCATTAGAAACAACAAACTAACTGAGAGTGAGGCAGGGGCCCTCAGACTGAGAGTCTCTGCCACACTCAAAAGTGCGAAGCCCCCACAATCCAATGTCTCATTAGATGAGCAAAAAGCATTATTGGCATTACAAAAGGATGAGAATATAACTATTTTACCAGCTGACAAAGGCAGATGCACAGTTATCCTCAACAGCTCAGACTATGAGGCCAAAGTTAATCAGTTACTCTTGGACACCAACACGTACCAGCCATTGAAGAGGGACCCTACCAGTGGGTTTAGGAAAAATATTATAGACTTCCTTCAGAACTTAATGAAAGAGGGCATTATTGAAAAACCACTATATTACAAACTTTACCCAGGAGACACCATCCCCAGTATTTATGGCCTCCCAAAAATACACAAACAAAACTTTCCACTTCGGCCTATTGTATGTAGCATAGACTCTATCACCTACAACCTGGCTAAACACCTCAAAACCATTCTGGCTCCTTTGGTGGGTAACACCCACCATCACATAGAAAACACAAAAGAATTTGTAAATAAAATCAAACACCTCCAGTTTGACACAGATGAGACAATGGTCTCGTTTGATGTGACATCGCTTTTTACGTCGGTCCCTATTACAGAGGCGGTGGAGGCTGGAAGAGAAAGCCTACAGATAGACGCCACACTAGGGGAGAGAACGAAACTAACAGCTGACCACATCTGTGAAATACTTGAAATGTGTCTTAACACCACATATTTCCAATTTAGAGGCACCTTCTTTAGACAGATTCATGGCTGTGCGATGGGCTCCCCAGTCTCTCCGATAGTGGCCAATCTGTATATGGAGAAACTGGAGGAACAAGCCCTGGGCTCTTACCAAGGGACAGCGCCAAGCCATTGGTTTCGATATGTAGACGATACATGGGTTAAGTTAAAGAAACAGGAAGTGGAACCATTTTCAGCACACATTAACTCGGTGGACCCTTTTATAAAGTTCACTCGCGAGGATGCTAAGGAGAGTGAACTCGCCTTTCTAGATTGTAAGGTCATCATACTGGAGAACGGACAATTAGAGACTGAGGTCTTCAGAAAGTCCACTCACACTGACCAGTACCTAGCCTTTGATTCAAATCATCCGCTACAACACAAACTCGGGGTCATTAGAACGCTTCAACACCGAGCCCACCAGGTCCCCACAAGCTCGGAGGGAAAGAACAGAGAAACCAAACATGTTCAGAGAGCACTTTCCAGATGTGGCTACCCCAAGTGGTCTTTTACTAAAGCCCAAAGGACGAGAAAGGCCAGAGACACAGTCCTACAGACAGAAGAAAGTAGGAGGAGAGGGGTGTCCTTACCGTATGTGGCGGGAGTTTCAGAGAAACTACAAAGAATCTTTAGGCAACACAAAATCCCTGTGTATTTCAAACCTTTCAACACGTTAAGACAGAAATTAGTGCATCCCAAAGACAAAACACCCAGACACAAACAGAGCAATGTGGTGTATTCAATTAAATGTAGTGAAGAGGAGTGCACTGACCACTATATTGGAGAAACCAAACAAACTCTACAGAAACGACTTTACCAACATCGTAGAGAAAACTCTAGTGGGCCACAGTCGGCTGTTCATCTCCACCTCAAGGCCTCCAACCACACGGTGGATGACACCGAGGTTAAAATTCTGGCTCGGGAGAAGAATTGGTTTGAGAGAGGGGTGAAAGAAGCCATTTTTGTGAGGAAACAAAAACCTTCTCTTAACAGAGGAGGAGGGTTAAGATTTGTTTTGTCTCGCATCTATGACGACATCCTAAAAACAACGCCCTAACTTGGGACAAGGTCAGTGACATGCTAATGAGTTAGGAGGGGTGAGACCTGCACTCCACTTGAGCATCCCAGCAGACAATAGGTCTGTGACATGCTAAGGAGTTAGGGTCGTTAGCCTCAGCAGGGTCGTTAGACCTGCTCCCTTCTACATCAAGCAGACCGTAGATTGTTTACGAGTTAGTATCAGGATTAGGGTGTGGCTAACCACACCCATAGGTTATAAATCTCCAACGCGCGGTCCGAGAATTCATTCCCTGAAGAAGTCCCCAGGTTGAGGACGAAACGTCGGGAAAACTTGCTAAGAAGTACAGATGATGGGTGAGAAACCTTCCTTTGCTTTGACTAATCCCTGTACGACTGAGGGCTTACACAAACTTATGCTAAGAAGAGGTTTTATGACTCTGGTTGTATGACATCTGTGTTATTTCTAGTCTTTATGAAGATGTTCTCAAGTGGCATAGTGGCATAATTTATTAACAATACATTATTTGACAGATTGAAACAATTATTTATTTAAATTTTATGGAAATAATAAGCGCCTATCTTGTCCATTCAAGTCAATTCCAGGCTTATTATGAGAGACTTGGATTCAGGTTCAGGTTTACTTTATTTGTCTTGCAGTAGACAGACATTGCACTGTAATGACACTGTAAAAACAAAAATATTACTACACAAAACAACAAAAGAACTTTAGAAGCCAAAGTAGGTTAATATCCACTGAGCTACGACTTCAAGCCCTTTCTTTGCGGCGGTCTGACTCCCCAAAGGGTTTCCTTCATTCTTAAATATTTTACTGGTATTTAATATTAATGTACCGGTACTTGTTTTTGTAGTCCTCTTTTTATGATCCAGGGCTTCACATTTTGCCAATTTCACTTCAGATTTTGGGCATTATGTGTTTTATATGTATGGTAGAATCGTACACATAGATAGATATTCAAGATGCGGAAGGCTTGTGAGGACATTCTTTTAATAGATAAACTATTTTCTACATCCCCCCACTCCCGCCCTCCTCCCACTACCAGTTGTGAGGACACTCTTGATGAGCAATGATTATCTTGAAATATTTGGAGTATTTTGTTTTTCAGATGATAACATTGTTCCGTTAGTTCTGCTTAAATATTACACTAATTTAGTCTTTTTGTGTGAGGTTTGAGATTTGCGTTTACCATGAACTGTAACCGCAAAAGTGCAGTAATCTGAACGGTATACGTGTTCGAAAGCTTGCATGCATGTTTTGTCTTAATCCGTTCATTTTTATAAATTTGTAGTATTAGTATTTTCTCAATATTTATCTTCAGAACAAGTGCTTCATGATGACTATGGCTCAGGTCGGCTAATCTGATGCGCATTTAAAGCTGGGGTATCTAACTATTTTTTTTTATTATTAATCCATGTTGTTTGTCCCAACTGAAGTGGTCTTGTAATAGCAATATATTGTGAACAAAACAGACCAACACATGCTGTCTTCATCTTATTAGGAGCGTCTCTAACTTTATCTTTTACATTTGCAAAGCACATTTATTCTTAAAGCACCATTCATGCAGAAGCAACTTATGCCGCTTTTCCACAGTAACGGTATGGTACGACACAACACGACACGGCGCGGCACTTTTGCATTTCCACCAGCGTTGGAGCTAGTATTGCGTTCTTTTTTCGTACCGCCTCGGCCGTGGTTCCATGGTGGGCCGAAGCTACACCATGACGTGACGTGAGCGGACTGCCTTACACTGATTGGCCAACGAGTGTCGTCACTGGAAGCGTCATAAGTGCAACGTCTGACACGACTCAACCCCGCCATTTTTAAAACCGCCTGTGAGCACACGCACTGCACTCCGCTTGACCAACAGACACAGAAAGAACATTTGGAAAGAACAAATATAAACTATATATATGAGAAATACAAATACATAGTAAGTAAGTAAGTAAGTAAGTTTTTATTTATATACCGCCTTTTCACTGCAGATCTGAGTCTCAAAGCGGTTTTACAATTGTTAATTTTGGGCATTTGTCTCTCACTCCACACAGAGATGGGAGCGGGGTCGCCAGTACAGGAGGCGCATGCCAGAACTATTGGACATATTTTTTAGTGGTAGGGGAAACCGGAGTACCCGGAGGAAACCTACGCAGACACGGGGAGAACATGCAAACTCCACTCAGAAAGGCCCTGGTCCGACCGGGATTCGAACCCAGGACCTTCTTGCTGAGAGGCGAGAGTGCTATCCACTCAACCACCGTGCCGCCACATAGATTGCAATAAACACAATAAAAATATATTTGCAAAAAAAACAGTCAATCATTTCATATGAAAAGAAATATTGAGTCACTATGTTGCTGAGAGCTGATTGGCTGAGTGAGGGTGGTCCTCTCTTTTTCACTCTTCTGTTTGAAAAAGCTGATCTAAAGATGTGACAGAGGCTAACAAATGCAAGAACTGAACTCTTTTGAGAGCGAGAAATTACATAATTACATGGATTTTTAAAATGGTTGTTGTTTCAAAGTTAGCTTTAAGAAACACATGCATCTTTTGTCTTTTACATTAGTATGAATTGAACCCTATCACTTCCAACATCATTTAGGGAAACTGTGGATTAATGTTCCCTATATACATGGGTCTTGTGCAACGTGGATCTCTATGCCAGGTTATTAGTGTCCAGCGACATTAACGACAAATACATGAGCCACGATGGTGATAATAGGCTTTAGACACAGGACGGGCTCCTGGCAGCGGCTGAATGTCCAGTGTGTGACATAGAATACACAGCAGCCAGTGATGTATGAGGCTATTGAACACTTTTATACAGGGAAAATACAGATAATGTACCAAGGCTTTAGCTCAAACATGGCGTATCATTATAGACTGTACATAGATGGACAATGCTAACTTTCTAGCTCATTGAAGCCCAATAGGGAAGCGCTCAGGAGGAAGTCTTGCTCCAACTCGCTCTGGCTCCTATTGACTTGAAAGTTAAATCCTCTAGCTCTGCAACTGTTTGTGTCACATTCACCACTTTGATCTTAAAAATGTGTTGTTTTTGTTTTTTAAGGTTGTATTAATTAAGAACAACCTTTAATATTTTGAATACATAACGAGAGAAGCATTGTTTTAGGGCTGCAAAAGTGAATGGATTAAACGCAACTTATTGAATATAGTCCAGCCCCGGACGAGCTAGAGGAAGTGTGTGTGGAAGGGGAAAGTCTGGGCGTCTCCGCTTAGACTGCTGCCCCCGCGACCCGGCAAGAAGAAAATGGATGGATGGATGGATAATTGAATATAGCATCTACTAATGTAGTTATAATTTATTGTTTTTTGAACCGTACATTTACTTAAACATGTAGAGACAAGTTTTTATGACTTAGATACTGGAGTTCTATAATGACTGCAGACTTAAAACTCAAAATGTGTTTATTAAGTATTTTAAATCAATTCGCTGACCTTTAGGGATTTAAACAACAAATGAAATATCAATATAATCGTTAATTACAGCCCGTATGATTTCACCAACTTATTTCCACTTTTAAGGCCAAGGCCAAACCCTTTTAAGGCCAAACCCACCAATTGCGTGAAGACCAAGATACAGTAGAAACAGTCTAGGGCATAATGTATTCCTGCACTGACTGCTACTGTCATAATTGATCCAGCTCTTGAAAATGAATGCAGGACTTGAAATTTCCAGCAGGTGCCACTCGTGATGCTGCAGTGGACGGATGTTTTGTGAATGCATAATGGTTTTCCTGGATCAGCAAATAGTGAAGGCTGCTGATGCTAATCCCCCCCCTCATACCCCTAGGTCCCGGGACACACAGGGTCGGTCACACGGCGCAATTATGACCCAGATCTCATTATCCTGCAGTTTGTGTTAAATGTTGTAGATTTTGTAGAAGTTCAAAATTCAAAATCAGAATCACAACATTTAAACATTTCTCATTGGTAATGTTGTATCGTCTTAGTAGCAGCGCTAAAAATACAGACTTTGTCCATCTTCTTCACCATATTGAGCAGGATTTTTTCTTTCTTTCATTTAGTTTTCTTTCAATTCTGAGATATCTGGGAACACCATTGTTATTAAGGAAGTCTTCCATTGATTTAGACCGGTTTTGATGCTCATTAGTCTCTAAGAGAATGGTATAGAAAAAAAATAGTTTTTGATTCTTCGAGAGGTTTTGTCAGTATAGTATAAATGTTCTAGCTTGTTGGTAATATGGACTTTAGTGTGTGTTTGAGCTTGTATTATGTTCATCTCTTTGTATTGCTCCACTTCATATCGTTTCTGTTATCGCCCTATGCTGCTCAAATGAATTGCCTCAGGTGGAATACATGAAGTAGTTTTAATCTGAATCTAAATTATAGGAACTAGATTTTAGGGAACCGCAATGTAAATGTTTTAGGGACGTTTTTTCACAATTTTTTAACATTTTTGAATTGTTTGATAAGAGAAAGAGGCCGATGTAACTACACATCATACACTTCACACATACTGTACTTGGTCTTGTCGGTTGTTTTGACTGTAAGGCTGTTTTGAAATAGTCGGCAAATAATTCAGTAAGTATATAAGTAAGTAAGCTTTATTTATATACCGCCTTTCACAGACCAGAGTCACAAAGCGGTTTACAATTGTTATTTTTTGGGCACTTGTCCTCTCACTCCACACAGAGATGGGAGCGAGATAGTAATTGATTCATCGTTTTTTTTAACTGTCCAGAGACTTAAACATCCTCATAAGAAGATTTATGGCTCTTATATCATTCTAAAATGACTGCAGAATGAAATCAAGATGTGTTTTAATTAATTGATTTATGTTTTTATCAAGTCATCTAAAGAACTAATCACTTATCAAAATAATCCTTAAGTACAACGAGTTTTTACTTTGATCAGATCCATTCCTGCAGCTGGATTTTTTGGATACAGTGCTGCCCCCTAGTGACATCTTTCTCCTCAAACCTCCCATCGGCTCCATGACTAATCTGCCTAATTTTGCATGTTCAAATGGCAATAATAGACTTTTCCCTCTATCTATTTTTTTTGCCATGGCTCTTGAGGCATGATATAAGAGGCGTAGTGTGGCAGGGCCGTAGTCTCCCGTGTTCTCTGTAATTGGATTAAAGAGGATCCACTCAAGTTATTAATACAGGGCTCATGATGGATCACTGTAAGGTCTTAAGTCTGACCCCTGGCCTCTCATTCTCACACGAAGCCAAGCGAGTGTCACAATGGACACCTCTGCATCACATGGCAGCTAACGTGGCTTGGGCAAGATTGTTCGCAAACAAATCGAAATTGAAAATTTGTAGTCGATAAAAGTTAAAATGAAGCAATGATTTAGATGCGTTAACATTTTAAAGAGCTTTGTGTGACCTTTGTCTGTGAAATGTGCTGTAGAATTAAAGCTGCTGGTAAATATTTAGTTTAACAGGAGCTCTCTTTACACATTTTGTATTTGATATGCAGGTCCTTTCATATGCATTTTTTAAAGTAGTTTTTGTTCTTTCTGTTTGTAAGGTCTGAGAAGCTTGCGTCTCTTGGGTCTTCTGTACATTTGTCACTGCATTTCAATAATTTGAGTCATTATAGTCCTTGATTTACTAATTGCAAACCCCTGAACAGTCTCAATGCACAAGAGACATCGAAAAGTTTGCATTTTGACCCAAAAGTAACGTAGTATCATTTAACATTAATGCTGCTTGGTGGTCTCAGAGCTAGACGAAAACTGCTTAAGAGACCCGTAATCCTTAAGCTTGGTACTGCTGACCGCTTTACCCCTCTAAGATATTGCCGTTGATGTCAAATGCAGAGAATACATTTTCCTACTGGACCTTTAAATATAACCCAAAGGTGGTGAAGTAAAATGCTAATTATGAACATTAATCAAAATAAAAATGGCCAGTTTCAAGTTCAATTCAATTTCAATTCAATCACAGTTGGAAGATAATTATATTTGTGTACAATCTTTGTGACTCTGTGGAACAAAAACCTTCGGAAGCCTTTTAAAGCTTAAATGGTTGTAAATAGTTCATACACAAGAAAGCTCAAAGTTCTTAACAAAACAATATAGGGCATTAAAATTAACATGCATAATCACAAGCAGTGCTGCTTTAAAGTCTATTCTCTGAGCCAGGCAAGTAAACTTTTTAAAACATGGTTGTATTGGAAAATAGCCATAAAACTTGCATTTAAAATGGAAGATTTAATGAAGAATGAATTTTAGGTTTTTAGGTGCATCCAGGCACAGGCACATGCACTGCAGTTAGAGGCTGTTAGTCAGTAAAAACCTATTCATTAGCCACTTTTGCCGCAGGGTTTTACGCGTGTGAAAAACTGCTTATTTTTAGTTTTTCATTACTATTTCAAAAGCAAAATGTGAATTAAGGTAATCTTTCATTTTTAATTTCCGGCAAACTCGGCAGCAAAGCCCTGTAGTTGTCTTGCTGTGTAAACAGGCTGGCTCCACTTCATAAGAACTCCCTCACAGTGAAATGACAGGTCGAATGAACCTCAGCATCCGCATTCAGAGAAGCCATTGATCACTGTTGATTGTTTTCAGCCTCATTAGTGTCTGCACAGGAAATTGGCATTCGGATGATTACAGTTGTTGGTTGGATAGAGTTGGTGCCTGTTATTGAACAAAAATAAATTCTCATAATGTCTGAGTGCTTAGCCTTACAGAAAAATGGGTTGTGTCCATTGATCTTGAGAGCAGAAGTGGGAGGGATTTCCCTTTGTCCTTGTAATGGGGAGTGGACAGCATTGACGTGGCTTCTGGTGGGAGCTCGATCCTCAACATCTCGGTCTAAAGTCCTGTTCAACCATGAAGTCAGGACTGAATCCTGATGAGAATCTTCAGTGAAAGAGCAGTGCCAGCCCTGTGTCACCTCATTCCTGTACAAGAGAGCACAAGAGATGAGGAGTGTTGAGATCAGGTATGCTTTTAACCATGTAGATAAATACATGAAATCATTTTTTGACAGACCATAACAAAGTAACAGCTAAAAACAGCTAAATAATACATAAAACTGAAAAGTGAGGCTTCCACCTGGCCTTTCCTCAAGCATTATCAATCAATCAATCAAAGTTTATTTGTAGAGCGCCTTTCATGCACAGGGCAACACAAAGCGCTTCACAGTCCACATCACAAATCATCACATAAAACAAACACCAGAATCACAATTAAAACATTAAAATCACACAAAAGATTAAAACACAATTAAAACATTAAAATCACACAAAAGAATAAAACCATTAAAACTTTCAAAATTACACAAGAAATTTAAAAAAAAAAATAAATGACAGCAGTGCATTAAAAATGGAGATAAAATCCTTCAGTTGTATGCACAGGCAAACAGAACAGTCTTTAACCTGGATTTGAACATTGACAGAGTAGACGCCTCCCTCACATTTTCAGGGAGATTGTTCCAGATCTTAGCTGCATGGATCTGAAACGCAGCCTCCCCATGTTTGGTTCTCACTCTGGGCACCAGCAGGAGGCCAGTCCCTGTGCTCCTCAGAGTCCGGGCTGGTTCATATGACACCAACATGTCACTAATGTATTCTGGTGCAAGGCCATGGAGAGACTTGTACACAAGCAGAGCCGTTTTAAAATCTATTCTTTGAGCCACAGGAAGCCAGTGCAGAGACCTGAGGACCGGACTAATATGGTCATACATTAGGGGCGCTCTCCATTCAATCTTCTTCTAATCTTGTAAAGATGTAAGGGCACCATTTTCATTATTGTGCAAAGCTTGTAGAGTCATACCCCCACTGTGAGTTTTATTATTATTGCATTATTCTTGGAAAAAAATAAAGCAATCACTTGCTTCTCACTTTTGATCCCTTTTATATCCACAATTATAGTTGCTTACATAAGCAAGGATTATTAAGTTTCACATTTGAGTTGTTATTCTATAAAACTAGTTTTGGGAGCTGCTTCTATTCACATGCATTGTTCTACTATGTGTACGGTAACACTCAAATGTCTTCCGTGAGAAGTCAAGTGGTTTACTTCTTTATTTTTTTAAGTATATATTTTGCCTCATTTTATTAGGTGTATGTTGTTGTTTCTTGGTATTTGTTAAATTTTTGTATTTGAAATCTGAGAAATATTCTTGCATTGGCCTGCTCTTTCATCACACCTGCTCCGTCATTTTTCACTTGATCATAAATATTCACTTAAGTCTTCCTCTGAATCTGCTGCGCTCCAGTGTTGTCCTCTCCAGTTTCACTGTGCATGAAATGTCTAACCTCATGTAAACACTTTCTCAATCAATAAACCGCTATGACATTTATGTACAAGTTTTGCTATGACATACATCACTAACGCAATTGGTAACACGGCAAAATTCCTTCTCATTTCAGAAATTGAAATTACACCAATTGATTAATGATAGTTGCTGTTATTTCATTTGTTTCTATTTGCACTGGAGTACATTCACAGTAAGTCAACATGAGCATATTTGCTACTTCTACAACCTGCACTAGAAAATAACCTTATTGTTTTGTGTACCATAAAAAGTGCATGGATATCAATGTTACTGTGTTTGTTTTGACCAAGATTATTATGTAAGTACTGTTTAATTCAACAAACCATTAATTTATTACTATCCATGTTAATATACAAAACAGCCCAATATGTTGTATTCTGTGACTATCCAGACATGTCTGTGTATATTGTAGAATAATAACATAAAAATGGTTTATTCTAATTAGGCCAAGAAGTCAGAAAGTGTTCTTCCACCTCCCGCAGTTACTCCTTGTAATCTATTGTCTAATTAACATCAATGGGCCTCACTGAAAGAAACCAAAATCAAAATGCCAAAACAGCAGCCCTCAAGCTTCCTCCACAAAAAAAACAACTAGGCATAAACACGAGCACAATAACATTAGCAATATACTTGGATTAATTAAGCATCAAGTGAAGTAATTAGAAGTGATAGAGAATGGATCAGGGTAAACACCATCCATCGAAGCAGAATCTAATTCACTGTAATGAGGGAAGTCCACAAAATTAGTTGTAATGAAAGAAAGTAGGCAAAACAAGTAGTTTTTGGAATGGATGCAGTCGTTAAATTGTGACAATGGTGATTGGGCTGTTGTTCTATATTTGCAATAAAAAGGAATTCATTACACAAACGTCGGTCATGTCCCTTTTTCTATTGTCCACATTTCCACATTTTGCAGACGTTGAAAAATCTTGAAAGCACAATAATTCTGAAATGTGTTTTATGGAAATTTACTTATATCCCTGAACCCTGAACAACCGATGCCAGAGGATGCTAGGTATTTAGCATCTCATTTACATTTAACGGATAAATCAGCCTAATAATCATGCACTAATCACTTTTTTGCCCATTTTAACGAAATTCGGCTTGAGGTTATGAATGAGAATGTGATGAGGATTTAATATGGTTTGTGGTTGACCAAAGGATTCCTCCGAAAAATAATAACTGTTTGTCATTTGCATCACAATGGCATGTAAATAGTATTGACATTGGCAACTAAAGAGTAATATTATTAACCCTTTAGTTTCTGTAGTTTTTTCCCTAAATTGCATGTAAAACAGACAAAAAGTGCAGATCTGAAACTGATAAAGAGGAAAATAATATTCTTTAAGTGCTCATAGTATTTCTGCTACTTTGGTGCCTTTAATGTCTTCTTTATTTAGATTAAAGTGAATAAATATTACTCCAGTTCTGCAAAAGTAAGAAACAAATGAACATGATTACATAGTTATTATGCCCATAACCATAAATTGTTGTTAATTCACACAGCTCAATTTCTAAAACGGTTATTATTACCTGATTTCTTGGTACAGATGAATATCCACTGAATTTGTCCTCGTCTGTCAGAACCCTTTTCTTTCATCCACATTGCAGTATTGATTTGAGTTCCATCCTGTCTGACCAGCCCTTCCTTTTGTGTGTGTGTGTGTACAGGGGTATCGAGTGGGTGAGCCTGACCAGCTTCTTGTCCTTTGCGACCTCTTCCCCGAACAACATGGGACTGGTGCGAAATGAGCTGCAGCATGTGGACCTGCCCACAGGTGAGGCCGCTGCGTGCACACTTTAGACTTCACCTCAGAGACCAGGCACACAGCAGCAGATGAGCTCCCAGAACAGCACTTTCACTAGAACCATTACTCTATCTTCCTGAAAGTGTGTTTTTGCTGGAGGGTGTACTGTACGTACTTACACTCCAAACCAAAACAACAAAGCAAGCAAGACGTTGTAAGAATTGCCCAGACAGGTGCTTTTTGAAGATTTAGAAATGACTGCGCATCTGTCAACTTCTCTAAGAGTATGCGAGTAACCATCTACTTTTTCAATTGTTAGTTGATCATAATGACTTTAGCATATTCCGTATTCTTTGCTTTCCGACTTTTATTTGTTTTGAAATGGGTCACCGCAGCTCTTTATAGTGTTGAGGATTTATTGAAAGCTTTGTTTTTAATATAGAAAACATACTTTGACCAAATGGGTACAAAGTATTATTTCCGTGACTAAAGTCTTGCATATTTTCTTTGGGGAAGCCAGCTCTTAATCGCAATTGTGTTGTTGGGCTTTTGTACATTGCTGCCTAATCCTTTCTGTTCAATTATTTATACACTTTTTTGTTACTTTTTGTTTTGCTCTCGTAACTTTTGGGAAATCTGATCTTTTCGTCTCCTGCAAGATGTCTGAACAAAACATCAATAACAATTTAATTCGTGTAGAGCAGAGATTGTACAATGGATTTGGGATGAGTTTCCACTTGCAGAAATAAAGCTGCTTTCACACTTCATGACCTTTGTGAGGACTTTCAAACACACTCATACGGACTACATTTCTATCAAAATAAACAGATTTGAATTTTTGGCACAATTTCAGTATGTTGTCAATGGGCAACAAGTATTTTAGCATTACCTACGTAAATAATGTCAAACAATGCATCTGCAGACGTTAACGTTTTTTTTTAAATGGTCTTCACGATTAAAGATTTGAAAAATAGGGAAAAGGACAGAATCAAACAGCCAGTTGGACGGGAAACACAATTTTAAGGCGTCATAACTTTGTTGCTGGCTGATTCACTTCTATCACTTGTACATTTTTAAACAGGCCACACTCCCAAAATCATATCAGAACGTGTTATGTGCTACACCTGAAGGACACTGTTGCTTAGTTTAAATGCAACACCCTAACATGAGATATATAGCTCTATTATAAGGGAGGCATGGGAAGACCTTGGGTCATTGACTGAAGGTTAAGAAGTATAACTCATTTTAAATCATAAATCAACATGAGGTGCCCTTCTATTTTAGAACGACACAAGTTCTTTCCTCAGCCAAGGGTTTATGCTTTTCCAGAGTTTGTTAGTTTGTCTGTTAGAAAGATAATTCTGAAAGTTATTGGCAGATATTTTGTTTGGAAACTGTGGTACTGAGAAAAGGAACAAATTATTGCATGCTGTCTTGATGTCTTTTCAAAGTCTTAAGTAAGAAAAGATTTTCAAAAGCCTGCGTCGGTCCTGTAGGCCCCTCAGCGACCTGAATGGACAAAATTTAGAAAAAATCCTTGATTGACAGGCGATCTCCCTCCCCACTGGTTTAACTGTAGTCTCATCCCGTAAATCTTACTGGTGTTTATGCTAATGGGAGCGACTATTGAATAAATGTATCATTTTTGATGCCTCGATTTACATGGCCAGGAGGTCAAAAATATCCATTCTTTA
This sequence comes from Knipowitschia caucasica, assembly GCA_964034765.1. Taxonomy (NCBI): domain Eukaryota; kingdom Metazoa; phylum Chordata; class Actinopteri; order Gobiiformes; family Gobiidae; genus Knipowitschia; species Knipowitschia caucasica. The sequence continues at coordinate 33,291,153 of OZ035835.1, forward strand.
AAACAAATTAAGTACAATTTAAGTTGATGACAACACCTTGAATTGTTTTTGTCTCACCCATCATTAATTCTACTGCTGCCCATAGGTAGCGGTGCAAATGCAATTACAGAAGTTCTGTTTTAAAAAAAATAGTTTATTTTTTATTTGAAACATTTCATGCAAAAAAAATATGGTCAAGATCAGAAATTATGCATAACTTGTATAATTTTATATTACTACTTTGTCGTTCACGCATCGTTCACGACTACTACTATGTTTTGTGAAAACTCTGCTTTGTCTGAGCCATGTGCTGGATTTTTCGGTTTCCACTTTTGAGAACATCCTCCTAAAAATAGAACCCATCTTTTTGATTGCCATCTCCTAATTGTCTTCTGTTTTTCCCAGAGCAGTGAATTTAATGTAACAATTAAAGCCCATGCTTTCTGTGATTGTGTGATTGGTTGCTATGGTAGCTAATTGCAGTCCAATCTCAAAATTGCAGTCATGGTTTTTCTCCTGGAGTGGAGCCAGAGTGGTACAATCTGTCTAAGCCATTTCAGATCCAAGTGTCACAGTGCAGAGAACTATACCATTGCTACTCTATTCTGTCTGATTCTGTTCTGTCAAAGAAAATACTGATTGATAACTGAATAAAATAAAATCTTGAATTAAACTTAAAAAGAAGAACACTGTTATAACACATTTTAACTGTTCTATTATCTTCCAGCTACAACAATTGATTACACAAACATGCATTTGTTTGTAAAAATAATGTTGTAAGCAAACAATCAAACGACAACAAGTTATTGTCTTCAAAAAATAGATAAGTTAAATTTTACAAAACTTTCTATTGAGAAATGTGCTATTGGTTATGGTTTAGATGGCCCTCAGAATTATTTACTCCTTGTTATATAGAATGTTATGATAAGTAATAGGACCTTATGTATTAAAATATATTGAGAAATGCCATACTAATAACTTTTTCATAGGGACAAAATAGAGACAAAGTTTTGTTTTGTTTAATTTTCTTTAGTCCTCATCGACTGGAGGCTGAGGTGTTGTAATGGTATGAAATGAATTAAGAAAATGGAAAAAGTGCCGTATGAGATTACCACACAGTAGTTACCTTACTTTGACCTTGTTGTTCTATCTTTTATCTCTGATATGGAAGAAGCTGAAGTACGCTGTATATTGTCTCTGCCTTTCTCCAGACAGATGAAACAGCAGCAGGTGTCAGGCAAAAGTCAGATAGATCTTTTTGAACAGGTGTGAGAGTGTGATGATACATTTCTTCTGTCTCCCTTCTTTTTCACTCTCACTTCACTCATTCCTCTCCCTCTGCGTCTGTGTTTGCAGGCAGGTGCTTTTCTTTCCGGGGGGAAAGGGGCAACGACGAGCCCCCCATCGAGATGATTAAAGTGTCTCATCTCAAGTAAGTTAGATACACACACAAAAACAGCAGTATTGATGTTCAGGCTTCTTCAATAACAAAACAATATGCTGCTTCATCAGATTCATGTCTCCATAACCAACCCAAACGAAATATCTGCTCTGTCCTGATTTCATGGACAAAATGTCTACGATTCATGCTTCGCTAGAGACTCACAACCACATGATCAAAATTGCGCCATGCCAAGAAAAAACAAGCTTGCCACTTTTATCAGGCGAATGACCTGTAATCCCTGTCGTATCCATACATAATTATATATATTCAGTATACATGAAATGGTAAATAAATACCTCCCTCTGTTCACCAGCGGAGGTTTATTTCTTCCATTAACAAGCTCAACACTTTTGTTTTGATTTTAATGAAATCCTGTCTAAATATCTGACAAGCAGGCATCGTCATGTCCTCATGCTGCAATTGATTTTCCTGCTGTGCATTGTCAGATTGTATAATATATTATTTATGTCCATCCATTTTTTCTATTGAAGCAAACACACGCACAAACACAATTTGTGACATGTGGCCGTTCCAGAATGCCCATTAATCCCACGATGACTTGAGTAATGTCACAATACTATGTTTTGTTTATTTTTACGCACAAATGATCATTCCTCCACTTCAGCATCATCTTGGTGTCTCGCAATAGGTCTGAGTTCAAGACTATTTCTTCAACGTAAAACCCATATTTTTATAGGAAATATAGGACTTCTACAATCGATGACAGAAATGTACAATTTTTAAGAAAAATTTTGGGAACGGTTGGTGGGAAGTTCGGAGCTCATGAAGCAATTTTGCTACTTTGGCACCTAAAAGGTTAACAAAACAGTTATAGGTATTTGATTCCCGTAACTGTTGATACTAGCTTTTTATTAGCTCTAATCAAGCTTTAGTAGCTCAGATCAAACTTGTGTCAAAGATCAAAAGGATGATTATAGAGTTACAGGAGTTTTAAGGCGACAATGTACGCCATTTGAAGATGCAGCAAGAGAGATATGTAACAGAACAGATATGACTGGTACACCCAGACTTCCCCATCCACACATTTCCTCCAGCTCATCTGGGGGAATCCTGAGACATTCCCAAGCCAGCTGAGAGACATAGGATTCTGGGTCATCCCCAAGTCTCCTATGTATTCAATATGTGTATCCTACGTATGTGCATGACAGTGGTATTGATCAGATAGAGTATACTTAAAGCCTTTATCCTCAATATATTGTTGTCCTGTGTTTTTCCAGTTCTTTATCAAATTTCACACTAGTATCAATTGTTTTTTGCAATCCTCCTGAACGTGTAAACATGTTAAATGCTTGTGAACACTAACCCCATCTTGTATAGCTTGCTTCCCCGAGGTGCTTCTGGAGGTTGGAGATTGCTTCTTTGAATCGTGCTGTACTTTAAGCCAAGGAGCTTGTTAAGATTGGATTTCCTGCCAATTTTTACCTCAGAACGGTTTGCATCATACAATCTGGCCACAGGTCCGTGCTGTAAAAGGCGGACGCTCCCGATACGGCAGCACTCAGCCAGGCACACACACACACCAGATTTACATAGCTCTTTTTCATTGTTTAATTATAAGAAATTGAAATCTCACACATGGTGGTTGCAATAGATGGCTGAACCCCAACAATGACAGAAGTTGCAAGACTGTTTCAAAAAACGCATACCTCTAAGAAACATTTGTTTTTTGCAGTTTAAACTCTGTTCTCGTCTTATACTCATTGCAGATGAGAGATATTTATTAACATCCAACCAGCTGTGCTTACATACACATATACTGTAGATACATCTTTATCATGTTTTTGATCATACTTTTGATGTTGTTGTATCTTTCATATTTGGTTTGATATTTGTTTATCTTTTCATATTTATATTAAAAAGGGAAACAATATAAATTTTCTATTCCACACTCACATGACGTTAATGATTTGTTTTCCCATCTTTAGACAATACCTGGTGGTGGTGTTTCGGGACAAACCTCTGGAACTTTGGGACGTTCGCACTGGGACACTTCTGAGGGAAATGGCCAAGAACTTCCCTACTGTCACTGCTCTGGTAAAGTCACGCAAACTACCGTATTTAGTATAATTAAATCAGATACTTTTCAAATTGTGAAGAGAGATCGAAACCTTTCAGACAAATGCGCCAGTTACACCATGCCCATGTTCACCCTCACAGCTTCATGATTTGACAACATTAATTGAAATCTATGCCATTGGTCGAACCTTTCAACAATAGCTAACAGTACTGGTTGTGATTTTGCCAGGATGAGGGGAAAAAATACTTCATGATAGCATGATGAATTTTCTGACATCACCTTTTGAAGGGATTCCCTAAATTAGTCATATTGTCATTATGCAAAATCTCCTTTTAGCATTTAACAAGATTCTTGTTCAGAGTCGTTTTCTACCTTTTTAAACAAAAGTATTGCCCGTTATTTATTGGTGTGGTTTTAGTTCCAGTACATATTGATTGATATTTCATTATGAGCTTCCTTCTGTCCCACTTAACATGTTTCCTCATATTTCTTATTCAACACAAACTTTGTAAATAGTTTCAAGGTCACGGTTAAGAGCCAAACTGGATGAGCACAAACTGCCTCAATTAAAATAAAACTTAGTGAGAGTTGTAGCCCCTTATGCAAAAACATGTTTTTACTTACTAGGCTTTAAGTCTGATAAACAAATTAGTCCTAAATTGTTGTTGTAAAGACACGTTAGCTCATGCTCACTGCAGGATGTGATGGATGTGCCGTCTACTCACAGGAACAACTAAACCCATGTTGTGCTTTTTGTACTGCCCCCGAGTTGCTGATCATTACAAATGTAAAATGTTATTGATCTCTTTTAAATGCCTGCCATCTGTGGCTCGACAGTACTTGTCAGAGCTGCTGCAGCCACCCCCTGTAAGTAATTAGTAATCTTTAGTAATCTTTATTTATATACCGCCTTTTCACTGCAGATCTGAGTCTCAAAGCGGTTTACAATTGTTAATTTTTTGGGCACTTGTCTCTCACTCCACACAGAGATGGGAGCGGGGTCGCCAGTACAGGAGGCGCATGCCAGACCTATTGTACATATTTTTAGTCGTAGGGGAAACCGGAGTACCCCGAGGAAACCTACGCAGACACGGGGAGAACATGCAAACTCCACTCAGAAATTTTTTTCTGTATTTGTGACATGTGAAGGATTCATTACATTGTTTTAGCTCAATATTAAGATTTCATATGAACTAAATAATGGATTCTCATATTTAGATGGCAGAATCATAGATAGAAAATTGATACATTTGATCTCTATACTATTAGTTTGATAATTTGTTCCTTCTCAAATATACATTGAAGACGGTCAATACCAAAGGGGCAAAGGTTATACTTATTTATTATTATTTATTTATTTATTTGAGAAAGGGGGAACAATACATATTAAAGAACATTTTCACAAATGTAAATATGCAAGATTATAGCCTTAGGTTATACTTTTGCATTACATCAGTAGACTCGAAATTCACTCAACCAAACCAGTTGATGGGGCCATAAAAACATGCTCAGGTGACTTCCTTTTTGTTTTGACCCTTCACTTGTGTTTATGTGCATTGCAGCCTATTTTAAAGATTGCTCCTCAAATTTCTCTGAGCTCAGCAGAAATGATGCAGGCGGTTTCATCGGGCTAATGAAATGATCATAAAAGACTTTAGCCGGACAAACTTTAGTGTGAGCAGTAAACATCACCCTGAAGTGTGAATAAATATGACAATAACTGCTGCTCCTCCAAAGACCAATAATGTTGTCTTTATTCCAAATTGATTTAAGCCTAAAGTCACACAACAGCTAACAACAAGGCGAGGAGCTTTGTAATGACTCCTTTGTGGACCTCTGGCTTCCATCCATTTTCTTCCGCTTTATCCGTTGCCGGGTCGCGGGGGCAGCAGTCTAAGCAGAGACGCCCAGACTTCCCTATCCACACACACTTCCTCCAGCTCGTCCGGGGGGACCCCAAGGCGTTCCCAGGCCAGCTGAGAGACATAGTCCCTCCAACGTGTCCTAGGTCTTCCGCTGGGCCTCCTCCCGGTGGGACGTGCCCGGAACACCTCCCCAGGGAGGCGTCCAGGAGGCATCCGGAACAGATGCCCGAGCCACCTCAACTGGTTCCTCTCGACGTGGAGAAGCAGCGGCTCTACTCCGAGCTCCTCCCGTGTGACTGAGCTCCTCACCCTATCTCTAAGGGAGCGCCCAGTCACTCTGCGGAGGGAGCTCATTTCCACCGCTTGTATCCGCGATCTCGTTCTTTCGGTCATTACCCAAAGCTCATGACCATAGGTGAGGCAGGGAACGAAGATTGACCTGTAAATCGAGAGCTTTGCCTTTCGGCTCAGCTCCCTCTTTACCACAACGGTCCAATACAGCGACCGCATCACTGCGCACGCTGCACCGATCCGCCTGTCAATCTCACGCTCCATTCTTCCCTCACTCGTGAACAAGACCCCGAGATACTTGAAATCCTCCACTTGAGGAAGGACCTCTCCACCCACCTGAAGAGGGCAAGGCACCTTTTTCCGGTCGAGCACCATGGCCTCGGATTTGGAGGTGCTGATTCTCATCCCAGCCGCTTCACACTCGGCTGCAAACCGTCCCAGTGCATGCTGCAGGTCCTGGTTCGTTGGAGCCAACAGGACAACATCGTTCGCAAACAGCAGAGATGAAATCCTGTGGTCTCCGAACCGGACCCCCTCCGACCCCTGGCTGTGCCTAGATATTCTGTCCATAAATACAGTGAACAGAACCGGTGACAAAGGGCAGTCCTGTCGGAGGCCAACATTCACCGGGAACAGGTCTGACTTACTGCCGGCAATGCGAACACAGCTCTGGCTCCGGTCATACAGGGATCGGATGGCCCTCAGCAGAGGACCTCCGACCCCGTACTCCCGGAGAACCCCCCAAAGGACACCCCGGGGAACACAGTCGAACGCCTTCTCCAAATCCACAAAGCACATGTGGACAGGTTGGGCGAACTCCCATGAACCCTCGAGTATCCGATGGAGAGTATAGAGCTGGTCCAGTGTTCCGGGACCGGGACGAAAACCACACTGCCCCTCCTGGATCCGAGATTCGACCATCGGCCGTAGCCTCCTCTCCAGTACCTTGGAGTAGACCTTACCGGGCAGGCTGAGGAGTGTGATCCCACGATAATTGGAACACACCCTCCGGTCCCCCTTCTTGTAGAGAGGGACCACCACCCCGGTCTGCCACTCCATTGGCACTGCCCCCGATCGCCACGCGATGCTGCAGAGACGTGTCAGCCAAGACAGTCCTACAACATCCAGAGACTTTAGATAATCAGGGCGGATCTCATCCACACCCGGAGCCTTGCCACCATGGAGGCTACCAACCACCTTGGTGACCTCAGCCAGGGAGATAGATGTATCCGCCCCAACATCCTCAGCCTCTGCCTCTGTAACAGAGGACGTGACGGGGGGATTGAGGAGAACCTCAAAGTATTCCTTCCACCGCCCGACAATATCCCCAGTCGAGGTCAGCAGCTCTCCACCCGCACCGTACATGGTGTTGGCAAAGAACTGCTTCCCCCTCCTGAGGCGCCGGATGGTTTGCCAGAATCTCTTCGAGGCCGACCGATAGTCATGCTCCATGGACTCTCCGAACTCCTCCCAGTCCCGGGTTTTTGCCTCTGCAACAGCCCGGGCCGCGGCACGCTTGGCCTGCCGGTACTGGACAGCTGCCTCAGGAGTCCCCCGAACCATCATGGCTCGATAGGACTCCTTCTTCAGCCTGACAGCATCCCTTACTGCCGGTGTCCACCACCGGGTTCGGGGGTTGCCGCCGGGACCAGCACCAGAGACCTTGCGACCACAGCTACGAGCCGCCGCATCGGCGATTGAGGCAGAGAACATGGTCCACTCGGACTCCATGTCTCCCTCCTCCGCCGGGACCTGGGAGAAACTCTCCCGGAGGTGCGAGTTGAAAGTCCGTCTGACAGGGGGCTCAGCGAGACGTTCCCAGCAGACCCTCACTATACGCTTGGGTCTGCCAGGTCTGACCGGCTTCTTCCCCTGCCAGCGGATCCAACTCACGACCAGGTGATGATCGGTTGACAGCTCCGCCCCTCTCTTTACCCGAGTGTCCGAGACACGCGGTCGAAGGTCAGATGATACGACAACAAAGTCGATCATCGACCTCCGGCCTAGGGTGTCCTGGTGCCACGTGCACTGGTGGACACCCTTGTGCTCGAACATGGTGTTCGTGATGGACAAACTGTGACTGGCACAGAAGTCCAACAACTGAACACCGCTCGGGTTCAAATCAGGGGGGCCGTTCTGATCACCCCTCTCCAAGTGTCACTGGCGCCTCCCACATGGGCGTTGAAGTCCCCCAGGAGAATGACGGAGTCCCCGGGCGGTGCACCGTCCAGTACCCCTCCCAAGGACTCCAAGAAGGCCGGGTACTCTGCACTGCTGTTAGGCCCGTAGGCCGTCACAACAATGAGAGACTTGTCCCCCACCCGGAGGCGGAGGGACGCGACCCTCTCATTCACCGGGGAGAACTCCAACACATGGCGGCTGAGATGGGGGGCAATGAGAATGGCCACCCCAGCTCGCCGCCTCTCCCCGCGGGAAACTCCAGAAAAGTGGAGCGTCCAACCCCTCTCAAGGAGTTGGGTTCCAGAGCCCAAGCTGTGTGTGGAGGTGAGGCCGACTATCTCTAGTCGGTATCGCTCAACCTCCCCCACGAGCTCGGGCTCCTTCCCCCCCAGTGAGGTGACGTTCCACGTCCCAAGAGCCAGATGTTGTGTGTGCGGACTGGGTCGCCGAGGTCTCCGCCTTCGACTGCCGCCCAGTCCTCTCAGCACCGCGCCACCACGGACCCCTCTGCAGGTGGTGGGCCCACAGGAGGGACTGCCCACGTCATCCCTTCGGGCTGAGCCCGGCCGGGCCCCGTGGGCTAAGGCCCGGCCACCAGGCGCTCGCATACGAGCCCCGACCCCAGGCCTGGCTCCAGGGTGGGGCCCCGGCTGCGCCATGCCGGGCGACGTCACTGCTCTCGTTATAGTGCGATCCATGGTGGTTTTTGGACTGCGCTTCGTCTGACTCGTCACCTGAGGGACCAGTTGATTAATTCCATATAACTAAAGCCAATATATCCAAATTATACTGGAACTGGACCCTCCGTTCACCGTTATCCGGAGTTGACCACGTCAGTGCGAGGTTCCACCGTGAGGCCCAAGTCCTTCAATCAATCCTTCCACGCGTTTAAGTCCATCCAAAGATCTCACTCCCAGGTCGTTAAGGGAATGTTCAATCCGACTCACACCCCGTTGTGTCCCCACTGTGCCCTCGACCACGACTCTGACCAACTCGCGGAAACTCTCCTTGTTTTCCGCGGACAGCCGCTCGTAAATCTTCTGAGTGGACAGCCCTCCAACTTCGCGGTAGATCAAGCCAACTCCAAATCCAATCAGGAGGAACCCTGCCACCATAAATCCAAAAATGTATATATCCTCAATGTCCTCGATGGACAGTCCTGACAGACAAACGGGGTGCCACTTTTGCCAGTTGTCAAAAACGTACCCAGCAGCCGCCGTACCATCCGGGCAAACGGCATCTCCAGAACCGCCTTTACGTGATGAAAAAATAGTATCAATTGCGTTGAGGGACCAGTTGATTAATTCCATCATTTTTTCAAGTTGTATACAGGCAGAAGTCTAGGAAAAAAGACAGTCAGGGCAAGCAGAGCAGGAGAGACACGTCTGACCTCGAGGAGAGCAGGAAGAGCAATCCCATGTATCCCCCAAGAGCATGTAAATGACACACCTCATTTTGTAATACAATAATTATTAGGAAGTGGTGAGGATAGGGAAGTCTGGGCGTCTCTGCTTAGACTGCTGCCCCCGCGACCCGACAACGGATAAAGGCGAAGAAATGGATGGATGGATGGATTTTTGTACATCTAGTGCATATATGTTTTTGGATGAGGAAATGTTTTTCTGTAAACTGTTAAATACTCCAAAGTGAGTATTTGGGCCATGATGTCCTGAAGTGCCTGTAAAAAGTAATCGTGTGCTGAAGCGAAGTGGTGCCTGCCTGGTCCTCTCCTTGCGCTCTCTCTGCTATGCTAAATTATGAACCAATGGTGAGTCAGAAAACCCCAAACAGGAAGGACAGAGGAGCGGAGCACACTGTGTGACACATCATGCACCACTGCTTGGTATAAATTTACGACCTTTCTGTTTCCTTCTTTCATCATCGGCTCTCAGCTCCTTCCCATCTGTCACTACTCACACAAGTAAACACACAAATCTGTCTAAACTTCCAAATTTTTTGTTTTTTGTTTTGATACGATGCATAAATGGCAACAATAGCATTGGATAGATCCTATGATTTCCACCTCTAATGATCCAACGTGGGTTTCATTAAATGTTGGACCACATGCCATTTATTACAGTTTATAGAACGTTATTTTTTTTTATTACATAATTCCACTCCCATCGCACCTCGATTATAGAAAAATATCTGATGTGGAATACATTTTAGAGACAAAACATGACATTTGCCGAACACAACAGAGAAGAAAGTCCTGGTCAATTCTGATACCGGTCAACTGCTATGCGGTTCCACTGCGGACGACATGGGGAACAGAATACCTCCCTCAACCCTCCCCCCCCGCTTGCTCGCTGAGACCAAACACCTGGAAGTCTGGCTGCTGTGGTTTGGCTGCTTGGTGGTCTCAGAGCTAGACGAAAACTGCTTAAGAGACCCGTAATCCTTAAGCTTGGTACTGCTGACCGCTTTACCCCTCTAAGATATTGCCGTTGATGTCAAATGCAGAGAATACATTTTCCTACTGGACCTTTAAATATAACCCAAAGGTGGTGAAGTAAAATGCTAATTATGAACATTAATCAAAATAAAAATGGCCAGTTTCAAGTTCAATTCAATTTCAATTCAATCACAGTTGGAAGATATTATATTTGTGTACAATCTTTGTGACTCTGTGGAACAAAAACCTTCGGAAGCCTTTTAAAGCTTAAATGGTTGTAAATATCTAGCTTTTTCCTCATAAATTGTACATTGTCTATGTTCCAACAGAAATTTCCAGACCAGACCACAACATGGTGTTTTATCATACACTATTGTTAGTATCTTTGTAAAAAGTTTGATATTTTGCGTGTATCAGAGAGAATGTGTAATTGAATATTTGACATTTTGGGCTGAGAGCTGAGCAAGAGTTGTCCTCTCTTTTTTCTTTCCTATCTAGCTCTAAAGGCGTGACAGAGGCCAAAAAAACTAGATAGAAACCAAAATATGGATTTTCTTACATTTTTTTTGTTGTTGTAAATTTTTTGTGGCTTGAAATGTAAACATTAAAGCTGGGGTACCTTACTTCTTTGAACCCACAAAAAGGAACAATGTGATAAAATCCGCTCTCAAAACAGTTTTTTTCTGGCCTCTGTCACATCTTTAAATCAGCTTTTTCAGACATATAAGTGAAAAAGAGTGGTCCACCCTTACTCAGCCAATCAGCTCTCAGCCTAAAGTGTCAAATAGTGACTCACAAAACTCTTTTTACTTTCAGTTTTGACAAGATAATGCAGTGCCCCAGCTTTAACAATATGCCATCTAATAATCCAACATCTTTCCCTCCTGCTTCAGTGCCAGCGGACTATAGCACGGTGCAGCATGACTCACTCTTTACCAACAAAACTCCAAACTCCATATTTTTTCCGAGAGTTTTTAGCGTTCGTCAGTGGCAACATCCACCTGGCTGCTGCATTGAGGAGGCGGCTGACACAACACTGGGGCCGAGCGAGGGAGAGGAGAGAGATAGTGAAGGGGGGGGGGGGGGGGGGGGGGATCAGAGCAAAACAGTCAGACAGAAACGGAACCCCACGCTGTCCACCTCTGCCTCTCTCCTCTCCACTCCAAAATCTCTGGACTAATTCCCCGTGGCTGCCCCTGCATTCAAATGGTCATGGTTAAGGAAAAAGGTAGGAAAGATCAGTGACTGTTTTAGCCTGTTTTGCTTCTATACAATTTATTTGCCTTTAGATACTTTATCCTATACAACAGTGGCATTGCTCTTGTATGGCATTTTCCTCTATAGTTATCTGTCTTTGCCTGGTGTTTCTGTATGTGGACTGTCATGTTTCCAGTCCGGATAGACTTGCTACACCCTTTTCCTAGCGCTCCACCAGCTGATCCTCAATTTGGCAACGTCAAGCTTTATGTTAATGCATCCTAGCACAAAGCATATGGCCTATTATGCGTTCCACCGACGGGAAAAAGACATTGCCGTTTGCCATTTAAGCGTCGCAGTGGTGATTTTTGAATGGAACACGCTTGGAATAAGAGCTCATTACAGACTATACCGGACCGTGTTCCCATCCATGCACACTGCGCAGCAACGCTATGAAACCAGTGCGCTATCTCTCCCCCTATGCCTCCCCCTGTTTCACCGCTCGCCCCTCTGTCTGCAGCCGTTTCCATAGCGACCATCTAAAAGGTACAGTTCATTGTTTTGTCAGTGCCCTGGCCTCATTCACAGTGTTATAGAGAGACACAAGAGGAAAGAGTGAGAAGGTGCACGGTTTTAGCAGTTTAGAGAGGACACCAGTATCGTCCGCTTTTGATAAACATATGTTGTGTGTTGTTTTGTTTCCATGAAAAGATTCAAGACAAAAGAAGAACAGGATTTTCAATCTTGCCTCTTTTTCAAGCTCACGCAAAGTTGTAATTTGACTGCCATGTTATTACTGTCCTGCTATACTCCAGGGTGAATAAGATAATGTGATTAATTGTGTGATTTATAGTTAAGTCTTGGGTTTATTTTGTAAGATAAAAAAGAAAAAGTTGGATTCTAAGAGTTTTGGTTAAAGCTGGGGTACCTAACTACTCGGAGTATCTAACCACACAGAAATGAATCAATGTAATAAAATTCAATTAAATATTTCCCTGCTCTCAAAACAGTTAAGCTTCATCACTAGTTTTCACATGCGTTGGGCTCTGTATCATGTTAGATTTGCTTGTTCAAACAAAAAATGGCAAAAAAGAGAACCACCCCTCTTCAGCCAATCAGCTCTCAGCCCAAAGAGTCAAATAGTGACTCACAAGGCTCTTCATTATAAGTATACAAATGCGAAGACGGCATGTTGTGGTCGGATTTAAACATCTTACTTTTAGACTCTTTCTGCTGGGACCCTCGACATTCCAACTTGAACTGATTTTGGCTTGATTCCTGGGTCTTTTTGAATGTGTTTTTGACTTGTTTTAGCACTCATTTAGTCTTGGTTTGACACTACAGATCATCCATCATCCATACATTTTCTTCCGCTTTATCCGTTGCCGGGTCTGAGCTACTTCAGACCAGCCTCTGTTATATCCATGTTTTTGTTATCTACTACTTAGATATGCCTGCAGTGCTCTTTCTATGAATCATTTCCAAACATTCATCATATTTTGGCCTTATAAGTTCAGCCTCTTTATTGATGGAGAGTGAGTTTGCGGAGGCTTGTTGTGTTTTGGAGCTGAGGTCAGGTCGCGGCGGTGGAGTAAATGAGAGCACAATCAGGGACATAGTATTAACGTTAACCTGTAATTTTCTAAAGAACCAGACCGCACAATAAATCACCGTGACTCAAACCTGCTCTTCAGATGTTTTGGTGCTCGGGCGAATGTCGTATGACTCACAAGTCTATAATATCATTACTGTAAAAATCAGAATATAGTTCCATGTCTCCCGCTCACTGTAAGAATGTATGCTTTTTCTAAGATTGCATGTTTATTAACATTTATGTACATTGGTTTGGCCACTGTACCTATGGAGTTTTTTCCTGAGTTTGAACGGTTTGATTCTCTGACAGACAACAAATACATTTCTTTTGGCGAGGTACATTTATTCAGAAAGACACCAGAAAAGTCTATTAGTATTGCACAATTTCCTATGCAAAGCAACTCAAAGCACTTTAAGAAAACATTTTATTCACGAACAACCTAAAACATTAGTAATAATTAAACAATAATAAAAAGTAGATATGATTATTACTATGAAATTCTTCGGTTGCATCTAATCCATTACATAAACAGATTCCAATTATCATCCAGTTAAGTCTGCCAGCTACAGTATGATAAAAATATAATATAATAAATACAAATAACAGGATTCAAATAATGTCAGTGACCGTTCTAGATTTATAGCTGCATGGATTCATTTGCCAACAGAAAAATATAAAAACAGGCAAAATCAATGATAAATCCATGTTCACAGCCTGGAATAAAAATCTTTCTATCTAATATATGAGTTTCCATACATTTTACAACCCTACTGCCCACATATACTCTAGCTACCTGTCACTAGTTCTGTTTTGGTACAAACTATTATTGCACTAATCACTACACAATGATTTCCAAATGTGAGTGTTATTCCTCAGCTGGTCCTCTGGCTCACACATGAATCCTGAGATGCCCCTTCAGTCTGTGATCAGTGCAGAAAGTAGGTTGTGTGTGTTTAGTCTGAATGTTTCTGCGTTTATGCTCCATTTGGCAAAGCGTGGAGATTGTTTACAGCTCCACAGCCCAGAGCAGGACGGAGACGGCTCCTCAAACGCGCCCCTCGTCTTCATGTGGAGATTGGACCGCAGACCGTATAGCTGGTCTGTGATCAGCCACTCCGCAAACCAGGAATACAGTCCATCTATTTATTGAGTACTTTCAAATACACATAGCAGCATCAGGCTATAGCACAGTCTACAGTTGACTGACAAACAGCAGCATGTGGAGGAGATGTGTAAAAGCTAAGACATGCAAAAAGGAACATGGCCGTGATATTTAAGACAATCTAAATGTAAAAAAGTCAGACCAGAACGAGTCAACTCACCTTTCGTACATGCTCCACTCTCTCACTGTCTGGACTACCAACATTTTTTTGTTAAAGAATACATAATACATTTTGTTCAGACGTCATGCTGTCTCTCTCTTATTTGAACTTTTGCAAACTTGTATTAAAGAGCCCTGTGAGTCCCTATTTGATTCTTTGGGCTGAGAGATGATTGGCTGTGATGATCGGGTGGTGCTCTCTTTTTCCTCTTTTCTGTCTGAGGAACTAGTGAGGAACTATTTGATGTATTTTCATTACAAAGATACTTTTGAAAGTTTACAAAGTTTTAAGTGAGAGTAGATAACACTTTTGGCTTCTCTACTCACGGTAGATAAAAGTATTTGTCTTGGCTTCCTTGTTTAACTGGACATGTTGTTGGTTGTTTCCTTTCTAATTCACTCCACTTTGTTAGCATCACTCTTATTGTTCCCCATGATGTCACCCGTACTACTGAAAGTATTTCAGGAAGTATTTCAACGTGATTTCCTATTGTAATGAATGAGCAGAAGTGACATCAAAATCTCAGTAACACGCTATTGTGTCTTATGCTGCGGTACTTGAAAATTACCGTCCCATCTCAAATCTGCCTTTCATGGGAAAAATTCTTGAAAAAGTTGCCTACCAACAACTTACTGAATTTTTAATATCTAATGACTCATTTGACATGTTTCAGTCTGGCTTTAGACCACACCACAGTACTGAGACCGCTCTAGTCAAGGTAACAAATGATATTCGGCTTAACACTGATGCAGGAAAAGTCTCTGTTTTAGTCATGTTAGATCTGAGTGCCGCTTTCGACACCGTTGACCATGAGATTCTCATGCAGAGACTGGAGGACTGGGTTGGTGTTGCTGGTACCGCCCTAAGCTGGTTTAGGTCCTATCTAGAAGAAAGGAAGTACTGTGTGGAGATTGGAAACTATGTCTCAGATAATATGGCCCTGACCTGCGGAGTGCCACAGGGGTCGATTCTGGGACCTCTCCTGTTCAATATTTACATGCTGCCATTAGGTCAGTTAATTCAAAGTATGAAAGTGTCCTACCACAATTACGCTGATGACACTCAGATCTATGTCTCACTGACTGCAGGAGAGCATGGGCCGGTGGACTCACTCCTTCGCTGTATCCAGCGGATCAGTGAGTGGATGCAATGCAATTTTCTCCAGCTAAATGCGGACAAAACCGAAATGATTGTCTTTGGTCCCGAGAAACAAAGAGAGACCGTCATTTGTCACCTTCAGTCTCTCTCCCTAAGGCCCTTAAATAAGGTCAGAAATCTGGGAGTAATAATGGACTCTGACTTAAACTTCAATAGCCACATTGGATCGGTAACATCAGCAGCTTTTTATCATCTGAAAAATATTGCCAAAATTAAAAATATTGTGTCCAGGGCAGACTTGGAGATTCTTATCCATTCTTTTGTTTCCAGTAGGCTGGATTACTGCAATGGCCTGCTCACAGGTATCTCCAAACATGCAGTAAGACAGTTGCAGTATATTCAAAATGCTGCAGCCCGAGTCCTGACTAGAACCAGGAAGTACGACCACATTAGTCCGGTCCTCAGGTCTCTGCACTGGCTTCCCGTGGCCCAGAGGATAGACTTTAAAGCAGCTCTCCTGGTGTACAAGTCTCTCCATGGCCTTGCACCAAAGTACATCCATGATATGCTAGTCTCATATGAACCAGCCCGGACTCTGAGGAGCGCAGGGACGGGACTCCTGTTAGTGCCCAGAGTCAGGACTAGACAGGGGGAGGCTGCTTTTCAGATTTATGCAGCTGGAGTCTGGAACGGTCTTCCTGAGGATGTGAGACTGGCTGCCTCTCTGTCAATGTTCAAATCCATGTTAAAGACTTTTCTTTTTTCCCGTGCATACAACTAGAGAATTTTATCTTTTTAACACACCTTGTTATTTATTGTTGTAACTTTTTGTGTTTTTAACTATTTTATTGTTTTTAATTACTTGTGTGATTTTTATGTTTTTAAATTACTTATGTGATTTTAATGCTTTTTAATTACATATGTGTTTTTAATTGTATTTTAATGGTGATGATTTGTGCATTGTGTGGTGTGGACTGTGAGGCGCTTTGTGTTGCCCTGTGCAGGAAAAGCGCCCTATAAATAAAGATTGATTGATTGATGTGGCAAGAAAATACACTTAAATTCAATTGTAGAATAGAACAAGCACATACCCTAGTGGGACAGAGGTTGTGGGTGTAGGACATTTAAGGTAAAGGTAAGTTTTCCTGTGTGGGTCAGCAGAGTGTCCTTAGAATCGTTTTTTATGGAAAAAGAAGATTTTAAATATTATTTTTAGACAGCCACTGCTAACTTTTTGTTTGTGAAATATATGTATTCGACAACATCCATCCATCCATCCATTTTCTTCCCCTTAATCCATTTCTGGGTCGGGGGTTGGCCAGAGATACCACCCAGTCCACAGAGCACCAGCCCCTCATTGATCCTCCTGCAGGTGGTGAGTCCACAGGAGCTGAGATCTTTCAGTTGGGGCTTCAGGCAAAGTGGGGTTAATTGTCTAGCCTAAGGACACAACGACAGCAGTCATCAGTGGGAGACGTGAAGTAGGTCTTACGGTGGGCTCGATCCCACGACCTTCAGGCTCAGGCCAATGCTCTACCAAATGAGCCACTGTCGCCCCTATATTCGACAACATTGCTCATCAAAACATGCATCGAACCCATGAGACTACGACAAGACTCGTACCAGCAGGAATTCCAATAAAACAAAACAGAAATAGTATTAGCTCTTGTTGATATATTTTCAGTCTTGCCCAGTGTTGGGAGGACTGAGGACATTCTCTCTCCACATGTTTCTCTCAAAGTGCAGCTCTGTGTGGGATCTGGGCAGAGCCTGGTGTGGGTTTGGCTTTTATGTCACGTTCATGTGCAGGCGGTGGTTTGACAGCGAAAGGCCGTCTGTGTAGACAAGACATGTTTCAGGTCACAAACAGCCAGCTAGAATATAAACTCCATTCTCTGTATTTATTTGAAATTAAATTGGACAGATTTCTTCAAAGTTTACTTAGTGGAGTTGAAATATATATTATTGTATAGGTCTATTAAAAACTGAAAATGTAATGTGTAATAAAGGCTACACAGACCATTTACTTACAAAAAGCACTGAGAAACTTTACGGCTGGACAATCTGCTTCTTACGTAGGTTCATTAAAATCCTGCTGTTTAGCCTGGAATGTTCCACAGGCACCTAGATACCTGCATGTTAAAGCCTGACCCTGAGCTAAGATGAGCAGGGCCTGGTTAGTTTTGTGATGGGAGACCTCTGGGAACATCAGGTACTACAGTGGAGCGGCAGAGGATGTACAGGTTAAACTAATAATTAGAAAATTGTTCTAAAGTATTTATTTCTATCATTTAACTGAAATGTGAGAACAATTTATGATGTGAATTTTACAAACTCTGAGCAAATTATCAACATAAATAAATGCAGGCTTGACATATCTCACTTTGCCTAGTTTCACATTGTAACTTAAATTATAGACGTAAATATACTTTTAAACGGTATTCTAATTTTCCAAGTTTCACCTGTAAGATGCAGAACTGTTGTTGTGTCTTTAGGCAAGACACTTCACCCACATTGCTTGTATAAGAGTATGGTTCGGGCTTGAATGATGGCTGCTGGACATTGGGACCATTGACTCAGAATAGCAGCCTCTGTGTCACTCTAACACAGGGCACATGCGGCTACAACCATCATTTACCACCTGTACAAAGTGAACGAATGAATAATGCCATGTGAAGTGGACAAAAAATCACTACATAAAATCCATGCTAGTTACAGTAAGTGACTTGAGTTGTGGAGAGAAGAGACATCTGACATCTGTCCAATGATGTTGTTCAATTAGTTTTGTGCCATACTGTTTTATACCATACTCAGGTACATTCCAAGGGAAATAATAACATTTCCATAGCAACAAGCAGGTGGCAGACCAGAAAACTTTCACCTTTTGTGCTTTGAAATTATAAGTTGTTTATGCATAATGTATTTTTATTTTGATAATTTAGTTATGGAGTTGAGCTTTATGCATGTCACATCTGCTACTGCCCTTCAAGACCTGAAAAGTAAAATTTTAAAAAGCACAAACTTACTCATAAAACCGTTTAAAAATCAAGTTGTGTTGAAGTGAAGTGAGTAGGCAAGTTTAGGCAAGGAAAGTTTATTTGTATAGCACAATTCATACACAAGCACTGATTAAAGCAAGATAGAGACAGTCACACAAGGCATTCAAATCATTAATAATAATAACAGTACATTAAAAAGAGTGAAGATAAAGTCCCTCATTTGTATGCACAACTAAACAGAACAGTTTTGAACCTGGATTCGGACACTGTCAGAGAAGAAGCCTCTCTCACGTTTTCAGGAAGACTGTTCCAGAGGAGTGTGTGCGTGTGTCATATGCTCTATTTTACGACTTTTACATCTCGATTCGTCTTCTCCTAACCTTGTATAACACACCAGCTGTGAGTGCAGGTGGGCCGCGCCGCGCTGACTAAGCTCTGAATTATAGTGTGTGGGGAAACAGACGAATCACAAGTTTTTGCAGCGCTGGCGTTTTGTCTGTGTGCAGCGAGCGTCCTATTTTTAAAGCCAAGAATAAACAGTAGCTACAGGGACGGGGGAGTATTATCAGGACCATGTGGAGCAGCGTTTCTACCTCGAGCTCCACGTGCTGCCATCCTGATTCACTTATTAGGATCTTAGGACTCGCAATGGGGTGAATGAGATAATCGGCTTCACATGTGTCTGGGATCCACGCTGGGAAACTCCCACAACACAACATTCGAGCTAGTTCTGTTAGCCAAGGAGCAAAGTTTGTTGGGTGACCATTCAGAGGTACATTTGCTGGGGCACCTAACTTTTGTCCCAACAGAAAGAGTCATGTCCAATTAAAATCAGACCACAAAACGCTGTCTTGATATGAGAAGAAATGTTTTGTGTTAGTCACTGTTTGATGCCTGAGGTGGGAGTTGGCTGAGTGAAGGTGCTCCTCTGTTTTTCACTTTTCCATCTGAAAAAGCTGATCTAAAAATGTGACTGAGACATAAAATACATGCATGGAAAAACTGATAGAAACAAACTGTTTTGAGAGCGAGAATTTTATTAGAGTTAATTTTGTGTGGTGTGAAACTTATTGATTTTTACACACTCATTCATGCATGCAAATAAGAATAGTGTCCAATAAATCTACATGAGACCAAAACAAGATTTATAGGTTATTTTTATTCTTTTCATGAAAATGCAAAATGTATTTATTTATTACAGGCACAGTGCATATTAATGAACATTACTGTAAACATGCCAGAATTATTTCAATTCTTCAAGCCTTTCCATGAGCAGATGTGATTGAGATTTTTTTTAAGACATACAACAAAACAAAACAAGAACAAAAACACACAACAATTTTTTAACTTTATAAACAAGGTCTTCTATTTTATGCAATAGATCAGAGTAACTTTCTTATGTGATCCTAAAAGTGTGAGGTTTAGTGTACAATTCTACACATATGCCTTCAAAACCAATATGAGTCGACTTAAATCTCAAGTTCAGATCAAAATAGATAAACACATACATATTTTGTGCTATACTTATTTGAAATATTGTATAACAAGCATACATTCTCGCATGCCTGTTTACTCGGAAATAAAACAGATTATTTGTTTATTGAATGAAAATAGCAGCTCGTCAGCCGAATCGAAGCCCCTCACTGAGCCACATGCTGAACTTTCTCATAGACCCGGTGTTTGTCCAGCTGAAGATCCAGAGAAGGGGCAGAGATAAGGGGAAACAGTATCGACCAAATATGGGCGGACTGTAAGTAAGTAAGTAATTAGTAAGTAATATTTATTTATATACCGCCTTTTCACTGCACATCGAAGTCTCAAAGCGGTTTACAATTGTTTTTGTTTTGGGAGTGGGTGTGCCAGTACAGGAGGCAGATGCCAGACCTATTGTAAATATTTTTAGTGGTAGGGGAAACCGGAGCACCCGGAGGAAAACCTACGCAGACACGGGGAGAACATGCAAACTACACTCAGAAAGGCCCTGGTCCAACCGGGATTCGAACCCAGGACCTTCTTGCTGAGAGGCGAGAGTGCTATCCACTCAGCCACCGTGAGCCGCTCCGTCATAGATACACATACACTGTCCAGGCCAAC
Source organism: Knipowitschia caucasica (assembly GCA_964034765.1). NCBI lineage: Eukaryota > Metazoa > Chordata > Actinopteri > Gobiiformes > Gobiidae > Knipowitschia > Knipowitschia caucasica. The sequence goes on from OZ035835.1 coordinate 33,311,650, forward strand.
AAACTTCCTCCCCGTCTCAACAATCAAACCTCCAACACAACCACACAATTGACAGTAGTGTTAACAGACACACAACCAAAAACATTCAGTGTTGTATTTATTAAGTTGTTTGGTCCTTATTTTTTTATTGGAAATACACATGGATGGATTTTTATCTAGACTTAGTGGTTTTGTAGTTGAAGTTAAACCCAATTTGATTAAGACTGTTTTCCGATAATATTAAACCAGCTTTTATTTTGACCTGCTTTCTGAAGATATAGTGTTTTTTTTTTTTTTTTTTGAATGCCTTACTAAGTTTGATGTTTTGTCACAACTTTGAGCTACTTTTCAAGCTTCATCCAAGCAAAGATGGCCCAATTAACACAAAAAATCCAGCCAAATGCTTATTTTAATGCTGCAACATCTGTCCTTGACTGTGACGTCAAGGACAGAGCTGTTTTTCACATGAGTTTTGCCTCTAAAATACTTTTTTTCTCCTGTAAAATGATGTTCTTTACTACTTTGCAACTGTTTCTACTGCTTCATTTTGTGTTTGACTGTGCCATGTTAGATTTAATTGTAAACCCAAAACACATTCCACTAAATGGGAAGTTTGAAGTATTCTTGTCTTCTCTGACTCCATGTTTATCCATTTCCACTTAAGAAATGCTTTTATATTGTAACATATAAAATACGGCTTTCTACGAGTTCCTATAGCTTCCCTAAAACATTTATCTACACTTTTTTCTGTTGATTTGAGCAGTCCTCTATTGTTTACAAAGTCTCAGGGCTCCACCTTCTGTCTGTCTGTTATGCTTAGGTTATTTCTAACAACATTGCAAATAATATTAAGAACAATTGCTGTGGAGGCTAGAATACCTTCCAGAGCCAGGCACACAGCCAAAGTCTCTCTCAGATTGTCTCCATCTCCTTCAATGGCGTCTGCAGTTCATCGAGCGGCCATCGCGACGTCCAGCGAAACGTGGCTGAAGTATTTTTTTTCCCTGTCAGCATCATGTACCTGAATGGTCAAACACAAATACTGCTCAGTGTGGCCTTCACCCATTCAAAAATACAATCATTATCGCCTAGTGCTCCCTTGGGACAGCCATTCAAAGACGTGGGGGTCTGCTGGTGGCTGATAGAGGCAGGACTCGGTTAATTGTGCCCACGTTTGAAGTGCTTTGTCTGGGATAGCGGGTGGCGTGGAGCAGGGGGGTGGGGCAGGGGTGAGGCCTACATATTTATAAAGGGGAGGGTTGAAAGATTTGTGTTGCGTTGGGGTGATGAAGAGACTTGAGCTACACCCCCACCCCCCCAAAACGACCCAGGACGATTTGGATTCATGTCTTATGCTCTTTGATTTATGGGTTTGGTGGTGGTCCGACCTGCGGGGTACAAGGACAATGGGAGCCAAGCAGATATATGTATTGTGCGTATTAAACAGGGCAAACTATGAACTCAGTCGACGTGGAAGAAAACTGCAAAGTTATTACACTGAAATATTGATCGGCTTGTTTAAATAAATATATTCACTTACAAAACAGTACGGATCTGCATTTCAAAAACTGCATTTGAATTTAAGGGAGTTGTCAAGGGGCTGAGAAATAACAAGAAATAAGAAATTGTTTTTTCAGGTTTGAAATATGTTGTCAAACTAACTATAGAGTGTATAATCAATATGCATTAGACTTATTGTAGGGTTATCAAAAGTATTGGAAATCAAATGTTAATTGATAATACAAAACTAAATTTATAAAAGATATTATGGGCTCTCGCTTTTGCATGTTCTCCCTGTGTCTGGTTTCCCTGCACTAAAACATGGACTATAGGCTCCTCCACAGGACTCCTGAAAAAGAGATTCTGAAATCTCAGTGAAAATATCCAGGGTTTCAAAATTGGTATTGAATCTTTTTCAATTTTGTATCAATAACACGTTTGGAATACTGATTTGGATATTGATGAATTTATGAACCTACATTGACCATAAAACATTGATCTTGTAAATTGATTGTTGTGAGGTTATTATTTACTGATAAATGCTGATTATAGATTTTCATATAGTTATTTAATGCAAACATAATATTTAATGTGTCAATGTCTTCTGGGAAATTACTATTATTTGAGAATATTGTTGTAATATTATGGAGCCACACATGAGTTCAAACTTACAACAAATTCACACAAGGTCAAACTGTTCGTCTTTAATCACTGTGAAAATTAACTGAGGCTGTCGATCAAAGCTGAAGACATTTTTATGATCCGTATATTTATGATGTACTTCCATTAATTTACATTTAAATGGACTGACTTTTATAGTACTGACTCCGATGGGAATCACTGCAGACATGGACAAACAGAAAAAAAGATACGTTTTAAAGAAAAAAAAATACATGGTGTTTAGTTATTGTTTGTCCCAGTTGTAGTTATCTCTTTGAGCATGTGAAATACGTGAGTTTAAATAGAAGGAAAAAAGTTGATAATTTTTGAGGAGCACAGAACACAAGATAAATGATCCATAACTCCATACTAAAATAAAATTACAAGCTGTGTCTTCAATTTTTGGCATATGTTATGTATTATTACTCACATGAATTTTTGTTTAATGTAAATGCATATAACGATGCATGTACATGTTTAAAAGAGCTCGAATAAATCTTAATCCAAATAGTGAAAAATAAAATCTCTAACTTTAACATATTAAAGAAGCAGGTATAAAATCTCTAGCTTTTTGCTTATTAACGAAGCAAGAATTAGAATAACATCTCTGACTTTAGCATTGTAAGAAGTAAGTATAAAGGGTCTATCTTTAGCATAATAAAGAAGCAAGTAAAACATATTGTATATTCGAGTGCAAGAAAATATAGTTGTATACATCTGTACATACAAAAAGTCTTTATAGAAAAATCTATTATAGATATAAACAGCTATAACTCAAGAACAAGGCAAATTCATTCAACGTTATTGCCTCCACCACCACATAGAGCCAACATAAATCTGATTCACCATCACATATTCCTATTAACCCTCTATAGCCTCGCTCAGCCATAACTCTTTCTCCCACATCTCCACACAACACTATCTTTCACAGTCCTTGGTCTTTGGGGTTTTCTGTTGGCTTATGTCTTTGTCTCTGCCACATGTAAACAACTGTCTGCTGTCTGCAAATCCTCCTCCAACCAGCGCAAAGCTTCAATAAATATTTGATCAGGCTGTGCATAGAGAAGTTCATCTGCCACCCCTTTTCAAAGCAGCAGCATAATGCTCCGGCTGGGTTTCATACGGTTTCATGGGGTATTATAGAGCTGCAGAGGTCTATTGTTGAAGTGCATTGGATTGGTTGAACTCCTCTTTTTCTTAAACAGCCCCAATTAGTTTAGCTTTGGCTGAAAAATTAACCAATATTATGTATATTTTAGATGCTTTATGTTGTTTAATGGCAGTGAAACAAATAGCCTATAATAATTTGCGTCTGAACTGTAAGTGGTCTTTTACAGTAATATATAAAAGTAATATATTTCAACACAGAAGGTTCATACAGTGTAGAGTATGGTTTTTCATTTGAATTTTATTTATGTAAATTATAAGTGACAGGGCGAAACGTCATTGTATTTCAGCCAGTGGGTAATGTAATCACCAGGGTGTATGTGTCTGTTGTTAGGTAGAAACAAATAACTTTTCTTTTTTTAAGAAATGGAAATGCCACTCTTGCTTTTTTAGTTTTCAACATGTTTTCTTCACAAACTGCGTTCTGGTTTGTTCAACTCCCAAGCCTCTGACATTCTCACTAAGTTCCATATTTTGTGGATTTCACTTTTCAAATGAACCTTTAGCTTAAAATAGTTCATTCAATTATAAAAAGCATGATGGATCCTCCTCAGTATCTATTGCATAAATCCTTGAATCTGAAATCACCGATATATTCTGTGCATTCTTCCAGCTTCAATGCAGGAAATGAAGCTTCCTCCGTGGATCCAGTTCTGCAATCTGTGGCCATATTGTTGTTTAGCTCCGAGGCAGAGGTCAGGACCAAATGTGTCCCGGGGGTCTAACATGGCTTCCCCTTAAACCCCCCCAGAGCCCCATCAGCAGGTCTTATTATTGGCAGCTCACATGAGACTTGAGCAGAGGATGTGGCAATAATAACCTCCTGAAAGTGCCATCACCAACATTAAAACACACCACAAAACATTACAGGACATTGCTATGAAGTTCTGTTCAAAGATCACATTTTAAGAATCAATAGTTGAAAGAAGGCTACAGTATTTCACAACATTTGTTTAGAGTTAGTAGACTTTATTTAGTTTATTACAACATGATAATTTGTCGGTGAATGGCAACACGGTGGCTCCAGTTCTGACCAAGAGCATCTGCCTCTGTGACCTCTGCTCCTGACGGGTTACCCTAGATGCATGGAAAAATGGGTCAAAAACAGAGCAGACATTTTAGTGTTACCACTTAAGTGTCAGTAAATTAGATGTTGAATAAGGCCATGTAGATGTAGCTTGGAAGCAACCAGTAGCTCACGGCCTTCTTAAAAGGATCTCCCAGAAAAGGACTATAGAAAGTTACGAAAAAGTTGCAAAATACTTCAAATGTTATGATTCACCGGCCTCCAGTCATTGTAAATGCATACACTCACTTTGTGCACTAATAAACAGATAATAGATTGTTTTATGGGCAGCTATCTGTACCTATAGCTATTAGTAATTGAGTAATTAAATGTCCCAAAATGAGAATACATGTTTGGAGACCCCAGATTGTAATGGGGAGTGTATTGCTATGGTGCTAATAACTGTGAGTAACTTATGCACTATAAACATGAAGACTAAACATATCCTTTGTTGTATTTTTGTCTTTGCCCATCGACAAACATGCATCGTCCATTCAGTTTCTAATGTCAAGAAGGCTAACTTCAAAATTGTCTTATCCCAGTTTAGTTGTTCTTAAACTAAAAGCACTTTTCTATATCTATTTATTTTTCTCAATACAAAACTTGCTTAACTCTTGGTGTTTCAATTCAGCTCAGTTTAAATAAAGCTTGCGTCTGTAAAAGTCTAATGTAATTCCATGTTTAACCTCTTGCACACGTATGATATCCTTGGCCCATTATATCAGACACATAATCAATAGTGTGTGGACTATTTGAGTGATCTTACTATCGTGCTAACAAGCTCAAAAAGGCCATTAGCGTTGTCCTTGTAGAACGTACTAACATCAATTTCGAACACTTACGCCATTATCTTTGCCCCCGGAAAAGAAAAGTCATTTGCACGTACTGTACATGTTACACAACTGGCCTTAGGATGCAAGGAACTTATCCAATTTTAATTCTTTCAAACCAATCTTTTAAATAATGCAGGGAGAATCCTTTTATCAAACGTGAAACTGTATAAAGTGAATTTCCATGTGGTTTATGCTTGATTAATAATGTTCAAACTAGAAATGATGTAATGAAATCCATCTATGCAGTTCCTTGCTGTCACAGTGAGTTTTCAGAGGCCTTTTAGATTAGTCTCTGTTATATTTTTCAAATCATGGAAAAAGAGAGGACCACAAAATGTATCATTTGTGGAGAGAAAGAAGTTAAGACACAGCTTTAGCAGAAGCCGTGTGGAAAAGAAAAAGCAGACATTTCCCGTTCAAACATCTTGGTTTGAACATCTGTCTTGGATTTTTGTCAAGACTTTTCCACTTTGGTCTAATGTCAACAAAACATGTTATTAAAAAATCTGGCGAAACTTGTGGTCTCCTCTTGGACGTATGGAAATAATTTAAATCCAACAATTAAAAAAAAGAAACAAAAAAAAACTAGCAGAAGACAAGTGGTTTAGTCGTTAAATAAATACATCTGTTCAAATCCTGCTCTTGAAAGCTCTTTGTGGTGTTGTGTCCTTGGGTAAGAAACCATACTGCAAAAAAATCATGAACATAGTTCTATTCTACAGACATTAGCTCTGAAAAGAGAAGTTTCTGCTCAGTCAATGAAGTTATAGTCTAATGCAGTTTTTAGTCCATCCATCCATCCATTTTCTTCCCCTTAATCCATTTCTGGGTGGGAGGTTGCAGTCAGTACACAGAGCACCAGCCCCTCACTGATCCTCCTGCAGGTGTTGAGTCCACAGGAGCCTTGATGTTTCAGCGTGTCTTGCCCAAGGACACAACAGCAGCAGACATCAGTGGGGGTTGTGAAGTAGGTCTTGAGGTGGGCTTGAACCCACAGCCTTCAGGCTCAAGGGCCAATGCTCTACCAACTGAGCCACTGTCACCCCAGTTTTTATTCTTCTAGTAGTAAAATGTTTAGAACAAATCAGACTACAACAGGCTTTCTTTATCTTGTACATGTAATCTTTTAAATACTTGTAGGAAATCCCTGTGAGTCACTATTTGATGATTCAGCTGATTAGCTGAGTGAGTGTGGTCTTCTCTTCTTCATTCTTCTGTCTGAAAAAGCTGATCTAAAGATGTGACAAAGGCCAAAAATAAATATGTGTGAAAAGAAAGTAGGGAACTTGTTGTATTTCTTTGGTATACCAACTTTAATTGTTGACTTTGGTTTAAAAAAAAATGAACTAAACATGTTAGGCTGTGACTTCTATGTGTATGTTACCTTCAATTATCGTATCCTCAATATAACCATTTGTGGACTTGGTTTGGTCTCGTTCTAGTCCTCATTTGAAAGTGGGTTAGCCTGAGTTAGCACCAGCCTTATATCAGCTGTCATGCATTGTGCAGTGTCCAGATGGTCGGGTATTTGACTGTGGGGGTGAAGTGTCCTGTGGAGAGATCCTGGAGCAGACTGGACCTGAGTCACCACACTGAGTTTAATCAGACACTACCCTCCAAACGACCCACGCCTCACCTCTCACCGACATTCATCCATCCATTTATTCTAGCCGTTAGTTTTATTCATATTTGAGGCTGGATTTGGTCTAAGGACTCCTCATCTAAGGACCTCTCTGATTACGTTGCAGTGGCATTACGTGAATTCACTTTCTTTCATGCTGTCAAATAGATCTCCATATACTTAGCAATGATGAAGTTAAATTTGATTTAGAGATTGAATTTCAACAGCGTATTTGACCCATGTTGCGAAAGGTTTCTGGAATTTCAATGTTATGGTTTTTTCATTCTATTGTAGCCTATACTTGGCTTCCTTCCTTCCTTCTCTAAATTCCTCACTGAAGTGCGGATTCAAGTTCAAATTGATTTATAATTTGTTCCATAATAGGCTTATTTTACGCTTGGGCCAGCAGTACCAGATACAGTCAAGCCAAGCAAGTTTATACGAGGATTATGTAGCATGTGGAAAAATACTAGTAAAGAGCCAAATTATTACTATCATAATCTGCATGTATCAGTCTAGCACACAGAGATTCAGAGATTCTAAAAAAAAACAAAAAAAAAACAAGGTAAACAGGACAAATGTATGAGTGATCACAGAGATGACATGTTTTTCAATGGAGATAGATTAGTTAAAGCTCGGGTACCTATTTTTCAAACTACATCATTTGCAACTATGTACTAAAATCAATCTAACGAGTTCATAGTTCTTAAAACAGCTTGGTTTCATCCCTACATTTCTCATTCAGCTATAACACCCATGGCCTGTCAATAGTAAATTATTATTGATCTAATATGTTATTGAAGAAACAAGACCACATTCTGTCTTGCTGTTTGGATTCTGCCTTTGCAACATCAGTGAATATACAGTACCACCAAAGACCTGCAGGCTTTTGTGAATTTTAAAGGACAACTCACCCTCAAATCCACTTTTTTTGCTGATAAACGGTATAAATGAGTGTCCAATAGTGTTGTCTACATATCCTGGTCATAATTTTGTCACTTTGGTGCAAATTAGTTGAAAGTTAAACTTTCTGCCTAAAACCGTCTGTGAGGCGCCATCTGCTGGCGACCTGTATTACTACATTTGAATTTTGAATCTGGCGCCAACACTGGCGCAGCAGCAAGACCTGACGTCTGAAGCAAGACCTGACGTCAGCAGCCCCCCGCCCAGAGCTATATAAACGGCCCATTCTCGTTCACGCCCCCTTTAGTCCTCCAGGCTATGCCCATTTTTGTTAATTGTAAGTAAAAACAGTGGGTGCAAGAAAATGTTAATCACTCAAACATGCATGAGCCATTAAAAATTACTTTAACATTGAAATCTGTCCAGTTCCTTTTGAATTGCTTTGCTGTGGATAAAGAGTCAAAGCAATAACACGGTATAGTGGTTCCTACATTATAGAAATGGCACATGTGCACATAATACTGATGCCTTTTCACTTTTCACAAATTGAACCAAACGTCCCTTAAATGCCTTGTTTTGGGCAGCAATCCAGGACCTCAGTCATCAATAATCCAGTCCTACTTCAGCAGCTCATTGATTGGCCCCGATGCTATTCCTGGTCCTTTGGTGGAAGAATCTTATTTTAGCTTCAGATAACGATTGCCGCGGCAGAAACGGCACCTCACCCTTTATGTGTTTGTTAAAATAGACAGGGAAGAGGATGCCGTCTTTCAAAGTGAAGCCATCAAAGCAGGCTGCGAATACAGCTGTATACAAACAGACAGAAGCAATTTCATCGTCTTTTTACCTTTGTTTTGTTTTGGTTTTTGCGCTTGTTTGTGAAAAAAAGTCGAAAGAAATATTCAGAAGCAGCAATGCAATAACTGGCACCAAACACATAACTTTGTTTATACCTGGAAAAAAAAGTATGTTTGTTGACACTAGAGCAATTTCGGACAAAAACGTATTCATCTCATTACTTGCATTTTTCTTTTATTGTGAAAAAATATATAACGCTTGGAATTTGAACAGAACATGAAAAAGAACATTGTTGCCCCTTTCTGAACCAAGATCAGATCAATACAATATACAATGTTGAAAATATAAGATTAATTTCCACTCTTTCTTACAGATTCATATTCAGAGTTGTTTATTATCTCGGAGAAATGCGTCTTGGAGCAGGGGGGGTCAGTAGCACCCACACACAGACATGATATAAAAAACAGACAATACACATATTAATAGGTTGACATATTTGCACAATCACCCGTGTTACAAATTCACATGTATGTATTTTTGGCCTCTGTCAAATCTTTAGGTCAGCTTTATCAGCCACAAAAGTTAAAAAACCACAAACCCCTCATTGTGCAAAATAACATGTTTTCTTATATATAAAGACAGCATGATGTGGTCTGACTTATTCACATTTCACTTTTACAATATCCTGTTGGGACAAACTACATTATATATAACCAAAAAAGCTTTTATAACAAAGGGATCTTGGTTTATTTCTATATCCATCCATTCATCCATTTTCTTCCACTTTCCCTCTTTCTAAATCTGTGACAAAAATCCAATCCTGCAGCTTGTTTCAGATAAGCAGCGATACAAATTAAATTTCCTCTAAAACTGTTTAAGAGGTGAGTAAGCGCAGATTCAGGTAATGGAGCAAACACAGGCTCTTAAGCAGAAGTAATGCTTGAGGAGAAAAAGGCCTCTCAGCGAAACTCATTCAAGCCCTAAGAGGTTTATTTGAGCTTCAGACCTGCACCTAAAGCTGTTAATCACACAGTTCAGGGATATTATTACTATGATTATACTCAACATGTCATCTCCAATCTCAAGCCCTCTTAGTGTACAGTACAGCCAGGTAATGTGACGCTGTACGCCGCACAGAATACAGGAGAATTTTGATTTCAACATATTCAAATCAACTCTTAGACATTGTTTCTTAACTACAAGAACACCACTAATGAGAGACAATATAAAGCACAATCGGCCGCATCGGAGTTCCTGGCTTCTTAAGGTGAATTGTGTGTTTTTGCTAAATGCCCATAGTCCTTGAAATGCCCTTGTTGTGTTTCAATGCAAGACACCTGTAGACAATAGTGTATCTGTTGAATGTGTGCTGCAGCTCTATCTATATTATTTCAGGTTAAAGGTGATGTCTGCAACTATTAAGCACACTATGAATACTAAAATTATATTTATTTTTGCAAAGAATATATATGTTTTTACCATTTGACCCCGTAGTACAAGATAAGATACGATATGAGAATCTTTATTTGTCCCACAGTGGGGATATTTTGATGTAATAGCGCACATACAGGACAGTAGACACACATGGAGCACATAAAATATACAAGAGAAGTAGCTGCCCTGCTTCTTGACTAGCAGTATTTTTCATAATAATCATAGTGAAACAGTCCCTCCCCTTCACAATTTGAGAAGTAACTGACCTTCCCTTTAAAGCACTGTGAATGCAAATGAGAAGTTAATTCAGACAATGAAAAATATGGATAAATGTGCATTGTTAAATACATTAACAATATATATATATATTTTTTTCCATATAGTGTCATGTAATATGACTTTAAAGTCATCATACATACATTTTTTACTGAAGAAAGACATCACTCTCCATTGCTTTCACCATTGTTATGTTTAATACCCTTGTATAATTACAGTTGTTTTATAATTAAGTCAAAGCCGCACTTTTTGAAATAGTTTTTTTATGTTTAAGTACCTTTTCCTTGAAGACTTCAGGTTGTTTCTTCACAGTACTGTTGCTGTGTCTGTATAGCGTTTAACCAGGTACACAATTACAATCTAGACCTTGAACTCTGTGATCTCTGGCTGCAGCGGTCTCTTCTCCGTACAACAGTTGAGTCTATATTTGTTGTGTTTTCTCTGGGGCCCCTGGTCCCAGCGCTGCTTCAGACCAACTGCCTCTCAGCCTTTTTCTCCCACGTCTTTGGGTCGGCACATTTTGAAGCCTCTACTCGATTCTTGCTATGTCCAAATTTAACACAATCCCAAGATACATGGAGAAAAAGTCTTTATGAATGTTCTTGATCTGAGAGAAACTGCTGCGGCTGCAAGTAATGAGTAATTGATTGACTGCGGAACCTTCCGCAGTCAACCATTGGTTTTGTATTTCTTTATTCCGTCATTTTTTTTGACACGTTTCACAGCTTTCACATTTTCAACAATTTCCACAAGTTATACATCAAAACGTTCCACATGTTTGGGAGATTATTGCTATTACTTTTGGGACTTCAGCGATTTCCGGTTTTTCCGCAATCGGACAAAAATCTGCATTGAGAATTCTGCAATGCATTTTAATAGGCCCATGCATTTTAATAGGACTTCAGCTCTTTCAGACATTTCTACAGTTTCAATGATTCAACAGTTTCAAGGATTCAACAGTTTTCAAGGATTTCAGCAGTTTCAAGATTTCAAGAGTTTCAAGGACTTCAACAGTTTCAAGGACTTCAACAGTTTCAAGGACTTCAACAGTTTCAAGGACTTCAACAGTTTCAAGGACTTCAGCAGTTTCAAGGACTTCAGCAGTTTCAAGGACTTCAGTGTAATCATGCAACCTAATAGGGATTTTTCCATGTAAACCAGTATAATGCAACTTAATAGGGATTTTTCCATGTAAACCAGTATAATGCAACTTAATAGGGTTTTTTCATGTAAACCAGTATAATGCAACTTAATAGGGTTTTTTTTCATGTAAACCAGTATAATGCAACTTAATGGGGATTTTTCCATGTAAACCAGTATAATGCAACTTAATAGGGGTTTTTACATGTAAACCAGTATAATGCAACTTAATAGGGTTTTTTCCATGTAAACCAGTATAATGCAACTTAATAGGGATTTTTCCATGTAAACCAGTACAATGCAACTTAATAGGGATTTTTCCATGTAAACCAGTATAATGCAACTTAATAGGGTTTTTTTCATGTAAACCAGTATAATGCAACTTAATGGGGATTTTTCCATGTAAACCAGTATTATGCAACTTAATAGGGATTTTTCCATGTAAACCAGTATAATGCAACTTAATAGGGTTTTTTTCATGTAAACCAGTATAATGCAACTTAATAGGGTTTTTTTCATGTAAACCAGTATAATGCAACTTAATGGGGATTTTTCCATGTAAACCAGTATAATGCAACTTAATAGGTTTTTTTTTTACATATAAACCAGTATAATGGAACTTAATAGGGTTTTTTCCATGTAAACCAGTATAATGCAACTTAATAGGGATTTTTTCCATGTAAACCAGTATAATGCAACTTAATAGGGTTTTTTTCATGTAAACCAGTATAATGCAACTTAATGGGGATTTTTCCATGTAAACCAGTATTATGCAACTTAATAGGGATTTTTCCATGTAAACCAGTATAATGCAACTTAATAGGGTTTTTTCATGTAAACCAGTATAATGCAACTTAATAGGGTTTTTACATGTAAACCAGTATAATGGAACTTAATAGGGGTTTTTACATGTAAACAAGTATAATGGAACTTAATAGGGGTTTTTACATGTAAACCAGTATAATGCAACTTAATAAGGATTTTTACATGTAAACCACTATAATGTAACCTAATAGGGGTTTTTACATGTAAACCAGTATAAAGCAACTTAATAGGGATTTGTACATGTAAACCAGTATAATGCAACCTAATAGGGATTTTTCCATGTAAACCAGTATAATGCAACCTAATAGGTTGCATTATACCACCAGACCAAGACCCAAACGAAGACTCAGACCACCACCAGATAATGACCACAGACCAGGTTTCCTTAGTTACAGGAACCAAATTGTTTCAGCGGTGAGGGGATTTTTCAGTTTCAAGGACACTTTCAATACATTCAGTAGTTTCAAGGATTTCAACTGTTTAAGAATTTAACCAGTTTCAAGGATATCAGGAGGTTCAAGGATTTCAGGAGTTTCCACACTTTCAACAGTTTCCAGGTTTAAAAAAGTTTCAAGGATTTCAGGAGTTTCAATGTTTCAACAGTTTCAAGGATTTCAGGAGTTTAAAGGTTTCAACAATTTCAAGGACTTCAGGAGTTTCAAATATCTATCAAGTATTTTAACAGTTAGCCTTTAAGTTTCAGATTTTTTTAGATTTCCACATTAGATCTGTTCCATTCGCAATGCTTCAGCATTGCAATTTTGAAATTTGAAATTTGGAGTTAAAGGAAGCCATTGATAATAGCACAAGTTTTATAGGTTTGTCATTTTGATTCTTGTGAGTCTGAAAACCCCAAACAAATGCAACAATGTTATATCATCCTTTTAACCTGTTCCCAACTCTCATTTGCTCGAGCAGAAATTACATTCCTAAATTTCTACAATTGACCTCTTCCTACTGCACATACAGCGTATACATACACATACATTTATGCATATACAGTACATACATTTTCATCAAGTGTTGATAATTTAAATGTTTGCACTTTTTTTGTCTTAATAGTTTATCACTAGTTTTCTCATGCATTAGCCGCGTTTCCACCGCAGGAGTTTCTGGTAAAAGGAGAGGGGAGAAACTTTTACAGGAACCTTCCTCTCCCTCGGTCCTCTCACTCAGTGTCAGTGTCTCCACTGCAGTAGGACCACTCGGCAACGTCATGAGTTTCGATTGCAGCATAAGCAAAACTCATTACGCCAAACCCATTATTATTATAGATCCATGCACCAAACCCATTTGTTAATTTTACATTCGTAACCGCTCCGATTGTTGTGGTCTTTGAGTTTTTTTATAGTCCTGCTTCAGTGTTTTAAAACTTCACGGCTTGTTTTGGAGTGTGATGAATCCCCAGTGCTTTGTGGTGATTTCGCCGCGATGCCTCAAACCCCGTCTGAGTCAATGCCGTGCTGTTGTTCACTGTTTCCAGTGATGTCTGCTAGGCTAATGCTGCTAAGCTCATGCTGCTGGGCTAATGCCGGTTGCTTTGCTGCTTTCTGCTGGCATCTGAGCGCCTGAGTCTGAGCTAGCTTTAGCCAATCAGCGCCAGGTTAACCTCAAGTCCCACCCGGGCCCAACGGCCCATGGAGGAGGGACTCAGTTGGGCCCCGTAAAAGTTCCTGTAAATCGACCCTGTGGGGAAAGTTCCTGCAGTGGAGACATGCACCGGCGTGGCTGGCCCTGGAAAATTACCCCAAAGTTCCTGCGGTGGAGAGGCGGCTTGTGTATTTTTGGCCTCTATATTTAGTCAAAGGGCCCTCAACTTTTTATGCAGAAGGTAACATGTTTTCTGATGAGATGGCAAACTATGGTACTATGGTATTATTACTAGTACTATACTTGTGGCCAGAAAGCCAGATCCCGTCAAAACTCGGATGCTGTGGAGGGCAGGGCCTGATTAGTGCTGTGATGGGAGACCATGGGAACACCAGGTGCTATAGTGGCGGTAAAGTGCCTGTTGTTGTGTTCTTAGGCAAGACACTTCAACCACATTGCCTAGAACGAGTCTGGTGTGTGCCTATACTGGTTGCCTCACTTCTGTCAGTATGCCCCAGGGCAGCTGTGGCTGCAGTAGTAATTTATCACCAGTGAATGAATAAGGACATGTGAAGCGTATTTGATTGTCCTGAGAAGCGCGATATAAAACCGATGCATTATCATTTATTATTACTAAGATAGCAGTGTTGATTGTGACCAGTTAAGTATTATTAGACATTTCATGTCTGAAATGTATTTTGTGTGTGTGTTTTGCAGTGGCCCATGCGCAGGACACTCAGCAGCATCACTCGTCAGAGAAGCCCCTGATCCAGTGTTACAAATGTGGACAGCCGTGTAAAGGAGAAGTCCTGCGTGTCCAGAACAAGCACTTCCACCTCAAGTGCTTCACATGCAAAGGTACAAACACATACAGTGGCAAGAAGGGTCTTTGGAACGCACTATAGTTAAACCACAAAGAAAAAAAGCTGTATGTACTCCAATGCATGTAACTATAGTCGTGTTTCTGGCTCAAAAGATGTTTGGTTCTATATCACTAGTTTTCACATGCATGTATTTTTGGCCTTTGTAGCACTCTCGCTTCTCACCAAGAAGGTCCTGGGTTTGTATCCCAGTCGGAACAGGGCTTTTCTGAGTGGAGTTTGCATGTTCTCCCCGTGTCTGAGTAGGTTTTCTCCTGGTGCTCTGGTGGCATTACAGGTGGGTCAATGCAGAGGATAATATTCCCTACGGGGATAAATAAAGTGCACATTTACATTGACACTTTTTACATACATGATTCCAGTGAAGCTCTAAAGAACGAGCAGGAACAAATTTAAATTCTGTGAGATCTTGTTTGCATCCTGACAACAAGCATATTTTCACTTCATAAATGTTGTGATGGTTACGATAGCACAGGGATCTGCAGGGGGGAGGTGGGAGAGTGAGAAGATTAGCAGCTTCAGTGTTAGGTTTTAAAATTCATTGTTAATTTGATACAATCAGAATAGTGATGACATAACCGCCACACTTTTACTTTGATAAAATGAAAATAACAAGAAGGACACCATTCAGGAACTGTCCATGTCCTGGACGATAAGAATCAATTTTTGTTTGTTTTCCCCATTCACTTCACATTAGTGACTGTAGGTACAGGTCATATCTGCAGGAGAAAAGCCAATGTAAGAGTTCAGGTTTTGAGCAGTAAACTCATCTGTATTTAAAACAAAGGAACCTGGATCTATAGCAGTTTGGTTGCATCACGTGTTTTCACTGGCCTCTGTCACATCTCGAAAACAGCTTTTTTAGAAATGTATCAAATCAGCTCTCGGCCCAAAGACTCAAATATTGACTCCCAGGACACATTGTACTTTTAAAAGCCACTTTCTGTTGGGACAAACAACATGTATTATTTATGAATCGAAAAACTTCCTCTCCAGCTTTAGATAATGTACGGCTTTTAGTAAATCATTAAGATTGTCATGGCAACAAGAGTATGGAGCCAAGATATGGTGAAGAAAAGACATTGTGC
This sequence comes from Knipowitschia caucasica, assembly GCA_964034765.1. Classification (NCBI taxonomy): domain Eukaryota; kingdom Metazoa; phylum Chordata; class Actinopteri; order Gobiiformes; family Gobiidae; genus Knipowitschia; species Knipowitschia caucasica. Next base: position 33,327,411 of record OZ035835.1, read on the forward strand.
AACAATTAATTAAGTCGTTTTATCTTGATTTGGATGCATGTTGACATTCTTAAAACAAGATGTTCAAATGGAACAACCAGTTTTAGTTTTTTTTTTTCAAGCACAATATAGCATGTTGGGAAAGCTTGTTTGAAGAGTAATTAAGTTTTACCAAATTTGGGCAAGTTTATTGGCATTTTTTGCAGTGTTGTTTTATACCCATAATAACCACAAAAATATGTCATATATTATTAGTGCACAAAGCTGCAGTAGGCATTTACAATAGTATGTAACTTTGGGGGGCTACTTTGAACGGGATGGAGGCTCCTGATCTAGATGCAGTCAAATTAAAATGTAAGATCCACATAAATGAATAATAATAATCTAACATAATAATCTAACATCTGACATACTGTTTTAGTGACGTAGTGGAGAGTAGGGACTGCCTTGTTTACCACATGTACTTGTGCATGTGGCTGAAGATGCAGCTCTTCTAATCTGTGGTTGGACTCCAGTAGTTGAGCTCAGAATAACTCCTCATACAGAGATTACAGACCTAAATCTGGACTGTAGGAGTGGATCGAGGAGAGCAGAGGAAGTGTGAGAGAAGCGTGAAGCCAAAGCTGACACAAAAAGGTCCAAAAACTACACTCCATAAATGAAATGTTGAACCTCCGTTTCCACAGATATACATTTATAGTTTATACAACATTTTGTGAATTAATTTAAAATACAATGGATAGAATTAGACTATTCACCCTGGTAGAAATTATGATTTTATTGGATATTTTTCAGAGCTGGGAACTGGGGTAAAATCCAACGAGTTCCTCGCCCTAAAACAGTTTGTATAGTATTTTTGGCTGCTGTCACATCTTTTTATCAGCTGAAAAAGATTGGTAACTCACAGGGATCTTTCTGACATGTATGCTAAATGCTTTTTCTATTAAGATGAAGAAAAAGTTTGGTACCCCAAGAGATTTCTTTTCCACTCACTCTGGTCAGATGAAGACATTTATTATGTTGAGGATGCTTGCCATTCAGACATAAATTAAGTATTTGTTTAATCTGTTTTTGAGAAATTATTTGCTGATTGCGACCTCTTAAATTTCTGTTTTGATTAGATTCTTGCAAAAGTGACTGCATTGTTTTGTCTGGTAATGACTACTTTGTGAATATATCCAACAGCTGTCGTCAGTGATCACATGAAAACACAAATTGAGTCAAGTTGCACCACACAACCTCCTGAAAATCTGCAGATACGGCTTGAATTGCTTTATCCCACTTCTGTCCTCTTTCTTTCACTTTCAGTTTTTCACTTTTAATACCTTGATCCTTGTGCCAAAAATGCTCTTTATATGATGATAGCGTCTCACATCTGTGCTAGAACAGAGGTGACAGTCTATTATCTTACAGCCTAATCCCATCAGCCCTGAGCCCTGATACAGTTAGAGCTGATTCCCCCTCGCCCTCTCCATTCAGCCACGATTTACAAATGTTACATAAGAAGAATTATCCTCCGCTATCTCCCAAATCTAAATTATTTTCCATCTCCTCTGTATTGTGACGGTATGTGAGCCCTGGAGCACCCTGCAGGATTACATGTGGAGGATGGATGTGTGACATTATTGAAAAAACTTTTATTTGAAGAAATAAGAGGGAGTAAAAGTAGTGGTGTGTAGTCGTAAAAACCCTGATCATTTAGATATTAGTATAACTTGGTGATTATTACTATTACTACTGGATTATTTTCAGCTAAAACAAACACAATTACAATGTTTTTTCTAACTTTATGTTTTTTATAGCTGGAAAATCATATGTAATTTATTCATGTAGATTTTGTGATCATATATAATCTAATTACCTGTATGGACATTTGTGGGAAACTTCAGCAGACTTTCTCTTTGCAGCTCTAGGAGTTGTTGTTCCTTTAGTGGTAGGTGGTAAAGCAATATTATAGAGAACAGTACTGAGGCATATTTACGCAATGACTGAATGGATGGAAACAAATCACGTGTCTGTCTCTTCACTAGTATATCAAGAAAAGAACTAATACCCATATGTCATTGTATTTATAGTATATTGTATAGTATTCATATTTGCATACTGGGTAATGGTACCAGTGACTTGTCAAGCAATCATTTCATTGGATATATTAAAGTTGAAGTAGTAGTAGTAATTATTTTTCAAACAGACCCATTAATGAGTTAATATTGCCATCATTTGTTTTCATCAGGGGAAAGTGATATAATTAAAATACAAAAGTGTTTGCTTGGAACATTGTACTAAAAACACTGGTGGGCGATAAGTGGCTGGCGCTCCTGTCAAGTACTTCCAATGTGGCTGTGGTTTGTTTTGAACACAAATGACATTTATGGAGGCAATTTAGTCATTACTCAACGATGAAATAGATTTTTCAATTTAGTAACGCATCACCCCTGGGGCATTTGGACTGTACAAGGCCGTTTTAAGAAGGAAATGCTAGTAAGACATTTGATAAAAGCAAACAAGCAACATTGGAAAGTAGCGGTAAATACTGGTTTTAAATTGTTCTCAGCTTGGATTTAATAACATGCATGAATGTGGCTTATTTATATATATAATTTTTTACAATGTACTTTACATTTTGCCATAAATTCTCCGCGCACAATAAAGGTTTCTGAATCAGAGGAAGCCGGATCGATTTTTCACTGTGACAAAGGACCCTTCCTGCACCAAAAGAGAATTGATGTGGCATTGAGTTTTGTACTTTAACAATGAGGCTGCTTGACTGCATTCGGTGGTCGTATCTTAACCATGAACAAAACCACTTATACGTTTTTTGAGGTCACACAGCTTTGAGTTATATCATCACATTTGTCCATTTTAGCTTATAATATACAGTATAAGGATGTAGAAGTTGTGCTACGTAATATTGTGATTTGATGAGATGTAATATTATTCGTCCCAACCGTACTGTAAATATTAGATAGACAATGCTAACCCGTTATCTCTATGAAGCCTGATAGGGAAGGGCTCAGGGACGAAGTTATGCACCAACTCGCTCCTGTTGACTTACATTGAAAAGTAAACTCCTCTTGTTCAGTAACCGTCTGTGTCACACTCACCATGTTGGTCTGAACAAATTTGTGGTTTAGTGCTTTCTCTGATCCTGTGGTTATTTTCTTTTATATTGACTTTGTAAATCCAGTTATCAGATTCCTTCATTGTTAGCGACACATCTACCCCTGTTACGGCACTAAGCTAACGCTGTTGGAACAAACGCCCATATAAGGAAATGGGCTCCAGTTAACTTATGCTCAAAACATCTTCTTCTGCATTCGGCAAATACTATGGGTGACAACAGCACTCTGTCAGGGCACTCCTAATTATCGACCTCTGATCCCAACCAAGTCTTGTAAAAGTAACATTTTATGAACAAATCGGCCAAATACAGCTAAATACATACAGTATATGTGGAAACTAGTGATTGAACCAAACTCTTTTGAGAGCCCTGGACTATAGTCAGATGGCTTGTATTACCTATAGTAAAAAAAAATTGTGATTCAAAAGTTGCGTACCCCAGCTATAACTCTTGAGTTATCTTAAGCTCTCCATTTCCTTTTACCAAATTGCCGTGACCTGCAGCCAAACCCACTGGAGCATGTTCCGATGTTTAGAGTGGCTGTTGCTGTTCTGAATGACCGCAGCTCACCCTATCTTACGTTTCTGGGTTTTTTTCCCTTTTTTTACAGTGTGCGGTTGTGATCTGGCCCAGGGCGGCTTCTTCATGAAGAATGGCGAGTACTTGTGCACCCTGGACTATCAGCGCATGCACGGCACACGCTGCAACGGCTGCGGGGACTTTGTGGAGGGAGAGGTGGTCACAGCTCTGGGCAAAACCTACCATCCGGCCTGCTTCGTCTGCACCGTCTGCAAGTAAGGGATTATATACTGTAAGGGGTTATATGGAAAATATCAATGTTGCTTTACATATTAGGCCCAAACCAAGTTGAAATAAAAGAGTACATTTAATGACACTAATTAATCCAAAGAAACATACAGACTTAACAGATGTAGATCATACCCGAGAAGAGTCCTATCTACATGATGTCTACGCGTCTTTCAATCTGACAGAAGACATGTTTTATTGTCGATGGTAGAGACAGCACGAACAACACGAACAACAGAATGCAAGTGTATTATACAGAGCGGAGGCATGGAGACCTCCAATCAGCAGCTGCCACGGTGCCATGTAGCTTGGCCTTCAGATAGACAAAACAAGGGAAAAGTACTGGCTTCTGCACATTGATAGAATGATGAGTTTAACTTTAACAAAAGTTGCTTCAAAGTGTTATGAAATCTCACAGTTGCATACCCAGACCAAGAGAGCTATAAGTAAGATGGCCCCTGTCTATATGCTCCCGAGGTCACACTGGATTGTTCAGTTTGTGGGGGCAGGCAGAATGCAGGGGGGCCATGGAATAATTCATTCAGGTAATTCATTCAGGGACATTGAACAAGGCTGTGTTTTAACTTTCAAAATCTTCACATGTTGTATATGTAAAAATGACCAAATAAATAAATTAATCTACTGCAATCACTCAAGGAAATACAGGCATTTATAATTATGCAATATATTTGAATCCTGCTTAACTGTTGATTATTATTATTTTTGGAGTTTGGAGGATTAGAGGCTGCTAAAGCTGTGGTACGTAACTTTCAAACCACAACAATGGAACTGTGTGAAAAAATCCATGTTTATGTTGGATCTAAAACAGTTTTCACATACAGTATTTATTTTAATGTATTGATAGGACCACCCTTTTTTCTGATGAGAAAGTTAGGTACCATAGCTTTAAGACCTTGACTCATGAAATGGATTTTAAACTGCGGGTCACAAAGCGCAGGATTGAAAGCTTGCATTATTAAAATATTGCTGACTCCTGCCTTGATTACAAATTCAATAAACACAGTGAAAGACTAATTAGATAAATACAATAGCTCTTTGTTATGTCTCTGTGTCTTAAATTATCAAACAAAAACAAACAAACAAAGTAAGTAAAAAAGAATATTGTAACTTTACCGTAAATATGTTTCCATGCAAGCATTTAGTTTGGAGTTAGGGTTGAGTGGTTCATGGAGCTCCGTAAAGTCAGTATTAAAACAACACAACGGCTCCATTTAAAGTGGAGGTCTGAGAAACTGGGATCGATGCTGCGTTTATGATGCAGGAACAGTCAATGTGAAAATCAATATCTTCAAAAAGGCTTTATTACAATCGACACTGAAGTCTTAGTGCAAACAATAATGTGACCGTCAGATTCTGCAGCCTCACATTAAACTTCTCTTTAAAGGCAGTCGTATAACATTTATCAGTTTGTGCTACATACTGCACAGTTTTGTTCTAAAACTCGTCCGACCACATTAGTACCTAATATTTTGTCTATTAGGGGAACAGTTACAACAATTTAAAATGTATCTTAGTGTACCTGTCTTCATATAATCAGTGAACATGTGTGATCTAGAGGAATTGAGTGTTGGAAAGTTCATCCCCAAATCTCATCATATGAATTTCACAGCTCTACTTTATCATTACTTTTGATGGAGCTGAGCAGAAGGTTTAGTTAAATCTCTATGTTTTTATTGCTATTTTTGGGAAACAATAATATTCTTAAAGCAGGAATTTTCTTTTGCATCGTTTTGCAATAACTGAAGTATGTAAGAGGTGAAAATGTGCTGTGTTTCAAAATAAATACACATAATACACAAATAATCTAGTAAAAGATCTTTTAATCTCGTAAAAGCTATATTTATGACATAAATTAGCTTTACAATTATGGCGTACCCATTCCCGCCTTCTAGAATACTGTATATACACATAATAAAGATGTCAGCAGTGCGGGGCCAGTGCGAGTGATGAAGGTGATGTGTTATTGATGCAGTGGTTTAAATGGATACAGACTGAGACTCGGGTCAGCGACAGAGACCACATGACGTGTGTGTCACCACTTTGTCATCTGAGTAAATAGCTCCCACAGGCACAACACTGTCACACTGTATTAAACCTCCGTGTCACTGTGTTTCTCATCACAAACTCCAGTCCGATGACACAACTGCTGGTTTAGTTTAAGATAAGGTCTGGTTTAGTGGTACCTGCTTTTATATGGTTATGGAATGTGCAAGATTTATACACTTTTGCCAATAGTTTATTGAATTTGTCTTGTGAAATGATCTGTTCTCTTCTTGTGCTGCTCCTCGATTACTTTTCTTGGCTCAGGGTCGGGTCACTTTTGCGACCAAAGAGAACAAGAGTTTAGAGAGTAAACCGATTATGGCAATAAGTCTACCCTTGTAGAAGTTATTTTAATTCATTTAGGTTCTCGTCTCCAAACTACTCTTCTCCTAATTCTACCTAAGTGTGAACATGGCCTTAAACTATGTACAGTGTAAAAGAAAAGCGTGGCCTGACATCTGCAATTACTATGTTTTAATATTGTTAAAAAAAATAAGCAAGCCACATTTATTTGGATTACAAAATCCATACGCAAAGTGCTTTGCAAAACAAGATCAATCATACAAGCACAGTGCATTAAAAAGGGTGAAGATGCAATCCTTGAGTTGTATGCGGCAGCTAAACAAAACTTGCTGTTGCACCTTGAGATGTGTTTGCGTATGTACAGTAAGGTGCGTTATAAATAAAATGCATTATGGAGTAACCGAAAAAAACCATGCCTCACAGTTGCATGTAGCACTGTAGCATGATTGTGTTTCTAGTTCTACTATTTGATCATTGTTAGTAACATTTCTCACATCTATTCTTCAAGTCTATTTTTAGTTTGTACCTGAAAATAGAGCACCTACATTAACTACATTTCACCCCCACTCCAGCTTGTGTGTCCTCTTTCTTTCATCGTCTGGTCTGAATAATGTGCTTGTGTCTCGCAGACGACCGTTCCCCGCTGGAGACAGAGTGACCTTCAACGGGAAAGACTGTCTGTGTCAGTACTGCATCGAGCCAATGTCACCGGGACCCAAGGACGTCCTGGGCTCCAGCAGTAAGTACATTCAGCCTGGAAAAGGGCGTGGCACGTGGCTGAACTGGGCATTTAAAGCTGGGGTACCTAACATTCAAACCACACAACAGGAACTATATCAAATCCATCCAACTAGTTATCTGCTCTCAAAACGGTTTAGTTGTATCACTAGTTCTCAAAAGGCAATTTTTTAATGCAAGCTTCAGTTAGACCCGCCTCCACATCTTCCTGATTGGACGGAATAAATTCACATCCTTGATAGACAACCGAGGCCCCTCACCATTTACGTCTAACTATTCTCCTCCAAGGTGGTTGGTAGCCTCCATGGTGATGAGATCCGCCCTGATTATCTAAAGTCTCTGGATGTTGTAGGACTGTCTTGGCTGACACGTCTCTGCAACATCGCGTGGCGATCGGGGGCAGTGCCAATGGAGTGGCAGACGGGGGTGGTGGTCCCTCTCTACAAGAAGGGGGACCGGAGGGTGTGTTCCAATTATCGTGGGATCACACTCCTCAGCCTCCCCGGTAAGGTCTACTCCAAGGTACTGGAGAGGAGGTTACGGCCGATGGTCGAATCTCGGATTCAGGAGGAGCAGTGTGGTTTTCGTCCCGGTACGGAACACTGGACCAGCTCTATACTCTCCATCGGATACTCGAGGGTTCATGGGAGTTCGCCCAACCTGTCCACATGTGCTTTGTGGATCTGGAGAAGGCGTTCGACTGTGTTCCCCGGGGTGTCCTTTGGGGCGTTCTCCGGGAGTACGGGGTCGGGGGTCCTCTGCTGAGGGCCATCCGATCCCTGTATGACCGGAGCCAGAGCTGTGTTCGCATTGCCGGCAGTAAGTCAGACCTGTTCCCGGTGAATGTTGGCCTCCGACAGGGCTGCCCTTTGTCACCGGTTCTGTTCACTGTATTTATGGACAGAATATCTAGGCGCAGCCAGGGGTCGGAGGGGGTCCGGTTCGGAGACCACAGGATTTCATCTCTGCTGTTTGCGGACGATGTTGTCCTTTTGGCTCCAACGAACCAGGACCTGCAGCATGCACTGGGACGGTTTGCAGCCGAGTGTGAAGCGGCTGGGATGAGAATCAGCACCTTCAAATCCGAGGCCATGGTGCTCGACCGGAAAAAGGTGCCTTGCCCTCTTCAGGTGGGTGGAGAGGTCCTTCCTCAAGTGGAGGAGTTCAAGTATCTCGGGGTCTTGTTCACGAGTGAGGGAAGAATGGAGCGTGAGATTGACAGGCGGATCGGTGCAGCGTGCGCAGTGATGCGGTCGCTGTATCGGACCGTTGTGGTGAAGAGGGAGCTGAGCCGAAAGGCAAAGCTCTCGATTTACCGGTCAATCTTCGTTCCCTCCCTCACCTATGGTCATGAGCTTTGGGTAATGACCGAAAGAACGAGATCGCGGATACAAGCGGTCGAAATGAGCTTCCTCCGCAGAGTGGCTGGGCGCTCCCTTAGAGATAGGGTGAGGAGCTCAGTCACACGGGAGGAGCTCGGAGTAGAGCCGCTGCTTCTCCACGTCGAAAGGAACCAGTTGAGGTGGCTCGGGCATCTGTTCCGGATGCCTCCTGGACGCCTCCCTGGGGAGGTGTTCCGGGCACGTCCCACCGGGAGGAGGCCCCGCGGAAGACCTAGGACACGCTGGAGGGACTATGTCTCTCAGCTGGCCTGGGAACGCCTTGGGGTCCCCCCGGACGAGCTGGAGGAAGTGTGTGTGGATGGGGAAGTCTGGGCGTCTCTGCTTAGACTGCTGCCTCCGCGACCCGGCGACGGATGAAGCGGAAGAAAATGGATGGATGGTATTCTCCTCCAACAAATCTTACTGGTGATGCTTATTTAAAGGAGAGGGACTGATTCAAATATGTTTTTTATGAAACATACTTAATATAGATGATACTACAGGGTCAGATGATCAGAAATATGTATTATTTTCAATATTGCAGACATATCCTTTCACCGGTTTATGTTATGTTATGTGAAGTTGTTGTCTTAATGTGATTTTTGAATGTAATTGTCTAAATGTAAGAACTTTACACAACCTTTCCTGTAAATATTAGAGACATTAAGACAAATAGAAGCTTTTTACTCAGTGCACTTAAGCTTGATAGTTGCAGGTTTAGATGATACTGTATATCATAAAAAGCTTTCAAAATATGAAATAATGTAACAATAATGTAACAAAAGCAGTAAAACTTGCAGACGTGTAATGCAATATTGTTAAATTCTATTGCCACTGTTTGTTATTATTTGTTTAAACTGCCTTAATTTTCTCACGACTCGTCTTACTCCCAATGATGTAACATACAGTTTCACCCAGGAAGTTTCTATTTACTGAGTGCAGTGAGCCGCCGTAACTGTATGAATAGGGTTGAAAAAGCAGTGTTAAATTATGCATTTCCACTGACGTTTGCCAGAGACACTCCCTCTCCTCCTCTCCATCTCCTGTGTTCCTCATCCCTCATTACTGTCATTCCCTGCGTTGGTATTTGAAAAGCTTTTAGACAAGGTTCCTATGAATAAGACATGCTGATCCCCTCACAGCCTGGTTCTGCCTGACGTAGTTAGCCTCCCTGCTGGTGGTGACTTCAGAGACTTCAGGTCATTAAAGCACAAGATGACGACAACATGGGATTGTTCTTTCAAAAGATTGCAGGCCTGGAGCAGTTTGGAGCTCGGGGGCTGTTCTTGCATGTACTCATGTTGTAGATAGGACATTGTCATGGATGTGAAAGTCATCTGAGTGAGCAGAGTGGAGTGAGTTTTGTCTCCCTCTAGTGTTGGAAAAGACAAACAGAGTGACACAGGCAAAGGAAGTTTACTTGAAGAGCACGTCTGTCCACATTCAAAGTACCAAAGGATGCTACAAAATCACTGTACAAAAAAAAGAATATAATTTTTCAGTTTGCAAGGAAAGTTTTTGCAAGTTTAGTTTATGCCCAGGCAAACATTCTAGTCATTTCACAAGTGTTTAGACGGTGTGAAAACAAATCTGTTCAGAAGTTACCGCACACCTTTGTACACAGCTCCACTGTGGTGTGAATATAAAGAGGCCATAATGAGGCCTTCAGGATGCTGCTGGAAAAGCCCAGGTCCAATGTATTTTTGGCCTTAATGACTTTAAGAACTCTCTGGTGGTGGCGCTGGTGAACCTCAGATCTCGTGGTGCGTAGAACCAGTCTCCTCTATTAAAACACGAGTATAGCTGTCTTTTGTAAGCTTGTCTGTATTTCTTTTATGAATCTGAAGTGTCTGTTTCTCTATCTTGAGCTAACTTGAATGTTGTCAGAGAGGCTCTCACATCTTCAGGGAGACTGTTGTAGATCATAGCTGTGTCTTTGCATCAGTCTAAGAGACTTCCTGAAGTTTTCAGAGACCGAAACACTTAGTTACAAAGCACATAACAGTTGCCTTTATGACCATCTTCCATTTAGTTTTGTTTTTTATTTGTCAGGGAACATTCTTTCCATCAGCAGTCTCAGTGGACAGCTGAGACTGTTGTTGTGACCTTAGGCAAAACACTTTACCCACATTGCATAGTATGATCCAGGTGATTAAGTTAATGAGGGGGGTCAGAAGGGCCGCAGAAGCCACCGCAGTGTGTGAAAAACAAGTGAAATGGAAAATCAGAATATGGTTCAAAAGATATTCTATTTCTGTAATTAAACATGCAATTTTAAACCAATTTTACAGACTCATTACAGGTAAAATTACAGGTGACATGTCAAGCCTTTGTTATAATTTTGATGATTAAGGCTTACAGTACATTTAAGTATATTACATTTATATTCTAATTTTTTGGGGTATTTTTACAAGCTGTGGGCCAATTATCAACAATATATCAAATAAAGCACTGATATGTCGATTTAAGTTGAATTTAAGATCAACCTTTGAGCAATGTTCTAATTTTACGAGTTTCACCTGTAGATCAGTACTGCTGGGATTTTGCAACGAAGCCAAGCATATCAGTCTGTTTCTCCTGTTTCTCCATAGACTGTGCGGGATGCGGTCGGGACATTAAAAACGGTCAGGCTCTTTTGGCTCTGGACCGGCAGTGGCACCTGGGCTGCTTCAAGTGCAAGGCCTGCTGTAAAGTGCTCACTGGAGAGTACATCAGCAAGTGAGTACGACACTGTGCTACTTCTATCACTGCTGCTAACACTCAAGTATTTGTGCTACATTATATTTTAGGCAAGAAATGTAACCTAAAGGAGACATATCACGCAAAATCAACTTTTTTTTTTAAACCTTGTCTCAACGTTGTTCTCTCATCAAAACAGACCCGAAGTAGTTTTTAGACCCATCCATACTAGCATCATACTCAGTACTGTTCTGGTCTAGAGCTGTTTTCTGCATTTTAAAAATACAAATGCATGTTTGTGTTTGCAGCCAGTAATTTTCAATTTTGCAAAGTAAACAAAACAAATTCAACTCCTCCCCCTGATGGTAGCACAGGGAGATACATATTATTATAATTTTTTGAACCATTTACTTTTTTGCCATATATTTTCCACATAAGATATTCCACATTTACCATTAATCAAGTTCGCAAGATTACTGCCCTGTGCTGATTGTGCTCTGTCTGTGGTGCTCCAGGGATGGCGCCCCCTACTGTGAGAAAGATTATCAGATACATTTTGGTGTTCGGTGCGAGGCGTGTCATCAGTTCATCACAGGAAAAGTACTAGAGGTAAGTGAGGAAATACTCAGAGTTCACACTTGTAAACACTACGATAAAAGAGACAAAACATGAGCCTGGATCCATAATTGTAAGCCATTTTTCTCCCCTCACAACTGCAAATCTTGATCATTTAATGCAGAAATCAATAGTGAAAAAATGTCTTACTCATCTTCTGGTCTATGTTGGTCCTTTGACGATTTTTTAGCAATGCTCATATTTAATTTCCTTTTCAGTCTACTCTTTCCACTTCATATTCTAGACTAACATTGTCGTCTTGTGCGTCCTGGGGAAGTTGTGTCAGACCAAATATGTGTAATTTGTCATGTGCAAATGCGCTGTAATCCTCGGAGTCTGAAACCCAAATCAGAGTCGAACACGAACATTTTTATAAGATAGAACATCTCTCGTTTTGCACCCACGCAAAGTAAATTATATAAACATTACGTAAACAGAAGTCTGATGAGTCTGAATCCAACCGTAACACGGCAGTTATGAAACAAATGTTGAGGTGTTGTTAGCGTCAGATACACACCGCATGTTCAAGATGTTTTCAGCCTGTGTGATATAGCTTTTGTTGATTTTTATAACCATAAAAAAATTTAACTGCAGATTTAAATTAGAATAAGACTTTGGTTGGAGACTCATATGACACTTTCCTTTCTTGCCATAACATCTCACCCATGGCCACATGCACTGATGCTTTTGTCTGCTTATGTTGTTCTGATGCAGCTTTACAGTCTAGAAGATTGCATTTGTAAGAACATTTAAACAGCACTATAATCATGCAGTATTAGCCATGTTTACTTGTAAATTCCAAACATGCAACTGTAAGAACAGGTGTGTTACTACAAGCAACAATATCAATATAGAAATAAATCAAAAGTCTACAGCAAAGATAATACATGACCTACATATAAAAAGGTATCCCACCCTTTCCCCAACAGGAACTTATACACTGTACATCAGCCATTCCCAAACTCAGTAACATCGAGGCCCCCTTAAAAATCTGACGGGTCTGCGTGGCCCCCCAAAATAATAACCAAGAAGACAACATTAAGAATAGGCTCTTCTGGTTATTTTATTTTGGGGAAATAGCCTCTGCTACAAACATTGTAATACAAAAATGATTACAGTGGATTATTCAAGTCAAATAATGAACACAAATATTTTAATATTACAAACAAAACATTATAAATTTAACATTAAATAATTATATTATTTTTTTTATTTTTTTTATGACCTCCCGCGGCCCCTCTGCAGTACCCTTGCGGCCCACCAGGGGGCCGCGGACCCCACTTTGGGAGACACTGCTGTACATTATACTTTGTGTCCTTGTTTCTCTTCTGTAGCAAGACTAATATCATAATAAAACTTAAATAATCTTTAAAACTTAGTCATTTAAATGTTTTCTTAATTCATCAAAATCCACTCTTTATAGTTCCTCTTCATTGAAACTCGACGCAACGCATGATCCGGTCTGAACGCGCCATTAGACATAAACTCCACACACTCAACACTGTTGTGTTTTCTTCTGAGCAGAGACTGAGGTGTTCCCAGACCAGCTGTGTGACAGTGTGCCCTGTATGAGCAGCGGCTCTACTCCGAGTTCTTCACATGTGTCACTATAGTGTCACAATAGCCTTGAGATGTTGTTTGGTGTGCCTTTGTAAATGATCTAATATCATCTGACTGATCAAAATAATGTGAAATGAAAATAACGTGAGAAGCTTGCTGGATTATTCTTTTTTTATAATAATATACATTGATAAGAATAACTTTACATTGTTAATAGTGTGTATCAGTTTCAGCTGGTCTCAAAAGAGTCTTCTCACCCTATCTCTAGGGGGGCATCCAGCCACTCTGCTGGTGACGGGTCTTTATGATTGTCATAGATTAGGAGTTCTATGGTATTTCTTCCTTTGCAAAGCAGTGTGCATATCAATCTGCTTTCTCTAATAACTCTATTCACTCCTGGCTGGCCACGGGTGACATTTTCAGATAGCTTTCAGACACCTGCTCTCCTCAATAAACCTCGCCTTGTGGTTTTACTGCTGCAAATCCAATCAGACCGAGTTATGTATCATTAAATTGGACCAAAATGTCAGAGCGAGCAGTCGGGCTTAGTTTAATCCATTTTATATCCAGTGTTCACCAGAGACCACAACTCAACCAGGACCAGCCCGAATACCTGCATATTCTGGCTGCACTCTCTGATAGGCTTTTGTTTACAAAGCAATTCCAGTTCATTCCAATAGTGAAGTAATAAAGAAAGCTATATGTCTGCTATTGGCTGACAAGATTATATATGCATATGACATTGTCTGAGCAGCTGGAAATGTAAGCACTCCTCCATCCATTTGTCTTCCGCTTTATCTGTTGCCGGGTAGGAGTGTAAGCAGAGACGCCCAGACTTCACTATCCATACAGTTTATGATCCATACACACTTCCTCCAGCTCATCCGGGGATATTTTTAGTTTTAGTTTAGTAGAGGGTTCAATCTGTAATTCTGATGTTTATTTTCTTTGCTCATGCTTTTTAATGAAATGAGAACATTGAAACACTGTACTTATGTCAGTCACATAAAGTAGTTTAATTATTATCGTTTATCGCATATTGTTATATTGTTTCTGAAAAGATACATTTTCATCAAAAGCATTTATCGTGGCTTAGACAAACAATTCAATTCCACCTCCACAAAACATTCTTTAGAAAATAGGAATCTATATTCTCTCTCACTGAATAATATTTTATAACTAGCCTCCAACACTGAATGTAGTAGATTCACTGTCTGAATATTGTTATTTGGTGGATTACACTATTTGCTTCCTGGAAAATGCACTCATGAGTCTTGGCAGCCGTATTGTTACACGCACCTAGAGTCCATCGATCGCCATAAAATAAGAATGATTGAATCCAAAATAGGTGTCTCATGTATATTTTTACAAGCCCTCGGGGAGGATATAATGCATATTGGGGTAATAAGTAAGTTCAACGTGTCGCTTCAGTCTCTGTTCACTGCAAAATGTAAATGTTTCTCGTATCTCACTGGACCATGCCCTCGACTGAACCGCTGGAGTAGATTCAATTGAGATTTTATTCTTTGTAAGTGACGTTAACATTAGGAGGGAAAAGACGGAACATAGACCTCCATCAGGGATTTATTATACTTTGTGAGTCATTTCTGGTTTCTTATTGCACTAGTTCCTAACGACTTTCAAATCGAGTATGTGAATAGTTCATTTGCAAAAACAGCTACAGTAAGTAACATTAGAAAAATATCAACTTACAACTTAAGTCGATTAAGTCAGATATGTTTTAGTGCAAATAAAGTTTCACCCTCTTCTTTAGCAAAATCTTTCAAATGTACTCCCAATTGTAAACCGTGAAGATCGTAGCTACTGTAGAGGAACACACCTTTTTGACAAATTTTCAATACAGACATTTCTGTTTTTGCCATTAGCCATAAGGAAGATATCATTTGTTATTATTATATTATTTCAGCAAGTTAAAACTTTGCAACAGATCTTTGTCATAACTTCAGTTACAGAACAGTTGGTACATTACACTTTAAATAACCCGTGTATTTGTTGTATTTGTTGCAGGCAGGAGACAAACACTATCATCCCAGCTGTGCCAGATGCAGTCGCTGTAACCAGATGTTCACAGAAGGAGAAGAGATGTATTTACAAGGTGAGACATGTATAAATGTTCTTTTTGCAATTTGTGTAATTAATGAACATGAGGGCCGGCATTGCAGATTATAAATAATTATGGTATAAGTTAAAAACACTGTGGAATTCTAATTGGATATTTCTCTTTGAAGTCAAAAACATATTTTCTGGCCTCATTCTCTGGTCAGATAGGATTGTGTACGTAACATTTCATAAACACACTAGCCCATCACATTCTGTCGTCATTATACATGTCTATATTTTTTAAACCATATGCATACTTGTAAGAAAGAGCCCTGTGAGTCACAATTTGAAGCGTTGGGGTGACAGCTGATTGGCTGAGTGAGTGTGGTCTTCTCCTTTTTCTCTTTTCTATCTGAAAAAGCAGATCTTAAGTGATTAAAATACATTCATGTAAAAACTAGTGATAGAACCGAACTATTTTGAGAGCTAGGAACCTGTTAAATGGATTTCATACCCCATCTTAAAGTGGTTCTCACCCCCGCTCCTCGGAGCTTACGTTACTCACATTTCCTGTTCAAATCTTCCTTTAAATGGGCGTAGCCTGGAGGACTAAAGGGGGCGTGAACGAGACTGGGCCGTTTACATTGCTCTGGGCGGGGGGCTGCTGACGTCAGGTCCAACTTGCAGACGTCAGGTCCAACTTCTGCGCCAGTGTTGGCGCCAGATTAAAAATTCAAATGTAGTAATACAGGTCGCCAGCAGATGGCGCCTCAGACGGTTTTAGGCAGAAAGTTTAACTTTCAACTAATTTGCACCAAAGTGACAAAATTATGACCAGGATATGTAGACAACACTATTGGACACTCATTTATACCGTTTATCAGCAAAAAAAAGTGGATTTGAGGGTGAGTTGCTTTAAGTGTACCATTAGAACTATGTAAAAACAGAGAGAAGTAGTAGTAGACCATTAAAAACGAATAGTGGTTACTTTAGATTGTTTTATTTATTTCACCTTTATTTAACCAGGTAAGTCCCATTGAGATTAAGAACCTCTTTTTCAAGGGAGTCAGCAAAAGTTACACAGAATTACTTACAATTAGAGATTATAAAACGAGTTACACACAATATCATACAATTACAAATTATAAAAACAGTTACACACAATTTCATAAAATTACAGATTGCTCTCAATCTTGACCCAAAAGCATTACCATGAAGAAGGAGCAGAGTTTACAAAAGTTCTGTGCGAAAGGATCTCTCTGACTAAATGACAGATGTAAGAGGACAGTAGACCAAGCATTGCCTTGTATGAGATTTTCTCTTGATGACCACTATTGCACAGGCTCATAATGATATTTATTTATTAGTTTTAGTTATAGATTTCTTCTTTCCCCTCAGGATCCACCGTGTGGCATCCCGGCTGCAAGAACACCACCAGAACAGAAGAGAGACATAGAGAACGGGTGCGACTTTAACTTATTTTTCATGGCTGTTTAGACTCTGTCTGAAAACTATAGTAAACAAATTGGCGTATGTAATCTACCCTCGCTACCCCTTGCTGAGCTGTAAATTCTCCTATAGCCTCGCTGTTTTGGCTTTTGCACGTGTGGGTATGTTGATCGTGCTTTTGACTGGTTTAAAGTGGAATTTTCTGGGCTGGTGACGCACTACCCCTCTGTGATGTCCTGTGATCCCCTCTCCCTTCTTCCACAGCTACTTCCTCCGTCCCTCTTATTCCTACACAAAACGCAAAGGCAGGTACTGTATTCACTATTGGCTATGAGACAGCATTGTCCTCCTCCATGTGTCAGTTGTGCTGTCTAATAAAGCTGGGGTACCTAACTTTCTTTCCCAACATAAATCATCATTTTTGTCCCAACAGAAAGAGTCCAAGTAAAAAAACAAAACAAATCAGACTACAACATGTCTTCATCTTATTAGAACGCATATTATCTTTTGCATACTTGTGAGAAAGAGCCTTATGAGTCACTATTTGACATTTTAGGCTGAGAGCTGTCTTTTTGTCCTTCCTGAAAAAGACTTGCATGTGAAAACGTAAAGTAGGTGAGAGAGAGGATTGTTTTACATGATTCACTTTTGCGGTTTGAAAGTTAGGTACCCCAGCTTTAATTGCAGACACAATGCACTGTATGCTGCCCCCTATTGGAGGCTGCCTGCACTGCTCTTTGTGCATCATCAGAGCCATTCAGTGTTGTCTTCTTTGGAAAGTCATATCTATGAAATGGGGTGGATTTTGATCAGGCGCACACCATCTCTCGCAAATTCGCCTTTCACTCAAATTTCACTCAATATTAATTTGCTATGTTCAGGATTGCTGCCGCTGCTGCCATCTAAACAGTTCATTACATGTAAAAAGCAATACGATTTCTCAAGAAACACGCATTCATTTATTAAAGCTGTAAATGAATGACTAAATCATAAAATTACATGTCAGTCTGTCTCTTTAGTATCTTGTAAGTAAGGGGTTGTATCGCCTCTGTGTTTAATGTGTTCTCGGTGTTCAGCATTAGGTTTAACGCCGTAACATTTAAGTTTCTGGTACAGCGTATCGTCTTTGTAATGCCTTTTTCAGCAGAGATTTTGTTCTCACTCTTGGTTCAAGAGTTGCAACAATTTATCTGATAGAATAAAATATAATTTGTCTTGAGAGGTCAGAAACAAGGAATTATCATCAAGCTGCTATTTACTTTTAAACCTCATATCGTCTTATTTCCTTGAAAAAATCCTGACAAAAAACTCATAATCTTAGTCTGTTACACTGTGAGAAATATATATAAATAATACATAAGAATCACGTTTTTTAAATCTTGATTTGTCTTTGGACTGCAAACAAGGTTTTACAATGTGATTCTCATGAAAATTAAAATAAGAATGCATGGCCCATTGGCAAAATGTACCCAAATTCAGGCAATTTTTGACTGTTTCTTAACATGTTTTGCAGTGCAAAATGTTTCATGTATATTTCATAATAAAAAATAAAAAAAACATATAATATGTGGACTAGTTCATTTTTCTTGGAGTTGTACTAGTTCAAAGTTGGGACGCCTTCACGATCTCACAATGTTGAATGTTGATATTGACATTGTTGATACGTTCTCTTCCAACATGTGAATATGACAATATACGTTGGCCAAAGTAGTAGTAGTAGTATGATATTCACTTTTCAAATGGCTATTTCTTTTCTTTATTTTACAGCCTACGCGGTCGTCATCCGAAAGTATTTGTTCCCGACCTGGTTCAAGCATACCTGGCTCACCGGGTCACACCATCTATGTAAGTTATATTTACTAATAAAATATGATCGACAAGCAATTGCATCTTCTCTGTTTGATGTGCAGTGGAAACTCCCTTTGTACTGGTTTTGTGAGTGCTCCTCTGTCTCTGTCTGTCTCCCTAGGCAAAAGTAGACAATGAGATCCTTGATTACAGAGACCTAGCTGCCATTCCCAAAGTCAAAGCCATTTATGACATTGAACGCCCCGATCTTATAACATACGAACCCATGTACACCACCTCTTTGGACGAGCAGGACGAGAGGCGGGAGAGTGTGGGAGAGGTAACTGCCGAATGCATGCTCTTGTCTGTCTGCCATAGACTGTATATAGATGGACAGTGCTAACCCTCTAGCTCAATGAAGCCCGATAGGGAAGTGCTCAAGGATGGAGTTTTGAGGTTAAATACAAAAATAATAATAATTGAAAAGTAAACTTGTCTATAGCTTAGTAAACATTTTTGTCACATCATTTTCTTCTTAAATATCCAGAAGTAAATGTATTGTCTTTTGATTTACAAATACAATATATTTTGTTTTGATATTGTCTTGAGCCAAAGCACGGACCAATCAGATGCCTTCATTAGCAGGGGGAACTCAAGCTTGCCATAGCGACCATGTTAGCAACACGTTAGTTTAAATCTGCCCCTCCAATGCCGGTCACCTCGTCTGAACAAATGCCCATATAAGGAAATTGGCTCCAGTTAGCTTATCTTCAAATCGGCTTTTTTCACATTCGACAAGAACCCAGAACTCGGTTAGCCCCTTCCCTCATATAAGGTCTATGGTGTCTGCATGCACGCTGCTGTCAAGTCACAATTACATGGAAATTATTTTAACTGTGCGCTTCTCAAACTGTGGTGCCGCTACGGTTCTCAAGTCCTGCATTGGATCTGACTACGTTTTTGTGTCTTGTTTCCGCCGTAGCTCCACACTGCCAGGAGAGAACGTTCACCACTGCCTGATGACAAGGTATCCACAAGGAAATCACGTTATTAAAGCTGGGGTACCTTATTTTCAAAACACAAAGAATTGAACTACATTATAAAATCAAGCAATCTTTATTGGTTAAGCACATTTAAAACAGCCTAGGCTTATTAAAGGGATGTACAAGTGGAAAACAGCAACAATAAAAATGAAAATACATAAAACTAGTCCCTCGACAGCTAGCTAAGGTACATAGCAGCTACTTATATTGTATATTTTGTGTGCTGCACCATTGAAATTTCCCCACTGTGGGATGAATGACGGTTCTCTTATCTTATCTTATTTTATCTTACTGCTCGCACAACAGCTTGCTTCTATCACTAGTTACAGTATTAACATGCATGTATTTGTTTGCTTCTGTCACATCTTCAGCTCTCAGCCCAAAGGGTCTAATAGTGACTCACAAGGATTTTTTCTGTTAGACAAACAAAACATCCTAACAAAAAATGACAAACAAAAAAGTGACCGGTACTACAGCTTTAACATGTTTGATAAATAAAAGCTAAAGTGACATCATGGAGCCTTAGTTTTTATCTTGTGTATGTTTTATTTCCAACAGCACATACGCATTACAGTTTATGTCATAAGGAGGAGGTGCGCACTAAAAAACAATTTATAAGGCTTGAGATTTTAAAGTAAAGTAAAGCCAAATGGTGGCACAACTTTCCTATGTGTAATAGTGTGTAAGTAACGGCTAACTTCCCTCTTACTTAAGGAGCTTACACATTCTGGCGCCTCTGCTCGAATCAGCTTTGAGCCTTTTCCTTCCTTGTTTGGATCAGTGCATGTCGTGAGGTGTAGCGGTTCTGTTGGCACCCCCTTCACAATGCAGTCTCACAGTTATTCTCGCTCTGTTAGCGTTGACAATAATGTTGTAGTCGCTGTCATTCAAACAACACGAGTTTGCATTCAACTGTATAAGTGGAAAACCTCTCTGTAGAGAAGTGTCCAGAGTGATGTCAAAGTCTATTTTTAGTAGCTGCAGAGTGTGCTATTGCAGGTGCATTGTTGTCATATCTACTTATTGAATCAGGACATACAGTATTTAGCATATTGATCCATATTGATATTTTTTCTTCTTCCTCAGACCTCAAGAAACATGTCGCCGACTCCATCTTGTGAGGTGAGCACAATGCTGGATTCTGTGCTTTTTATTTGGATTCATGTGTTTCTTTGTTGAGAAAAGGTCTTTGTTCTTAGGGCTCTTACGACAGACGGGAGCGCATCTTGTTGCGGTCCACGAGTCAGGGCTCCATCGGCTCTCCAGTCTATAACAGACACAACTACATCCCCACTCTGTCGCGGTCCCCACAGCACTTCCATCGGCCCGGTGAGTCCCACGCCAACACAGAAGGTCAGAATAACTCTGATTACACACTAAATATTACTGGTTCTGGTGAAGGTGACACTGGTTTGTGTAAGATACATCAGTCCATGAAACCATTGTGGTCACAGGGATAGAAGTGTGACTGATGTTTGCCTGCTGTCTTGGCCTGATATTTACTTACATGTCATGTTTCTGAATGTCAACAATGTCAACATTTAAAAAGGGATGGAGAAATTCCCAAACATAATTTCTGGGCCAGAGGAGCCCAAAAATCTCTTGTCGGGCCAAAATCTATATGTATCAAAGCTAGTGTTTTGTAGATGAAAGTTTGTTTGCATAGATATTTATAATGATTAAATCAACTTCATGTCTAATATTATTAATCATATTGAGACTCCCCTGACTACATTTATTAGAATATCTATTTTTGATGAAACGTTGAACCCCTGCAGACCCCTGTTGTGGGCTAAATTAGACAGTCTCGCGAGCCAAATTTGTTCCAGGCAGCGCTGGACTTGTTTAGTAGTGTCATTTATCTGGGTTGTGCTAGAAGTTCCTCCAATAAGAAAAGAAAAAACAACATACATTTGATGGTCGAACAATATTGTAACATGGGAAAAGGTAAAAAACAAGATGATTTTACATCATATGTGTCCTTCAATTTAAATCTGTGGAAAACTCCAGGCAAAGAAATGTCAATCTTCAAAAGCAGGTGTTTGACCCATGGATCTATTATATTAACCCTACACCAGATGTCATTTTGTTTACTTAATATTATGAAGTAATAATAACTAAACATTTCAAGGTTCAAGGCAGTGACTGAAATGTTTTTGTATTCAAGGTAATAATTCATGACAAATGAAATAGACATACACAATACATACAGTAGATTCAGGAGTTTGAAAGTGATTAAAAGTGACTAAAAGTAGGTTTCACTTTGGACATTCACCTCAAAGCTCCCATTGACAAGTTAATCTCTCTCTGTCTCGCTGCAAGGAGCTTAGCCAAATTGACTTTTAGGTTTTTATCAGTGGAGGATTTCTTTCTTAACTCATTATAAAACTTGAAAGTCAAGTTTTGCACAACCCCCACGGAGACACTGCAAAAAAGGATTATCATCGAGGTACATGTTTGGAATTTAAACAAATGCTTCACCTTGATTATAAACTTTCTGTTGCATCTTTAGATCAACATTTTCAGACAGAAAAGTGAACAAGAGAAGCCACCCTCACTCTTCTTTACAAGTTTGATAAAGATGACAGATGAAGACAATATTTAAATTTTACTATCTATTGGGACAAACTTATTCATCAAACAAAAATATATCTACCCCAGCTTTAATTTGTAATCAAGTTTGGAAGTGTAAATACCATTGTAAAGTCCTCTAGGGCGATACAAAAACCAATTGAATTGAATTGAATGAACTAGTTCCTTCTTTGCAGTGTCGTTGTTTCACTGAGCACACTTTACATTTACAAATTCTTCTGTTTTATAATTTGCTTTGATGTTCCTGTACCCCTCACCCCTCACCCCTCCCTCCACACTCCTCACCCGTCGCTCCTCACCCCTCTGTCCTGCCCTGCTGTTGCCCCGCCCCGCCCCGCTGTTGCTGTTGCTGTTGCACTGTCCGGCCTCAGAGGCGCTGACAGGGATGCAGAAGCTGTGCTCGTCTCTCTGCAGTAACAGTGCGGCTGACTCCCGGCCCACTTCCCCTTTCAGACACCACTTCCTGCCCCATAGCACAGGTAAGGGCCCGGGCCACTGCTGTGTGCCGCCCCCTACTGGCCATCCTCGATCTCCATCCTCAGCCGTGTCGTGGGCAGAAATGAATGGACCAATCTATAAACCGAGCTTAGGCAAAGTTTGCGATACAGTTGCACGTTTGTTTGCACTCAATCACTCATTAGTGGTTGTGCGTCCCGTTAGCCATCTGTTGCCAAATAAACAGGTTTTCAATTTTAATGTTATAATGACATTCAGTCACTCTGTAGTTCAACTTTCTTCTTTTTTACTTATAAAAAAACTAAAGTTAGAGATTTTATTTCCTTTTATGTGATTGTGAGGCAAGGATACAACAGGAAAGAGAGGGAGAAAAAATACAATCATATACTGTACTTATTGAACTATATCTTTTGACAAACTATGAAATCCTTAAATTCAACAATTAATTATCTGAATATTCTGTTATTTAATTGATTCGTTGTTTGGATGGTATGGTGAATATAGATATTGTTACCATTTGAATGAATAAGGCAGGAACATTTTCATAGACGAACAATATCTTTTGTTATCAATAATAGCACATTTACATTTAATTCTGTGATTATAGCTCTGTCTATATGAAAATTCTCCACAGCATGTTTAGTCTGTGTATGGTTAGACAACTGTTATTCAATTGCTAAAGTTAAATAAGTAAAGATTATTTCTGATTGAATCCTGTGACAGCCGTCTAACAGACACACATGTGCTGTTTTTCCATTGGTCCATTCATATTCTGTCAAAGATCACAAACATCCACCGCCCTATTATCTCATCCCCATCGCCTTTCCTCAGGCCACCCCGCCTCACATTTTATCAAATGAACTCTACAGTAAACACCACGACCTCAGAACCGCCACAGAAGTTTGTTTTGCATGAATCCGAGAAACCGTTTTAATCCAAATCCACAGCACAAATGTGCCGCTGCTGAAATGCTGGAGTCGGATGAGTTGTTTGGCGGCGGTTTCTTTCCAGACTCTTGTGTGAATGAGATTTGAAGTGCAGCAGTTTTGAGTTTGCTGTGGCATGAAAACAGCCATAAATATTTAAAGAGTGACCTGCTATTGAACTGAGACGATAATATGGAAGTGCACTATGTAATAAATCATAAGCACTGGCAGAGGTGGAAATTCACTACTTTTTGTGTGGTTAAAAATAAGTCCATTAGAATGATTTAGATTTGAGTGTTATTGATACAATTTGGAGAAGAGAGCACAATGGTTGACTCTGAAAGGGTTGTTGTGTGTTGTGTTTGAAAAAATTGGGAAATTGTTCTAACGAGTCCTAAATTTAAGATGCAAGGGTCCGATGGATTTCTGAAGCAGGAGTAAAAAGTAGGAGTATAGTATTATAAAGGCTATAAGTTCAGGATATATGGATTCAATGGATATATGGATATATGGATTCAAGTCGACCTGTATTTTTCTTTTTTTTTGTTATGGCCATTTCCAAACAATCAGTTTTCACCTCTTTTTATGAAAATATGAAAACTGTTGTCTGCTTTTTTCCACCTCTGTCCTATAAGCTCTCTTTTTGTATGAGCTCACTTACCAAGTCAATGCAATCTTCTCATTTGTCAGAGAGGATTCCATCATCGAAAAAGTTTCAACGGTCATATGGACAATCAATGTAAATTTAAATCAAGATTTTTCACCTCCATTGTATCCAAGGAGGTGAAACATTAACAGCAGATGAGGAAATCAAACAATTGTAGCATAAATAGATACAATAATAAAAGTAGGAGTCAATGTCCATAATGTCCATAAAATGTTCATAAATGACTCGGCTCACCCTCTAACCTCCTCAACCCTTCTGCATCAGCGAAAAAGAGCAGGAGCTGTAATAATCCTTAAAGTCTGGACTTTTTCCCAGTGACTATTATCTGTGATGAACTACAGGGAAAATGCCTGTATAGTTTTTATTTTTCTTGCTGATGCAGGAGGGCTAGGGATAGTGATGATTTGGCATTTATGAACATAGGTCATCCGCTACCCTATGGACCAATGGCTCTTGTGTTAAATTCTCAATCTGTTATTCCTCCTCCTGCTGTTGATGGAGTTAGGGTTAGTGATTTAGGGCAGGGCTTTTTACAAATAGATTGAGTTGTTCACATGACTTTGTTTGAAGCTTTTCCTGCCTGCTCTCTAACTGCTGCTATCATCACTAACTCCATTGCATACATGCCCAGCCTCATGTGAAGGGTCGGCACTAGATCATATACGGAATCGGGACGAAACCGGAAGTAACGATCATACTAGTTTTAGACTAATAAGTCCTTAAGTGGTGACTGGTTAAGTTTAGGCGTCTGATTAAGATGGTTAAGTTTAGGGTTAAGGCTGGGTTGGGGTTATTTTATGGGAATGGCTGGTTAAGTTTAGGCATGAATAGGTAGTTTGTTATTTTTACTTCCGCTTCCGTCCTGATTCCGTATATGATCTGGTGCTGACCCCATGTGAAGTGGTGCCTGTGTCCTGCTCTCCGCTGCCCCCTGGTGGCTCTATAACTGCCTGCTTATGTTGTTGTTCTGCTTCTTCTCACGGAGGCTCCACTGATCCGCCAAGTGGCCGCAGCTCTCCTCTTCCACTCAGGCCAGACAGCCGGCCGGGCACCCCGCCGCTGTCGCTGACCCCCAAACACTTTCACCTCCCAGGTATTTACTCCATGATCTGTTTGTGTTTGGAGTCCAGCCCTGTCGCCGCGCCGCTCGTCTGCTGCCGCTGAGAAGCTTCTATTACTTTACACCCTGGATACAACTCACAGATAAAAAACAATATACTGTATTTGTAGGATGTACTGCAAAACAATGGTAGAAAATAAGATAATTGATTTGGCCGGTTGTACAGAGAGTTATGATTATTGTGAGAAAATACACAACAAATATTCTCAATTATTTACCAAAACATTTTGAACAGTCTTGAATTTCCTTTGTCTTACTTTCCTCTTCCAGGCGCATGAAGGAGGTATAGATATGTGGATTTTTTATTCATTTATTTTTACATTTTTTATTCATTTCAAACCCGTGTTCACACGTTTCACACACAAAAATACTGTACATAAACAATGTCATTGTCAGCTGTTTTTGTGTTGCACATTTACAACACCAGCTGCTCAAAGTGTTTCACAGGCACTAAAGAAAAAATATACACAAATACAATATAAAAGTTATTCTCAAGTGAGAACAATAGATGGAATGGAAAATGTTTTATTTTGTGCTTCTAAAATGATCACTAATTTTTAGTTTGTATGAATATATTGTAATGTAAATAATCACAATTATTGATTTTTGTAAAATGTGGTTTAAATACAGTCAAATAAACGTCATGGCTTTTATTGTATTTTTACCATAACCATTTTAAAGGCTTTAGAGGGCGGCACGGTGGCTGAGTGGATAGCACTCTCGCCTCTCAGCAAGAAGGTCCTGGGTTCGAATCCCGGCCAGACCAGGGCCTTTCTGAGTGGAGTTTGCATGTTCTCCCCGTGTCTGCGTAGGTTTCCTCCGGGTACTCCGGTTTCCCCTACCACTAAAAAACATGCACAATAGGTCTGGCATGCGCCTCCTGTACTGGCGACCCCGCTCCCCTCTCTGTGTGGAGTGAGAGACAAATGCCCAAAAATAATAACAATTGTAAACCGCTTTGTGACTCTGGTCTGTGAAAGGCGGTATATAAATAAAGATTACTTACTTACTTACTTACTTACTTAGAAGAATGAATGCAAAGATATAAAAATAATTTACAAATATTTACAAGTACATATGAACTTGTTTTGCCTTGTCTGTTTTGTGTTGTGTTGTTATAAAAAAGATAAGCTATGAAGAAACATCACAGCCAACATTCCAAACAGTGAATTTCATTTACTGTACATTCAGTCAGGATTTAAGTAATTCAAATATTTCTGCGGCACTGTCTGCATCCAGTCCTTTTTCATCATTTATATAATCAATATACATGTTTCCACCAAAACTGACACATGAGTGACTTTTAGGGTCACACCAGAGTAGCCCATAGTCTGTGTCTGTTATGAATGAATATTTTTCTACTATTATCCACTAAACATGTGAAATTTGGTTTTCAGATCAAGGAAGCAACATCTACAGAAAACCCCCAATCTATAAACAACACGGTATGGCTTTGTCCTTCTATTGTTTTTGTTATAATCATGTTTTAACTTTGTATTCAATGGGAGTTTGTGTGTCCATCTCTGTCCAATGCCAACGGTACGTTTGAAGTCTGTCTCCGATCCTCTTCTGTCGCATGGTCATTATTATCAGCAACATTCACAAAGGAGCAAACTAAACATATCGTATCAAGACTCACAAATATAGACTTTTTCAGGGTGAATTTTTACTTGATAAGATGATGGCCCTTTTCAAATCCTGGTCTAGTCCTGGTCTAGTCTCATTCCAGTCCTGGTCTAGTACTGGTGCAGTAGGTCTAGTTCCATTCTAGCTCCATTCTACGCCCATTATAGTCCTGGTCTGGTGTAGCACAGGTATTTCAAGGAAATTATTGGAATCTATTTTGACACTATTCATATATGCAAGACTAAATCAGGTCAAAACCAGTTCCCAATCAACCTTTGTAGAAGGAAATGTATTTGAAATAGCAACACTGTACAAAATAAAAAAATCATGATAAATAGACACACATCTGAAAGACTAAAAGTAGAAGCAGGAAGGTTGAGGTGCGAGGATCTGAGACTGTACACAGGTTCATAAATGCACAGTCTCAGATCACAAGTGAATCAAAAATATATGTGCCAGATTGTGGAAGGCTTTGTAAAAGAGGCGTCATGTGAGATCCTTTTGTGATTCGGGACTGGACTAAAGGGCTAAAAACATACACAAAACTGGACAAAAGCGTACCCGTCTGAACTTAATATACAGTGACATCTCAGAGCACTCAAAGCGATCATTAGACCATTTCAAACAGAACTTACTTATGAGAAACCGTAGCACTGCTCCAAGTCATATTGTTGTCCAATAACCAATGCTTTCTACCGCACATTTAAAGATGGAAAATATGACTTTGTTTGCCTCCCAAATGATATTCTATAGCTATACATTTTAACACACATTTCTGCACCCCTGAGTGTGGCTGAGTGTGGGAAAAGCATAATCTTCCTTACATAAGACGTCGGTGAGTCACAGAGGAGGAAAATCCCCAAATCCGCATTGACGCTGATCCTCTGCACTTCACTAAAAAAAAGAAATATTACTTTAGAAAAAAAAGCATTTGCCAAGACGTTTTGTATCATTGGGATAATATCTTATTTAAGGACATGCAGAGCTATTCATGACTTTACATTAACAGAGATTTGGACTGTTTTATAGTGATCATTGTGCAACAAAATCATGTTTTTACCTGATTTCCTAAATACTAAAGCTGGTGGTAGACAACAAAGCCTGGGATTGTAGCTCTGATGTTATCCACAATGGGGACATTAAGATTTATATGGATATATGGATTTTACAGTATATGGAAATAGAAAGACACATTTAATGCCACGTTGTAGAATATTATTGCAAAAATAACAATATTTAGGACTCATGGTTCTAATTTTCAATATAATTAAAACATTTTTAAAAACAGCCACATGTGGTCTGTAGTTTAGGGTTCAAACAAATCTGGTTCATATGAGCAAAAATGCTTCAAAGATCAGTTTCAAAGGAAAACTGGCATAAGGAGACTTATGATTTTACATCCACTAATTAAGCATTTTTCCTCAAATGAATCAGAATTAGTCCAGTTAAAGTAACCACGGAATCAAGTTTGACATACTCTATCGTCTATCATAAGTGTCTATCGCTCTTGACGTGGGCGAGTTTTTCAAATATATTTGCTTTTACATCTTAAGTTCTATTTATCCCTATTTCAAGTGTCTGATTATGGACTTCTTTGAACTTCTTGATGTGTGATGTCTTTTTTGAGCACACCTGAGTAGCCTTTTTTCGCTTGTCCAATGCCCGCCCACCTCTGATTGAAGCACAGCCCATGTCAGCTCAGTTGCCAGTGATACCGACCTGTAGTTACTGCCGCCTTTAGCTCGCCAAAGCAAGTCAGCGGACGACATCATCCGCTGTGCCACGTTCCCCGCGGCGCACGCCCCCTCCCCGGAACACAGCGAGGCCGAGATCAGGCCCTGCTCCCTGGCTGCTTTAGGTACAGACTGCACTGTGCCTGCTCTGCTCTCCCAAACACTAATAACTTACTTTTACTTTGGCCTCTTTTCGTTTCCGTTTGCTCCAAAGCTGCTTACTGCACGTCGCTGCTGCTTGCTCTGGATTTCAACTTACAGCTTTTATTCATGGGTTTTCAGCTTTTGAGTCTATTTTTTTGTTTTCAAATATGTACACTTGTGGGGAAGACTGCTAGACTATAATAGTTTGTAACAGAAAGCTTCCATAGGTAACATTTTGTGATTCAGACCACATCATATGTTGTTTTCATATGTAATCTTACCTTATTCACTTTTCTGTCTGAGAAAAACGGATCTGAACATATCACAGTCGCCAAAAATATAGGCAAGTGAAACGAAACTGTTTATAGAGCGGGGCTCCATTGGTTGATTTAAAGAAGGAAGTAATCTTTATTTATATAGCGCCTTTAAGTCACAAAGCGCTTTACAATTGTTTTGGGCATTTGTCCCTCACTCCACACAGAGATGGGAGCGAGGTCGTCAGTGCAGGAGGCGCATGAAGAAGGTTTTGTGGTTCCGTACCCCAGATTTAGGGAAAAAAATTCTATCCTCCCTGAAACCTATGAATACATGTACACAAAACAATGAAAAAAGTTCAAGAGTGTGAAGAGTGCAAGATGAAGGATTGTTTTAGTACTATTATTATTAATATTATTAGTATTATATGTGTACATGTAATATTTTATACACAGAGTGGGGGTAAGAAGCTGTCAAGTATAAAGCTTGTCGCACTTGAAAATGTTTTTTCTCCTTTTGAAGCTGCTACCAATGCTTTGCAACTACGGTTTATTTTTCTTTTAGCAGCTTTTGCGATTCTGCCTTGGTTCAATACAGTATTAATTTATCATTCATATTTTATCTTTCATTTGCTATTGCTCAATACCAAGTGTTGAATGCCACAAATGACAAGGACAGAGATAACTGAGACTGACTTCAAACCATGTCTGTTTGTCTCACATTCTGTCATCCAAATTTACCTTAATTACTGTCTGTCTGTCTAGTCAACTCTGTCTTACATTTGTGTGTCCTCTCGCACATGATTTGACCATTTACTGTTTACGTCATTGCACCACAGTGAAAGTAACCTACTGTTTTATCATCAGGGGTATGTCATGTAAGTGTGGCCTCCTATGTGCTGCAAGTTTGAGTGGTTCCATTTCTCATTTCTCTAGGTCCAGAAGGCAGGAGGAGATCCAGAGAGGAAGACGAGGAAGAGGCCTTGAAAAGAAAACAACTTCAAGAAGAGCATCTAAATAAGGTCGGTCTTTCTAACCGCTAATGCAAATACAGTCTGTTGAAAATAAATTGATGATTGTGACTCTCTTATCTGGGGATCTGCTAGTTCTGAAATCGTCACATTGTGTTTCAATCTGGAAAGACTCAAAACATCTATTCGATTTTTGTTTATTGAGTAACATTTGCAAGAGGTAAAATGCTTGCTGCTGGTTGATTGCCACGGACTGACATGTAGAAATGAAAATAGGTGCAGTGCTTTAGTAGATATTCAAACATGTGTAATTTGATGCGAATTTATGCCTACAATATAATTTTGCTCTGGTAAGGATGTTGATCTCAAGCCTGCTTTTGGGTCCCAACCGCAATAGTTTGGTAACTACATAGTAAAAGGATATATTCATGAATGTCGGTATATAGCATTTGTTTTTCCCAATTAATTTTAAAATATAAGGGCATACTTTCATTTGTACCCTTATATTTATTTAGGGCATAGTACATTGAGGTTCCATTTTAATAGCTCATTTAAATACAAAGTAGAAGTATATTTGAATCCTGGCTATATGATAGTTGTAAGGGTGACAATCTATCTTTCTTCAAAAGCAAAACTGTAGCTGGAGATTTGAAGCCTGACAGAATGCAATGCAGGCGCAAGATCTAAAAATGATTGTTCCGTGACCTCAGATCCAGTCGGGTTTGGGGAAGCTGATCTTGAAGGAGGAGAAGGAGAAAGAGCAGATCCGAGTGCGGAGTCAGTCGGCTCAGCGCTGTGACGCAGGTAAAGACCCTGCACTCTCACTTCAGAACAGTTACAGGACGTTCCGAGGCACTTCCTAAAGCTTTATACAAACTAAGTGTGTATGTTGTTTTGCAGAGCCTACATCTCCAACAAAAACAAACTCACTGCCTGGATATGGAAGAAACGGCTTGCATCGGGTAGAGCATTTTACAGATCGGGTTTGAGTGTTTTGGAATTTAGGATTTTCCAATATGGTGTAAAACATTAACAATCCCAAAACATGTGAGCTAGTAAAGCCGGCAGTAGCAGCTCTTTATTTCAGCCTTATTTCAATGTTATAGTGCAAACAAAATTAACTTTTATCACTGTAAATAGTATGTAGTGAAACATTTTTAGACGTGGGTATTTCTCGTTCCTAATTTGAATTAAATATAATTTGCAAGTACATTGACAAGTACAGTACATTGGGGGATAAGTTAAAAAAAAAAAAAAACATCAGACTAATGAATTAATTCTGTACTAATTCCTCAACAAAACATGTGTGATACGTTTTTTTGAGTTGTCTAAAATAGCTCTGCCGTCGAGGGACTAACACTGGTGCTGTTTCTGTTTTTGTGTTCAGCCGCAGTCGACAGATTTCACTCAGTACAACAGCTACAGCGACATGTGTGGAGGAGGCCGAGGTGAGGAAACACACAGCTCACTACAGCTGTCTTATCTCAGGAATGAAAATAAAATATGCATTTTTGGGTGGCCTGTCACAACAACACATTGTGATGGACAATATGAATGAATGCTGTTTTTGTTCCTATAATGGATTTAGAAAGGTCACATTTAGAAAGGATCATTGTTTTTGAATTGAATTGAAAACCACACATTTATATACTGTGTAAAAGGTCATATGGACAGGTTATTGTTATTATTATATGTTTATTTGATAGGGACAGAACAAAAAGCATTGTTACAGGTAACCGATGCCATGTTCTTAGGCCGTATCGCTAACAGATGATTTGCAGACCTGGTCCCTTTTAACTACTGTATATACACTTCTGGTTTCTACCATTGGAATTGATGAGTAGGTCAGATTTTTGTGCATGAAATGCTAGCAACACAAGGAAAAAAGTTCTTTGATTATTTGTTAAAACCACAAACTAAACTAAATTGTCCAAATGGAAGGACACTATACACACAACTTCTGAAATGTACCTAAATCTTCAATGCAAGTGATTTTATGTCTAGACGTCAATTTGTGGCACTATTATCAAGATATTGCAATACTACTAATCGCAATTAGATCATACTATCATTAAGTACTGCAACGTTTTTGTGGTGGATTTTACGGCCAAATCATTAACTGTGCATCTCATTCTTTGTCCTATTGTGCCATATTGTCCTGCAGAGTTTCAGGTATGTGTCTGCTCCACATGGCATGGCCCTCCATAGACCTACACCATAGATTCTATCATAGACCTACACCATAGACTAAGCTCTACGAACACGAGTATGAAAGTAAACTCCTCTTACTCCTTAGCAGTTTTGGGATTAAGACCCTGTGGTTCACCGCTCTACATGATCCTGGTCCTCTGTAGTTTTATATTATCTTTGTAAATCCAGATATGCCTCACAACAACAGAGCATTCAGGTGCCTTCTGGCCGTGAATTCAGGTTAAACTTTCAGGTGGGAACAGACAAGCACCGCTCCTGAATGATTGATTGGTTGCTGGGACGTTGCTACCCACAAAAAGGGTTCCAGATAGCCACATGGAGCCTATTTGAGCTCTAATCAGCTTCATCCACAATAAGGCAAACACTATGGTTGACGTCAGCACTTGTCCACTCCTTCCATGGACAGAATTTGCCTTCACCATATATGAATGACACTATAGTCTATATTTCCACCACAGACCTACTGACATCCGTTTGGTTTGCTGGCTGCTTGCTTCCAAAGACACCATGTCCTGACTGCTCTTCGCCCACTCCTGCCTCTCGCTTGCATCACTGTTGGACTTGTGTCAGCGCCAGAGTGCAGTGTTTTTAATGCTCTCCATACAAACACGTTCAAAGAAACTACTGTTCCAATGTTTTATTCCAATGGACAAATGCACAAATAAAGTACACTGCAAAAAACTATAAAACATGATGTAATAAATGCTTGAATCCAATGGTTTTATCTTAATTTTAGTACATTGTGACTGTCTTAAAACTAGATTCGCCAATGGGACAAGCAATCTAGTCTTATTTCAAGAACTGTGAGGCATTTCTTGTATCTTTTTAAGACAAGATCATTTTTGTTTGTCGCATTAGATATCTTGTTTTAATGTTAATGTTCTTAAATTAATATATTTGAACAAATGTAAGCAATTTGTAACTTATTTTGTATCAGTTTTTGCAGTGTTTTCCTCTTATATTTTTTTAGAGATTGCTACCAATTTTAATGAAAGTCAGTAGGGCCAAAACCGCTGCTTATAGGTCCCGGTATCCTACAGTAGGTGATTACGGTACAGGGATACAGGGATATTATAGTTTTCCCAATTCTTACATTTATGTAATAATCATCTGGTCTATAGTAGTATTCAAAATAATGAACTAATTTAGAAATAGCATCCACCAAACTCACATGAAGTCACTAACTCAGAATAGAACAATGAGTAATTGACTTTTTGTTTGGGAGACATTAAAGCATTGGCATAAGGCTGGTCCACTGCTCACGTCTTGTTGTGTTGTGTTTATTTAGCTTTATCAACATGTATCATAGAATCCAAGAAAATCATTATGTTTTCCATTTCTTTCTTTTGGAATAGTGGCTCTAGTGCATGTCAGCTCCATCCGTGTGTGTGAGTGTTGCCCTGGTCCCGCTGCCCCTTCTGTTACATCTGTGTGTGTTTTATCCTTTAGCACATTAAGGACGGCCGCGCTGCTCTCAGGATGGACAGGGGAGTATCAATGCCTAATATGTTGGAGCCAAAAGCAAGTATATTTTTCTGTTATCGAGGAAACTTGTAAATAGGTGGAGCATTGATGCACACTTTATATGAATTGACATACAAATCATATTTACTATTTTGAAACAATACAGCACTGTGAAAAAGACTAGTTTAAAATGGACATATCGTGTTTTCAAATAATTGATTTTTACATCTAAATCATTAATTTGTGGCCTATATAAAGCGTAACTGCAATGCCTGGGTCTGAGTCTCATTATTTGTAGCTCCACGGGCCTTTCTTCTACACCTGTTCTGAGGTGCGTCTGAGAGCAACCTGTTTTGGTGCTGTCTCTTTAAATGCAAATGAGGCGCTTTTGACCACGCCCCCATCCAGGTGACAGAGGTTCAACTCCACCCCGAGCGGCCATTTTCGTAGTTTCTAAGCACAGATACAATTATCTCATAGAAACTTCTCATTACATCGCAAACATGAAGCAGGCCTTCCTCATTGACTGAAATCAAATGTTAAGTTTCATTCTTAGTCCAGTCTTATTATCGACTCTTCTCTTTTTAGCTTTGGGATCCATGCGCACAGTCTATGATGCTCACACGCCGGTTTGTTTACAACAGCGGCCGCCTGGCACGGGCCTATGTCATATCGCAGGATATGACACACTACGTTGACAGAAATGTTTATTGAATTGAATATTACTTATGCACAATTTTACAGCATTTAAAAACGTTAAGAACGTTTTTCCTTCTACAGAAGGAAAGAGACGCATGCACCTCCGGAGCCGCAGGTTGCCGACTCCTAGTTTATACAGTATGTGGAAGCAAATACTGTAGAGGATCAGGATATGTGCAGTTTCAACAATAAAATAAAATGCAATAGTCTACATTACAACAGGGTAATAAACATGTCTCAGAGTGAGGGAGGTGGACACAGACAATACTATTGTTTGTTACAGGGATGAGAATTGGTCAAAAAAGACTGAAATGCATATTGTCAGCCATTTGCTGGCTCTAAATCTGTTTAATTTGTTCACAACATATTACTTTTGGGCTCAAACATGAACTTTTAATGCAATGGAAAATGTAGGTATCAGAGCTTTATTTAGGGCTTTTAATCGCGCTTCGAGAGGAGAGGGGAGACGCGGACTGTTTCCTGCAGCAGTGTATTTATTGGGTGCACAGAGAACTCAAAGACACGCATGGTCCTGTGCGTGTTTATAGGGGTTGGGTACATGGCCACGTTGAGGCTGCGCGCTCAGCCACAACACGGTGGAGCGGCTGCGAGCGGCTGGACGCTCACAGCCTCTCGCAGCCGCTGGACGCGGAAGCTGCTCATTACAAAGCGGCCGCAGATGCTTCGGAACACTGCGGCCGCTGAGGTGGCGGAATCCCGTTCCGAGTACATACAGCAGGTGCCCCCCGGATACGCGCGCCCCGCTCCAACAATTCTCAACGGATTTACACTTCTCATAAACATGTGTTTTGTATGAGGCAGACAGACCGGCCCAAATATGGGCTTCGAATTTGTAGTCCAAGCTCAAGGATGCCAGCGCACAGGGCTGGACTGGCCATCGGGCGTACCGGGCAATGCCCAACAAATTCGAAGTAATGCACAGTAGAGGGCTGGGCCGAAGTGTTTTGTTAGGCGCCCATGCCCTTATATAGCAGTCTCGCTGCAAATACTGTGACGTAATAATTCTAAACACGTAATAGAGAATGGCAAAATCAGAACGGGTTGAAATATCTTACCTAAACAGAATATGAAGTGTTCTCTGTAACGCATGAAAAGACTGATTTCAACTTTTTTGCACTTCTAGAGGCTCCAACTACACAACATAAGGCATTTAAGGCACAAAAAGTGGATTTTTCATGATATGTCCCCTTTAAGATTGGCCTAAAGCAGGGTAAATTTAACTGCTCAATGGTAATGGTTGATAGTATTGATCGTACATTTACTGAAATTGTGCCTTGTTCACAATAATCCCATGATTCAATTATGAAATTATAAAATGGCCATACATTTTTTTCCGCTTCATCCGTTGCTGGGTCACGGGGGCTTCAGTCTAAGCAGAGACGCCCAGACTTCCCTATCCTCATCTGGGGGAAGCCTGCAGTGTTCCCCGGCCAGCTGAGAGACACAGTCCCTCCGATGTGTCCTGGGTCTTCCCCGGGGTCTCCATCCGAATGCAATTGGTCCTCAATAATTTTGAGGGTTTTTTGACACTTTTTCTTTATTGGATTAAAGTACTTTCTACATTTATCAAGATCATTTAAGTCTATTGCTTTGGCTTCCGCTAAACTGAAATAAGCCCCAACAAGCTGTGTTCCCCTTCTTTCATCAGACTGTGATGATTTTCCCCACACAATGGAATATACAGCGCTTCAAAAGTTTCACTCTTTCTTCGTAAAAAAAAACCCATGACTGCACACATGTGTTGAAGTCTGTCAATAGATCAGTTAACAATTAATTGATTGCTAAAATAGCTGTCAATTATTGAAAACTGGAAATATAATACTGAAAATTAATGGCCGCATTTATTTGTGATCGAAAAATTGCCCTTGTTGCTCTAGTAGTCTTTGCACAGTTCTGTTTTGTGATCATTTCTGAGATTCAATAAGGGTTTTTCGCTTCACTACATCATCATTTTTTCCAGCACAGAAAATGAACATAGCCAGATTAGTATTTTTGCTTGAGTAGAAGTTTGTGAGGAGTATAATTTGTATATTACTTTCATATAGGTCCAATAGCAAAAACTAACACATACTTGCCTACACTAAAATAAAAGTCTTAAAGTCACAGTCAATGTCATAGTGGCCCTTGACATTTCCCTAGTATTAATGGTGTTGTTAATTCCTTTAAAACCTGATGTATCTTTTGTTATTGCGATAACTGCTAAAGCACTAATACCATGAAATGCAAATCTACTTGAGTATTGTTACTTTGAATTACCAGTAGGTCTCTTGCGCGTATGGACTTCTTCCTCTCTTGGCTCACTTTCTCAGCTGTATCTGGATTTCCAGGACAGTCATTCCCTTGTGTGTGTTCAGCTGACCCACTTAATGTTTCTGTTTATAGCCTGAATCTAAAAATACAAAGTGTTGCATAATTGTTTTCCTTGTTTTCTCTTGTTACCCAAATCAACTGCACGTTTTACACTTAATTTAGTATTAACCTGCATTTTCCCAATTATCCAAAAACCTTGCCTCTTGTGCCAGACCTGTTCCTCTGCACACTTGAACACATGTCTTTAAAAAACTGTTGAAATATTGTTTGTAGATAGAGGTTTGAACGTGTTTCTTATACTGGTGTGTCTTTCTGAAGGCGTACCCATATGAGATGTTGATAATAACCAGTAGAGGGAGAGCCAAACTGCCTCGGGACGTGGACAGGACCAGACTAGAGGTACAATGTTTATCTATCATTTTTGTTTATCATCTCATCTTAGAATTTCTCTGAAGTATATGGGAAAATGACATACTGTTGTTTAAAGGAGCCCTTGGTTGCTACGTGCTTGTTTCATTGGAGATGTTATTGCAATTATACTGAACAAACAAACGGGACTAGTGTGACAGAGTTCACCTCCTCATGGATACGACCAATCACTGACTCATTTATCGCCATTCTCCGAAATAATCATTATATTCATACAATCAAGAGGATACTAGTGTGAAAATGTGAAAGTTTTGAGCGTTTAACTACAATATGGTACAATATTGTTTCCTTATGAAAAACATGCCTGGAGTTGTTAACTAATAACTAATATTGGGAACAAACACGTCCCCCTCTAAGCGCTCCTATCTCTAAGTGTGTTTTTGCTACCATTAATTATCAAAAGAAAAAGAAAAACAGTATATCTTCCAAAGTGGTTTTGCCAATTTCTCCGGTGAAATCATGTTTTTTGCAAGAGCGTGGGGTTAATATATGCTCCACCCATTTTAAATACATAAATAAATTCACCATCTTCCCCTGGTGGTAGAAATGTTGAATTGCATACTGAGATCATTTTCTATATCCTTAATGCGTGTCTTGCCATATATGTTGCATGGTTAGAGATGTATTACTACTTATGTCTCATTTAAAAAACAAATTAGTCTCATGTTTTATGGGGACAAAACGAATGCATAATAATTGTTCTTTAACAACATAAATAAGTTAGTTAACAGAAAACATGAAACAGACTGCTGTAAAAAGTATATTTTTGTATATTGTGTAAATGTTTACATGTGTGATCCTCCACCTGAAGAGTATCATGTTTCTTGATGATCATCCAAAAATCACATCTTTGAAAATGACAACACATTTCTGAGGCCATATATTCACGAAGTCGTCCCTAAAGTTAAAAATAAGGTGTAATTTTTTAGACTATTCAACCACAACATTTCTAATAATAAAAAATATATGAAAACAATTGTACATGCCAACAATAATTCTACTTACAGGTGCACAGAATGTAAAATAACTTTATGAATGTTACCAAAGCAGAGGTTTGCTTGCCACACTTGCATCAGCCATATCCAGTGCTTGTTATGTCCCATTTTGTGGCTTCGATGCTAACCACAAATACCCCTCCCTTCCCCTCTTTTGTTTCCCTTTGCTTCCGTTTCTCTAGCGCCACCTAGCTCCCGAAACTTTCTTTGACATCTTCGGTATGCAGATCCAAGAGTTTGACAGGCTTCCACTGTGGAAACGCAACGACATGAAAAAGAAGGCCAAGCTCTTCTAGCATGACTGTACATTCATCCGGATAGCACACAACAACTGTAAAAAATTCGAAAAACAAAAAAACAATGAAAACAACGAAAATCAGACAAAAAAACTAGGTGTTATAGAATTTTGGGTTGATTTTTTTGTTTTGTTTTTTTACTATGTTTTCTCTGGACACTTTTGAGGAAGCCGTCACACCTGTTCTCTCCTGATTCTTCCCAAGACTTTTGAACATTTACCGAACTGCCCGAGAATCTTCTTGCACATAAAATGGGACTTTTCTCTTCCAAAAATGACAAAGAATGAATGATACTATTATGATTTGCTTGATTTACTTTGCTCTGAGTGCTCATATTCTGTCCATATACACTGCCTGTTTGTTCTATCATATGTTGCTCCTGTGGAACTTTGTAATTAGGAAAAAAATTACTCATGCCGCCATTTTGAAAAGTCCATGCTTGTACAGCCTGAACATACGTCCGCTTTCCCTCTGTTTTGGCTTGAGCTGAAATTGTTCTTTTTTTTGTTTTTGTCAAATGTTTGCAAGAATCGGCTCAGTGAGTCTTTGGAAAACAACAGAATTCTCCTGCTTTCTCCTCCCAACCTCTTCCTCTTTTCCCTTTCAAAATAAACGTCTCAGGCTCCCCATTTAATAAACACAGCCAGACACTCTCCCTTTACATGTATCAGATATTTGACCATCGGCTAAGTGGAATAAATCAATTGTATTTAAAAAGTTTTATAATGGAAAAGACCACACTGCCATTTGTTGTATTGAATTTGAAGCAAAATAAAGCTTTAAACCACCATGAACAACACAATCCTCTGCTGAACCAAACCTCTCCTCGGCTCTGTTTCCTTCTTCCTGTTGATGTTTTACAGTATTTTTTAGTATCTGATGCTGTACTTGAGTTCACAGATGTCATTTGAGGTAAGGCTTTGAAATGAGCTGGATATGAACCAGAGAGTATCGACCTGCCGAACAAACAAAGATGTCCAATGTTTAATTCAAGCCAGGGTACCTCACTTGTTTTTGTTTTGTTGCAAATGATACACGTTGTTTGTCCAATAGAAAGGGTGTTCTAAAAGTAAAATGTTGTGATCAAATCAGACCACAACATGCTGTTTGGATCTTATTTGAAACTTAATCTTTTGCGTGCTTGTAAGAAATCCATGTGAGTCACTATTTTACACTTTGGGCTGAGAGCTGATTGGCTGCATTTAAAATTGTGTTGGGAGAGAGAGACTTTTATTCATGTAAGCAGATGCTAGTCACTCCCTGCTTCCTGATTGGATAGAATAAAGTCAAAACCATCACAGGCAAGCTCTCTCGCCATTGGTCTTCTATACGCCAAAACGTATTGGTGATGGATATGCCGAGAGCTGGGACTTTTCGTGAAGTGGAACGAAATTTATTGGATAATTTAAACTTTTTTAACAAATTAAAAACTGAAAAGTGGGGTGTGCAATATTATTCGGCCCCCTTGCGCTAATACTTCAGGTCTGGACTTTGACTTGGCCATTCTAACACCTGGATACGTCTATTTGTGAACCATTCCATTGTAGATTTGGCTTTATGTTTTGGATCATTGTCCTGTTGGAAGATTAATCTCCGTCCCAGTCTCAGGTCTTTTGCAGACTCCAACAGGTTTTCTTCCAGAATGGTCCTGTATTTGGCTTCATCCATCTTCCCATCAATTTTAGCCATCTTCCCTGTCCCTGCTGAAGAAAAGCAGGCCCAAACCATGATGCTGCCACCACCATGTTTGACAGTGGGGATGGTGTGTTCAGGGTGATGAGCTGTGTTGCTTTTACGCCAAACATGTTGTTTTGCATTGTGGCCAAAAAGTTCAATTTTGGTTTCATCTGACCAGAGCACCTTCTTCCACATGTTTGGTGTGTCTCCCAGGTGGCTTGTAGCAAACTTTAAACGAGACTTTTTATGGATATCTTTGAGAAATGGCTTTCTTCTTGCCACTCTACCATAAAAGCCAGATTTGTGCAGTGCACGACTGATTGTTGTCCTATGGACAAACTCTCCCACCTCAGCTGTAGTTATCTGCAGTTCATCCAGAGTGATCATGGGCCTCTTGGCTGCATCTCTGATCAGTCTTCTCCTTGTTTGAGAGGAAAGTTTGGAGGGACGGCCGGGTCTTGGTAGATTTGCAGTGGTCTGATACTCCTTCCATTTCAATATAATTGCTTGCACAGTGCTCCTTGAGATGTTTAAAGCTTGGGAAATCTTTTTGTATCCAAATCCGGCTTTAAACTTCTCCACAACAGTATCTCGGACCTGCCTGGTGTGTTCCTTTGTCTTCATGGTTCTTTCTGCGCTTTAAACAGAACCCTGAGACTATCAAAGAGCAGGTGCATTTATACGGAGACTTGATTACACACAGGTACATTCTATTTATCATCATCAGTCATTTAGGACAACATTGGATCATTCAAAGATCCTCACTGAACTTCTGGAGTGAGTTTGCTGCACTGAAAGTAAAGGGGCCGAATAATATTGCACGCCCCACTTTTAAATTTTTTATTTGTTAAAAAAGTTTAAATTTTCCAATAAATTTCGTTCCACTTCACGATTGTGTCCCACTTGTTGTTGATTCATGACAAAATGTTTTAATTTTATATCTTTATGTTTGAACCCTGAAATGTGGCGAAATGTTGAAAGGTTCAAGGTGCCGAATACTTTCGTAAGGCACTGTATAATGATTTACAGTTAGTGACATCAACGTTAATAAGTTTTAACAAAGGGGTGCATAATTTTCTTCCAATAGGTTCATATATAAGTTCATGAGATCAAACTACTGGGAGTGGAAATTGATAGTAGACTGTTATGGTCCAAACACACGAGCACAGTAGCACAAAGAATGGGTCGGAGTCCGTTCATAGTTTAGGAGATGCTCATGACAGCAGATGTCATAAAAACACTTGTTCTTTCACAGTTGGATTATTGTTCAGAAATTTGGTCGAGTGCTGCATTATCAAATATTAGGCAGTTACAAATGGTTCAGAACAAGGCAGCTCGACTGGCTCTGCGGTGTAAGTACAGAACAAATGTAAAGTGGATGCATTCATGTTTGTCTTGGTTTATGGTGAAAGAGAGATTTGAGGCATCGTTACTCAATTTCACAAGATATATTATTGAGAACAAAACTCCAAATGTGGTTTATCAAGAGCTCTGTTTTAGTTCTGGTGAGCACAATTATGAAACCTGACACGCCACAGAAGGCAGATTCAAGTTACCCAAAGTAAAAACAAATTTTGTAAAAGCAACTGTAATGTACAGGTTAATGTTTGCCCGGAATCATCTCCCAAATGACATTATAATTAATGCAAACAGTAAATACCCATTTAAAATGTTTTTAAAAAGACATCTATTGACAAATTAGTATAAACATGTAATATTACAACTGTGCTGTAATCTCTCTAACTACCATTGACAACTGAAATTGGGGCTGGGTCTTGTGTGTGTGTGTGTGTGTGTGTGTGTGTGTGTGTGTGTGTGTGTGTGTGTGTGTGTGTGTGTGTGTGTGTGTGTGTGTGTGTGTGTGTGTGTGACCCTGTGTCATCTTTTGTATCATTTTTGTTTTTATTTTAGTATAATTATTGTCATGTATTTTTGTTAATGCACCTTGCCTGACTCCAGGAAGAATAGCTGTGTTGAACAGCTAATGGAGATCAAAATAAATACAAATACAAATAGGAAACAATAAAAAAAATCACAAAATAAGGATATTTATAATGTATTCACCAAGGTGGGTTGATGTAGATTTGGATAGTCTTATCTTTAAAGTCAGAGCTGTGAACTGTTTCTAACTTAAACAGGAGACATTAGAAAAGCAGCAAGACGACCTCAAAATGCAGAGAGACGCAGTGAAATACAGACTGAGGAAGCTCTCTGCTCGTCAGTCAGAAATCACAGTAAGTTTAAGACGTTCATAACCATTATATACGTACTCAAATACTAGAGTGTGCTACGTGTGTATGCCTCAGAAAAGGTCCTCCTCCATTAGAGAAAGTATTATTCTGAAGTACCAGGAGATCCGTGATGCTTTGGACGAGGACTTGAGGACAACGTTGTGTCATTTGGAGATGGAGGAGCGGGCGGCTGTCTCTGCTCTGGACGGCTTCATGGAGAAAAACTGCTCTCTGATCCAGGAGATAGAGCAGGAGCTGGACAGACTCGCTCTGGCAATGGACCAAATACAGCTGCAGCCTGAGACCACGGTGATTCATATACTCTGCACATACCCAGTGTAGGCTGAGGACACATGCATTTATCACTCAACATTCTAGAGATTTATTGTCAATTCAATTCAATTTATTCTTGTATAGCCCTAAATCACAGCAGTGTCCACAAATGTTGATAAATGTCCATAAATGTTGAATGTCAAGGGTCCTGGATCACCACTGTCCTTAGTGTTAGACCCTCCTGCATCTGCAAAAAAAAAAACTTGAGGATGTGGTGCAGGATCAGTTGATTCCATTGAGCAATTTCACATCTCATTTATATTTTGTTTAACAAGACTTGAGTAGCTTTGAAGATTATTAATCTTCACTGACACTGTATATTTATATTGTTATTGTAATGTTTCTCTCTCCAGACTTTCTTCAGCCATCTTGACCCGGAGGACATAGAGGACAAGTATAGTACATTATAACCGTACAGTGTGGTAATTATATATAATCAGTCTGTATGACATGTTTTTATTCCTCTGGTATTAACCTAGACTTTTGGAGACCTTGACCCTCACAGACCCCAATCGTGTGAAACTGGACCAGGCCAAATCAGAACAAATTCAGAACTTAACCCACAACCTGCTGCAGCTCATCCAGTGTCAGACACCACTCATCAAGAAGCTCCTGCGCAGCTGTATGTTCATAAGTACAATTTTATTAGCATTTATTTATGGGGATTTAAAACTGAAAGCAAACCTGAAAATGTCCGTGTCTGGGATCAGATATGACACATTTGATAAGATAAGACAAGATAGACTTTATTGATCTCACACAGGAGAAATTTACATGTCACATCTAGCATAGATAGAATCACTGCAAAAGAAAGAAATGTGCAAACATGTTAAATGCAGGATATATTATGTACAATAAAAAGTGGCAATCAAAGAAATAGTGGCAATAGATAGTGCAGGTTTTTTAGTCCTAGTGCATGTGACTTCAAGTGACTTGTTGTACAGTCTGACAGCGGTGGGGATAAAGGCGCTGCTGTAGTGCTCCTTCCTACTTCCACTGAAGGAGCTCCTCAGCTCCTCTACAGTCCTGTGCAGTGGCAGGTGTTGTCCATGATGGAGGTGGCTTTGACTAGCACCCTCCTGTCCCTCACCTCCTCCACAGAGTCCAGGGAGCAGCCCAGAATGGAGCTGGCCCTCCTGACCAGCTTGCTGAGTTTTCTCCTGTCCCACTCTGTTCTGCCCGGGGCCCAGCACACGGCAGCGTAGTGTATGGCTGTGTGCTGGGCCCCGGGCAGCATGTGCAATATTACATTTAGTTAATTAATTGTTGAATGTTTTACAAAGAGGACACCACAACTTGAAAATGCATTGTCCTGACATCATAGGTAGGAAACTTGTTTACATATCAATGCAAATTAGAATGTTTAATTTAACAATCTTTAGAAAACACTCAAATTTACAGCAAAGTCCGCTTCATATAAAAACAATTAAGAGAAACTAGTGCAGTGAAATCTTCCAAAAGCGATAACAAATCCCTTGTTATCTTTTCTGCATCCCCCACACTCTGTTCATGGGCGGCTGTGTGGCGTTTGCATGTTCTCCCCGTGTCTGCGTGGGTTTACTCCAGGTGCTCCGGTTTTCCCTACCACAAAAGCATGTACAATAGGTCTATCATGCCCCTTCTATACTGGCGACCCCGCTCCCCTCTCTGTGGAGTGAGAGGAAAAATGCCAAACAATTGTAAAGCGTTTTGTGACACTGGGCTGTGATACGCGCTATATAAATAAAGATTACTTTCTTACTCACTTTATATAGATCTAGATTTCTACCAATATCACCCATCCCTATAGTCCTTGCTCAAACTATCCTTTCACCAATACTTTTACTGGAACTTACTGGTCTTTCCACTGCCCAGACTCCACTGAGATTCATCTAAACCCAGACTCGGCCCATCCCAGGCTCCATGTCTCTCCTGGGGGTGTGAGCTGCAGTGAAGCCTGGCAGGACGTCCCGGACCACCCCACCCGCTTTGACTCCACCCTCTACGTCCTCAGCACCCAGGCCTTCAGCTCCGGACGCCACTACTTTGAACTGGACGTGAGCGAGAAACCCTACTGGGAACTGGGCGTCACTTACCCCACTATCCCACGCAAAGGTC
Organism: Knipowitschia caucasica; assembly: GCA_964034765.1. Lineage (NCBI taxonomy): Eukaryota > Metazoa > Chordata > Actinopteri > Gobiiformes > Gobiidae > Knipowitschia > Knipowitschia caucasica. The sequence continues at coordinate 33,372,252 of OZ035835.1, forward strand.
CCACTGAGTTGTGCTGGTTGGGGCGCGGCCATGACTCCTGGTGTTTGGAGTATTTTGATGGTGAGTACACGGCGTGGCATGGCGGGATCCCACACCAGTTGCCCGTGCTGAGACGCTACTGTCGCATTGGGGTGTTGTGCAGTTTCCCCGCGGGACAGGTCGTGTTTGTGGAGGCGGAGAAGATGACGCCGTTGTTCTCCTTCTGTGTCGGGACGTTCACTCAAAGTCTGCATCTGGCCCTCTGTCCCGGACACGACTGCAAAGGAACCAACACAAAGCCAATATTGATCTGTAACGCATCATCTCCCACCAGTGATCTATGACACTGCTTTTAGGTGGAGATAATTTGTCAGAAATGTTAGTAGGTGACGGCAAACAACTAAGTCTTCAAATTTCAATACATTCAACAATACTTCAAACAATACATCCATATATAATGCATCGGTTTTATATAGCGCTGTTTTGGACTCTCAAAGACGCTTCACATGTCATTATTCTTTCACTCCATACACAGTGGTGATAAACTACTACTGTAGCCACAGCTGCCCTGGGGCACACTGACAGAAGCGAGGCAACCAGTCTGTGCCATCAGCCACTCCGACCACCACCAGCCATTCACACACACACACACACACATCAGACTCATTGTAGGCAATGGGGTGAAGTGTCTTGCCAAGGACACAGCACACATCAGTGGGAGTCTTTGGAGAAAGTTTAGTGGTGGACTCGAACCCACAACCTTCAGGTTCCATGGCCACTGTTAGCTCAATATATTGTGAGTTACGGAAATTCAGATCCTGTTTATTTTCCGTTTGCAGTATAATTTGGACTCTGCACCCAAAAACTTCCATGACTTTATTAATTTTGTATATGACTGATACTGATGACACTGTATACTGCATATATTTTTTTGGTCTGATAGAAATATTTGTAACATTTTAAAAATGTTCCATATTTCTTCCCCATTTGCAAATAGAACATACATTATTTGTAGTTTTAAACAGTCCTAGAATTAGCATGATAATTAGGTTGTAAGTATGGTAAGTATGATCTGAATTAAGAATTTGTCATATGTTTTACATTTGGAATGAGCCTCATCTATGAGATTTATCGAAGGAGTAATGTATACTAGCATTGCCAACATTAAAACTGAGGTACCTAACTAACTTTTTTCTTTCGTTAATTATCCCCTCTGAATGAGCCTAAACTTCAGGGGCCAACATGCTCTCTTCATATTTTTGTCTTCTGCATACTTACAGACTGTGAATAATTATTGGACACCTCAGGCCACCTTAGGACATCTTAGGCTGAGAGCAGATTGGTAGAGCTAAGCTGGTTTTATTTACTTTACTTTCCTGTCTTAAAGAATGTATCTTAATATGCAATGGAGGTCAAAAATCATGAAAAAAAAAAAAAAAAGCTATGTTGGAATTAGATTTAAATGTGAATATCTATGTAGTTGCACAGGTTCCCCAGCTGTAATTATTACAAATAAAATCCAACGACAACAAAACAGCAAACATTTCGGATCAATAGTCAGCCCACGCAGAGTTCCAAAGGTCCGTGTGCTCAGGTCTGTCTCAAAGAGTGAGTTTTTCGCGGGACCTTTCAGTCGCAGCTCTGGCCCCATCATGAAGCTCCGGCTGCTGCTGCTGTGTGTGCTGCTCGCCCTGCTCTTCGTCTCCTGTGAGGTCAGAAATATCACACCACATTCAAAAACATTATATTATTGGGAATTTGCACTTGGGATGTGTTTTTTTTTTATCACTCACATACTCAGATAGATATTTTAGTATCGGAGAGGGGGTTTAGGTTTAGGTTGGAGAGGGGTGAACACATGAACATGCATTAGTTTTGATTAAAAAAAATAAAAAAACCCATTCCATATGCTCGAATACATTTACAATCTTTATGATGAAAGTTCCATAGTAGGTATTCAATATATTAGTGTCTTGCTACATGTAGTGTTTTTCACTGTGTTTCAATTTCCACAAGTTTTTTTTTTCCTTTATTTTATGATTATATTCGGGAGAAGAAAGACAGGAGTAGTTAGAGTGACAGACAACTCTTTTCTCAGCAAGAAGGGGCTGGGTTCGACTCCCGATTGGAACAGGATCTGTCTGAATGGAGTTTGCTTTGGTCTCCGGGTTTCCTCTGGTGCTCCGGACTCCCCAACGACAAAATACATTAGATTATCTCAAACCCTCCTGCTCTGATAGTCCTACAGAGCATCAACACCTGAACGCCTTGTATAGTTTCACAACAATACAGTGTGCCTTTTAATGGGACGAATGTACAGGGGTGCTGATATGTTGCTTGTATGTCGTTATTTCTCTTGAACAATCAGATGAAGAAGGAAAAGCACAAACATCGTCACGGCCCTGGTCATCGCCACAGTGGTGCACATCACGGCAGAGGGCGGTTCGATGCGATCGTCGCTGGTCAGACCACACACACATTGTTATTGTTATCGTAATTCTATTATTTTGACTCACTGTGATAAAAACACATGGGATCTAACTGAGAAGTGCTGTTTCAGATGAATTTTTCCAGATACTTATAGGAGGCGGTGATGATGAAGATGATGAAGACAGCAGCAGTGACTGGCTTTATGATCTCCAGGAACCAGAAGGTAAAAAAAAAATCTGGAATCAGTTGACTTAATTCTTATTGTATAATTTGGGGCTTTTAAATTCTTCAAATCATTTTAAGGTCAGCATAAAACAAATCAGGTTGTCCAGTATTTGTGAGCCTTTCAACAATAACAAAATCAGCGTTTACAATTCTATGCCTTCAAAGTTCCGAAAAGTATTGCTTCAACAGGGATTCACAATTATTTTGAGATGTAACATTATTATCTGGATATCTTGTTCAAATGGACATGTTTCGTCCCAGGTCTCTGCAACCCCAACCCGTGCCGCAATAATGGAGTTTGTAAAGAAAAGGAAAAAGGCAAAAGGAAGTTTAAATGTGACTGTCCCAAACCATTTAAGGGCAAGAAATGTGAACAAGGTGAGTAATAACGTTGATAAAAGTATATTTTAGGTCAACATTATTCATGGCTTGTACTTTTTCAGGTCCCAGACGCTGTATAAAAGGCAGATGTGGTCGTGGAGAATGCGTGGTGACCTCCAGACCTCCGTACTACGAGTGCAAATGCAAAAAGCCGTTCTTGCCTCCAAACTGTGTACAGTGTAAGACAGACATTTGGATCTATCGTTGGCTTCATTTTATAGTTATAGCTTAGGACAATTTCAAATACGCATACGGGTTGTTTTGTGGCTTAAACTTAAAGTAAATACATTGGTAGAAAAAAATAACTGTTTATGTTAAAACAGTGTGAAGTCAACTTTTTCTCTCACATACCTGCACCTACAAGTACAATGGACGCTATAACATGTGTTCAAATCTTGCTTTGCACACACTTACCGAAATAATGTTGTACTTTCAGATTCTATTTGTGACCCAAATCCTTGCCAGAATGGGGGGACATGTGTGAGGGATGGCAATGACTTCAACTGTGCCTGTTCCAAAGGGTTCAGTGGACGCTATTGCAAAGTCGGTAAATATTACAGCAATCCTTAGTCACTCCGGCAAATGTTCACCAGATCCCATAAATTTTCTTTATAGTTTGGACTTTATTTTAACTTGATGTAGATGCACCGTGTCAATAGACCATAGTCTGCTGAAACTAAATTAAATAGTTACTGACATAGTTTTTTCTTTAGTATTGTGGTCCTTTTGTGGTCCTTTTGTGGCCCTCTCCCTTGCTGCCCGAAAGTGGCCATTGGGATCGTAAACACAGTGTCATCCAGCCAAATTCAACTAATGCCTTTTCAACGCATGCTATACCTCATTGTAAAGCTCAGAATCCAGTTGTTGACTTTTTGTGAGAAAGTAAACATTTGTCATTTGGCCATTTTCAGTTCCTACAAATGGGAATCAATTTGTAGGAGCTGTATGACAAATGGATATGTCATACCTCATTCTATAGTTCAAGACAGGCCAAATAGTCCAATCCAGATAGTGGGGAATTAGACAAGTCTGGTTAATTAAAGTGACCCTCTTACTAAAACGTTATGACACCACTGAATCCTGCCTAAAGGAACCAACCGATGAGGCTTGTGTGAACTCCACAATTTGAGAATCCGTGCAGGAGACTGTTGTGTGATAGTTCAGTCACCTCCATCTTTTGCACAGGTCCAAATGACTGCTACACGGGGGACGGTGAGTCGTACAGGGGTAATGTGAGTGAGACGGACAATGGGAAGGACTGCCTCTTCTGGAACTCCCACTTCCTCCTGGACTCTGGCACCGACCCCTTCGACACCGATGAGAACGAGGACGGACTGGGACCCCACAACTTCTGCAGGTCAGTGGAGACATTGAAGTGAAATTCATATTAAACATACAGTACTTTAGAGTTGAGAGCTGAAAACCCCAGTAATGAGCTTTATTATGTTCAGATTTTTTAAAACATGTTATTGCAGATCAGCAGTCTTTGTTTATCTTCACTCTCCATCATTCTACACACCATAATTATCCATTCTACTGAGAATATGAGTTCTCCTTTATAAAACCTTAGTATCAATCTGGATACTTGCAAAATTCAAAGTTAACTTTGTCTCTCAGAAAATTATAAGTATTATCAGACCATGTGTCTGAGCTTGGAGATGTTGCGCAGATGAAAATTACAGTTCTTTACCAGCTTATTAATATGTCGCTCTAGGGAAATCCCTACATCAAAAATTACACCGAGGTTTCTCAAGCTTTTCTTCACGGAGCTGCCCAAGCCGCCGAGATGCTGGGTAATAAGTGGGACAATAGTGTCCGGAGCGACAACCAGGGTTTCAGTTTTGCTGGAGTTCAGCTGGAGGCTTTTCTCACTGAGCCATAGCTTAATTTTGGACAAGCAGTTTGTAAGAGAAGCCAGCTTCTTCTGCAGTACAGTTGAAGATCATCAGCATACAGATGGTAAGAAATGTCACTGAACTGCTGGATCAGCTCGCCTAAAGGGAGCAAGTAAATCAAAAATAGAATAGGCCCAAGAACTGAGTCCTGGGGTACACCAGACTGCAGGTCAGCTGGTTCTGACATCGTGTTATTAGAGGACACGCAGAAAGTTCTACCAGTCAGGTATGATCTAAACCAGTGTTTCTCAAACTGGGGTATGCGTACCCCTAGTGGTACGCGGGCGCCCTCTAGGGGTACGCCAAAGAATCTGTGAAAAAAAAAAAACTTTTTATTATTTTTTTATTTTACCAGGAAAGTCCCATTGAGATTAACTCATTGACAGCCATGGATGTCATTTGAGGACAACATTGTTTTTCAATCTTTTCCTGTCAGTCTGTGTCCCCTGTATCATACAGTCTGGGGTTTGGCTGTAGACAGTATTTTATTAAGCCAGCAGGTGGCAGCAGAACTCCCTGGTTTGGTCAAAGATCACTCTGAGCACTCTGAGCAGGAGAGACAGAGGTGAAGCAGACATGGAGTTATATAGTCAGGGTCAGGCTACATTTGGAGGCAGTTTGAGCAGTAAATGTGTCTCCTCCAGAGCTGACAGAGACCATGTGGAGGGTCAGAGCAGCAGACCATGTGGAGGGTCAGAGCAGCAGACCAGCAGAGCACCTCAAAATAGCCAAAGTGGACTATTGCTAAAAATGCCAGCAGCAAAGTCCAGATATGGTCACAGCGCACGCCGGACTAAACAGACGCTCTGTAGATGTAACCACACAAAAACACACAAACGCGTGCATAAACGCACATACATGCGCGCCCAAACACACAAAGACACACAGCAGTATTCTATTGCACTTATACTATAAGTATAATCCGACGACTATAAGTATAAGTATTCACTTTGATTTATTGTCATGTATAGTGTTTATCATTGTAATTTTGTTATTCTTTGATTTACTCTTATTGACATAAATATAGCGCCACCTAATGGATGAATACTGGCCATTCTATCTGCCATAGTTTGTCATGGGCTCTACTTTCAATATGTACATTTTGACATTTTTTGGATGAGTACATTTTGAAATATTTGAGCAACACTTTGTGGATGTGTGTGTGCCATAAAACTTATTATTTTACATTAAAAACACTTTCTCAAAACGTGTTGCTGTTTTCTAACATGTAAGATCCTGGACATGTTTGAGGAGATGCTAAAGTTAAACTAAATAGTTTTACAATCAATTTTCTACAGGTTTGTCTGTTTTCACATAAACCTCATTTTCTAATTTTTTTGTCTAAGACTGGTGCTTTTTGTCATACTCCCCTCTTTTCGACTGGAGATCACAGGAGAACGAAACAAACTAAGAACAAACTTCTTTTTGCTGCTGAAAGTAGACAGTCCTGTCTTTCAGACTCTGGTTTCATATTTTTCATAGCACACAATATTCTGTGAGTCTTAAAAATCAGTGAAGTCATCAAAAAATGGCTGGCAGTCAATGAGAACCTCTTTTTCGTGTACAAAAATTACATAAAATTACAGATGATAGCAAGGGAAAAGACCGAGACTAAGGTTAAAGACTCTTCAATTGCCAAAAGAGAGAGGAGGACTAGCCCTGCCCTGTTTAAGGGATTATTACACTTCAGCCCAGTTTAGAGTCCTTGTGTGCTGGTGCGACTCAGAATTCAAAGCCAGAAATGAGCTTCTCTGACAGTTGTCCACTCCCGGCCATACTGGGGGACAAAATACTCATTAGGAAACAGATGCAGCTTGATAACCAATGGATAAATTTACCATTGAAGCTGTGGCTGAAATTGATTAAAAAACACAACTTTTTTGATCAGGTCAAAATACTAAGGTGGGCCCCTAATGACCCTGATTTTGTGCCGAGCAAACTGGATATGAGGTACAAAAGCTGGACTGGTCGAGGCTTGACTGCATATTGCACTTTTTTTTATAAGGAGAACATGAGGGATTTTAACTCTACTCAGAGACGTTATGAGTTGGAGAAAAATGACTTTTTCAGGTTCCTACAAATTCGTCACTACATTAATAATTTCTTGCCAAAGGATAAAAAAGTATTTCACACGCCAATCTTAAACATATTCATTAGGGCTTATCAGGGCGACTTGGGTTCTAAATTAATCTCTCAATTATATAAGGGCTTGCAGGCGCTCTCCAAAATGAATACAGAATATATAAAACAAAAATGGGTGTTAAAGGCAAATACAGCTATGACGTCGGAAACCTGGTCTAAACACTGTGCTGTTCAATGGAAAATCACGAGTGCAAATTCATGGAGAGGCTTTGGCTGGAAGTGCTTGAGCAGGTTTTTTATAACACCAGCACAAAGTTCTCACTATTCAGGCTCGTCCAGCTGCTGGAGAAGTTGTGGTACAGAGGGGGCCGACCACCTGCATCTGTTTTGGTCGTGTTCATTAATCCAGAATTTTTGGAACAATATTCAATCTGAGATCCGAATAATGTTGAAGTTGCAGTTTGCGTTAAACTGGGACGAACTGCTATTCGGCTGTCTTGACTCTGTGAATACGGACTTTGCTACAAAACGCCTATTTGGAATGTTAAGTTTAGCAGCTCGTAAATCCATCACCAGAAAATGGCTTAAGCCAGAGGTTCCGACTATAGATGACTGGCACAATTTGGTGTATTCTATTTTTGTAATGGAAAGAATAACCTCATATTACAGGCTCCAAAATGCACAATTTGACAAAATATGGATAAAATGGAAGACGTACATTATACCCAAACGCCCGGAATTTGTATGATTCTGTATAAATCATTTGGAATACTTTATGCACCCCTTTGATATTTGTGTTTCATTTTGTTTTATTTTTAATTTTTTGTCTATTTTTTGGTTTGTTTTTTCAAAAATATGTAAAAAAAAATGTAAACATTGTGTGAAGCAAAGTTTCTTGTAACAAATAACAATAAAAAAAGAATTACAGATGATAAAACAGTCACATACAGATGATAAAACAGTCACCTACAGATGATAAAATAGTCACATACAGATTATACAACAGTAACACACAATTTCATAAAATTACGGATTATAAAAACAGTTACATTTCACTGAAGATGTCTTAATCTGGATTTAAAAGCATTCAAGGAAATAAGATCAGATCATTTCTAGTCTTTTTGCAACACGTTCCATGTAGAAGGAGCAGCAAAAACAAAAGTTTTTTTTTCCCAGTTCTGTGCAAAAGGAACAGAGAGCAACAAAAGATCATTTGATCCAAACCATATGAACATGTCTCTGTGAGTAAACGACAGATAGCAGCAGCAGACCAAGCCTTAGAAATTAAAGTGCTCCAGAGTCCAAACCTTCTGTGGACAAAGATCCCACTCCAGAATATCACTCACAGTGAGGCTTTGCAGTTCGCAATGAATGAAACATTCAAAACAATTTTTTTCCCTATGTTTAAGCGCAGTCATACTGTTGTAACTGTGTAAAATATTACATTAAATATACTTCTTTAGGAATGAAACCTCTGCCTTGTTATTGATGAATACTTCGGCTTACTACGCTACTGTGTGGTGTGGTCATTTGTGGTGGTACTTGGAGAGGCAAGTATTTTCTGAGGGGGTACTTGGTGTGAAAAGTTTGAGAACCACTGATCTAAACCACTCTAACACAGGGCCTGACATGCTGACCACATGCCGTAGTCTCTCAAACAGAGTGTTATGGTCTACTGTGTCGAACGCAGACGACAGGTCTAGCAGGACCAGGACGGAGCATTTACCAGAGAGAGCCATCACAATGTCACTGGACACTTTTAACAGTGCAGGTCCTCAGCTTTCAATATATCAGATTTTGGATTAAGAAATGGAGAAACCACCCCCATTAAATGACTCGCGCTGGCAGTATGAAACCACCATTGATATACAGACATGGGACAGTTTGTGTTTACTTTGACAAAATTAGTCGCGCACGCACCTCTGTCTATTTTAAGGCCTTCTGCTGTCGATGTGATCACAACTTCCCATTTTATCATTAAATCACGGCCTAACAAGTTTACAGGACAAAGGTCAGACATCAAAAATGAATGTTTTGCTGTTGCTGGGTTACGCTCGTTTGCCCAAGTGCATTTGATCGGAACAGAGAAAGATTCCGGTACCGTTTGTCCACTGGCACTTGTGGAAAAAACACTTCTGCCACTTAATTTGATTGAGAGCTCCTTTGTCTGAATCACACTGTGGGTTGCACCAGAGTCTACTAAAAAAGTGATCGGTTTACCCTCAATTTCACAAACAATAGTTGGCATTTTCCTGTAAGCTTCATTTTCATAAGCCAAGTAGGTCCCTGTGTTGGGCCTGCCACCGTCCTCTAACTCCCTAATTCTATCCTCAATTAAGCCAAGCAGTGAATCAGTAGCAAGCGCGTCTTCATTGCAGTTAGCAGTTAGTGTGTTGTGTGTAAGAGTGTGTGCATTACTCATCTGTACAGTTGCTGTGTCAGATCCCACGTCAACTAGACATCAATCTGAAGAAAATCTCTGCTGGTCCTCCGGTCTCGCACCCCGTCCACGTCCACTCCAGCGTCTCGCATCTCGGCGTGGCTGGGGACAGTCACGATTCCAATGTCCAATTTCACCACAGTTGAAACATTTGTCCTGGTCGTCATGGTCACGATCGTTCTCGAAATGTCCGTTGCCACCTCTTCTCCGTCCTCTACCTCCACGACCTCCACGACGGAATTGTCTGCCCGTCATTTTGATCAACGTGAGGTTGGCCTGATGCTGGGCCGTCTCCTGCGCGCCAGCTTTCACAGCGTTCTCCTCAGTGTTCTTTATTTCAGCATGCTTTGCGTGTCTGAGGATTTCTGAGATGCGATTATCTTGCCAACCTCCCACCAAAGTCTGTTTTAGTGCGGCTTGGATCGGTTGGGGAAGGCCCTCGCAGAACGCCATCTTAAAGATCACTTCGAATGTGGTCTCAGCTGCGGCAGTGTAATTCTCTGGCTTTTGACTACCAGAGTGGGCAACGCACACATCCTCAAGACGATGATAAAAGTCCACAACTGACTCACTTGTCTTTTGAGAGCAGTCTTTAATCTTTCCCATATCAAATTGCACTGGGAACGCACGCTTGAGAGCTGTCACTATGTTGGCAATATATGTCTCCCATGCATTCGCCTCTGTCCATTCCGCCTGCAGGGCTCGCAAAGTCTCATAATTCTGTCGATGGACCGCCGGCTCTATCTTGGCGAAGCCCTCCGGTTTTAAATACAGGAGGAGAAGCTTTTTAACTTCAGCGCCCGTAGGACGCCATGCTTTGCAGAAGGCCAGAAATGCGTCTGCCATTGAATCACCTCCGCGGTGAGGGGAAGGCCAGTCTTTGACAGATTCTTTCATCTCCTGATCCATTTGACGCAGAACCAGAACGGGGGTTCCCTCTGGGCCAGGATATTCGATCATAGGTGCTTGTAAAGTTTTTCCATCTCTCAGTGTCATGCCATTGTCATTTAAAGTGATTTTGTCCATACCGTGAGTCAAACTTTGAATTTCAGCAGGAGCAGTGTGTCTGTGTGCTGCTCCAGACAGGAGGGGAGGGGCTGATGCAGATGCCTCTGGGGCAGGCAAGAGGAGCAGCGGTGGGAGGGCAGCTGACGCTGCTGCTGCTGCTGCTGCTGCTGCTGGTGCTGCTGCTGGTGCTGCAGGTGCCGCTGCTGCTGCTTGATACCGGGGGGGTGAGAGAGCGGGGTACAGCGGGTTCCAATCATCTCTGGAGTTCCTACGGTCGTATTGACGTGGGATCGGTGGTATGCTCGAAAAAAAAGCAGATGGAGAAGAGTCAGTCGCAGATCCTACACATTCTATAGAGTCAGACTTTTTCTGTTTGCTGTCCCTAAGCTTTGCCTCTGCCATCCACACATTCAACCACCGTCTGTTCTCATCCAGACAATTCAAATCTTTCACACGTACAGTTCTCCCTTTTTTCAACACAGTTTCTCTAGCATCCAATTGCGATTTAATCTTGTTCAATTGGTTCAAGCTGAAGGACCCATTTTTGGGAAAACCTAATTCAGCCACCCACATTTCAACGCATGTCCTAAAATCATCACCATGTTTCTTACTCATAAAAGTCATGCATGGAGAGCTCCAAACTGGTGACTCTGTGCCTTTTCTTCTAAGCCACATGGCTGGAATCTGAGACTTGAACTCAGATATAAAAACAGAGACTCGAACTCTGCCCTTATCAGCAATCAGGACTTGAACCTTTGCACAAAACAGGACTCGAACCTGTACTACAACGAAAGGGACTTGAACCCCCCGACTAAGACTAAACTTAGAGTTTTTGACAGGACTCTAACCGTGTCACAACAAGGGACTTGAACTTCAGCCTAAGACTCTAACTTAGGATTTATTTCCAACAGCCTGGATTAGAATGATCAGCACCGTCACCAGCTGGCACCCCCACATGCACTGCACCCACAAGTGCCTCTCGGATTCACCACTGAAGCATAGAAAGTCAAATATTAAACAAGTTACCGTTTGTTTTCGTGTGAAAATCCCGAGAGGCGACGGTTGAAACTCAGCACGTCCGGTCAGTCCGCCCGTCCAGAGATGTGGGAAAGCGACGAGATTGGTTTTCGAATCCCGGGTGATCAGCCCCCAACCCGGACCTGTGCGTTCCAACGGTCAGCCTCCGGAGCCACTTCTGACACCAAATTGTTATGGGAATTCTGATGCTTCAAATGAAATAATTCCGAGAGGAAACAAACTTGTCCTTTTGTGCAGTTTATTCACAGAAGTGATGAGTACAAAAATGACATTTCTGCGCAGAAAGGAGCCAGACAGAAACGGGACCTGGACCGATGCCGTGTCTGTCTCTCTCCCCAACAAGCGTGTCTATGATCTTATACTGGAGGTGTGTCAGACAGAACAATGAGCATTCGTCACAAGAGAGATGAGTCATACGCGGCTGCAGACGGGAAAGTTTGGGAGATACATTAAGCGCACCGAAAGGACCTTCGAATTTGATAAGAAGGAACACGCTGTGAGTACATTTGAGATAATGGACCTGCAGATGGTGACCAAGGCTATCGCTGAACAAGAGGCCCTTTGTGCTAATGTTTCAAACAGTGATGGGAAGCAGTTTCAGACGCTGGGAAACAAGACGCATGTATCGACCTAAATGATTAGAATATCTTGTGCCGGGAGCTGACCATAACACGTTTCAGTCGAGTGAAATTTCCTGAAACCAGACTGAAAAGTGTCGAAAATGTTGTTAGACTCCAAGAATGCTGTAAGTTGGTTAGAGGCGACCGTTTCCAGAACTTTGGCCAAGAATGGAATCTTAGAGATAGGCCTGAAGTTCTGTAGGTCTGCTGGATCCAAGCGCGATTTCTTTAAATGGGGTTCCACAACAGCGTGTTTAGGGAGCCCGGGAACACACCAGCCGACAGTGAAAGGTTAAACATTTTGACGATTAACGGAGCAACCGATTCCAAAACATTGACAAGCAGTCGGGCCGGGACAACATCAAGGCAACAAGGGGTTACTTTCATGTTCTTCACTGTAGATAGAAAGTCCTCTTGGGTGACTTCCTTAAAAGACGACTGTGGTGTATTCACCCCTATTGTTGGAGATTTGGTATAGTCCATTTGTTACGCATGCTCTTTGTCTGGTTGCTTCTGACAGACAGGTTGTTGGCTAAGTAAAGTTCGTCACGAAATGTGATCACTGTCCGAGTCTTATTAAATACACTACAATTGGCGACGGGGATAATTTGCGGAGGGACACAGGCACACGGTGTCGGTACTAGTGAGTACAATGGCCCAAATCGGCAAGGTCGACGAATTCAAGCCAGAAAATGAGCCGTGGACTGCATACGTCGAGCGGCTGGAACAGTTTTTCGATGCTAACGACATAGATCAAGGGAAGTACGTAGCCGTTTTGCTAAGTGTGATGGGAGCTACAACATATGGACTATTGAGAAACTTAGTGCAGCCTGACAAGCCCAAAGATAAATCATTTGCAGATATTGTGACGATTTTAAAAGAGCATTTTGAGCCGAAGCCCATTTTAGTCGCTGAAAGGTTCCGTTTTAATAAGTGCAACCAAAAACAAAATCAGTATGCACAGTATGTAGCGGAGCTAAAGCAACAAGCTACAAACTGTGAGTTCGGTGCCAATTTGGATTCTGCATTGCGGGACAGGTTCGTCCCTGTGGGATCAAAAATGAAACGTGCCAAAGAAGATTGCTCTCTGAAGATAGACTCACATTTGCAAAAGCTTTTGAGATCGCGCTCAACATGGAAACTGCAGATAGGGACACACGACAGCTAAGAGGAGCTGACAGTGAACTTGTCGGTGCTGGAGCAATTCACAAAGTGAGACCGGACAAAACCAAAACTTGCTACAGATGCAAAGGCAAAAATCACAATGCAAACGAGTGCCATTTCAAAGAGACTAAATGTCACAACTGTGGAAAGATTGGACATCTCAAAAAGGCATGTCGTACAAAATCACAAAATGCACAACCAAATAAAAGATTCCAATGTAAAGACACAAAATACATGACAGCAAACGAGGATGTAGAGCAAGAGGAGTTCGCCATAATGACAGTCAGTAGTGAAGATGATGAGCTGTACAGGGCCACGTTCTCTATTGACAAGGTGAATCTGGACATGGAAATAGACACTGGAGCGGCAAGAAGTGTGATTTCACAAGAAACTTATGGGAGGAAGTTTTCACACGTGCCGTTACAGCCAGCTCAAGTTAAACTCAAAGCTTATAATGGAGGGCGCATTCCTGTTTTAGGACAGTTTTATACAAAAGTGGGGTACGAAGAGCAAAAAGTTGAACTGCCATTGTTGGTTGTAAAAGGGCATGGAGCATCGCTTTGTGGCAGGAACTGGCTGAGAGAACTAAAGCTCAACTGGAAACTGATCAAATATGTGACAGCGACAAAGCCACATACCATTCAGGACTTGCTGGACAAATACTGTGACGTGTTCAAGGACGACTTGGGCACTCTCAAGGACATTACAGCCTCCATCATCGTGAAGCCAGAGGTACCCCCTAAGTTTTGCAAACACAGGCCACTCCCATTTGCAATGAAAGAAAAAGTTGAAAATGAACTGAAAAGGTTGGAAAAAGCAAACATAATCTCGCCTGTAAAGCACAGTGAGTGGGCAGCACCTATTGTGCCAGTGCTCAAGAGAGACACATCACTGCGCTTATGTGGAGACTACAAAGTGTCAGTGAACCAGGCCATTGAGACAGACACGTACCCGCTGCCACGTCTGGAGGAACTGCTTGCGACCCTCAGTGGAGGTAAAATCTTTTCAAAAATAGATCTTGCAGCAGCTTATCAGCAAGTGTTGTTAGATGAGAAGTCTAAAAAGTACACGACCATCAACACGCACAAGGGACTATTTGTCTACAATAGGCTTCCTTTTGGAATTAGCTCCGCGCCTTCAATTTTCCAGCGCATTATGGAAAACATCATGAAGGATTTGCCAGTGGTTGTCTACCTGGATGACCTGTTAATCACTGGACGCAATAAAATGGAGCACAATGATAACTTGGAATATGTTCTGCAACGTCTACAGGAAAATGGGTTGCGAGTGAAACGTTCCAAGTGTGAGTTTGACAAAGAGCAGATTGAGTACCTGGGACACGTGTTGGACGAGCACGGCATCCACCCAGCAAAAGACAAGGTGAGAGCAATACAGGACGCTCCTGCTCCAACAAATGTGAAAGAGTTACAAGCGTTTTTGGGACTTGTTAACTACTATGGCAGATTTGTACCAATGCAAAGCACAGTACTTGCTCCGCTGTACAAGTTGCTAAGAGACAATGTTACTTGGAAATGGACTGTGAGTGAGCAGGCAGCATTTGTCAAATGCAAAGAAGTGTTAACAAGTGATCAGGTCTTGGCACATTATGACCCAAATCTACCGCTCACTTTAGCTTGTGATGCCTCTGCATATGGCATCGGGGCAGTCATCCAACACACAATGCCAAATGGGGAAGAGAGGCCCGTAGCTTATGCTTCTCGCACTTTGTCTCCAGCTGAAAAGAAGTATTCCCAAATAGAGAAAGAAGCTCTGGGACTGATCTATGGTGTTAAAAAGTTCCACCAGTATCTGTGGGGTAGACATTTTACTCTAGCAACGGATCACCGCCCCCTGCTGACGCTTTTTGGTGAGCACAAAAGTCTACCCACACTGGCAGCTGCACGTATTCAAAGATGGGCGATCATACTTTCAGCGTATGACTACCACATTATTTACAAGAAATCAGCAGAGCACAGCAACGCAGACGGACTGTCACGCTGTCCGTTACCAGAGACTTGTGATGTTGGGACAGCTGTGAGTTCAGAGACAGTACACTCACTACTTACAGAGCACTTACATGAAGCGCCGCTAAATGCCACTCAAATTGCAAGAGCAACACGCACTGACCCGGATTTGTCAAAAGTGTACAAGTTTGTGATGGAAGGTTGGCCCGCTCTCACAGATGAGAATTTAAAGGTCTACTATACAAAAAGGAATGAACTCTCCACAGAGCAAGGCTGTGTACTGTGGGGAACCAGAGTCATTGTACCTGCAAAAATGAGAAAAGCAGTGCTGCTGGAAATACATTCAGGACACCAGGGGATAGTGAAGTCAAAGGCTCTAGCCCGCAAATATACTTGGTGGCCTAACCTGGATTTTGACATTGAAAAAGTATGCAAACAATGTGAAATATGCCAACGTGAGCAGAAAATGCCACAGCAAGTACCACTCCACCCATGGGAGTTTCCAGGTGAGTCCTGGAAGAGACTGCACATAGATTTTGCAGGACCTTTTCTGAACAGTATGTTTATGATCATCGTGGATTCATATACAAAGTGGTTGGAAGTTTTTCGCATGTCACAAATAACAACTCAAGCAACAGTAACGAGGTTGAGAAGACTGTTTGCATCATATGGACTTCCTGAACAGATAGTGACTGATAATGCAACTACTTTCACATCTGAGGAGTTCCAAATCTTTGTGACACAAAATGGCATCTTGCACACAACTAGTGCACCAGGGCATCCTGCAACAAATGGTCTGGCAGAGAGATATGTTCAGACGTTCAAGACAGGAATGAAAAAACTTGCCAGCCTGCCCTGTAGCATCGAGGACAAACTGTCGCTGTTCTTGCTACAGTACCGGACCACCCCCAACTGCACAACAGGTCAGTCTCCAGCGGATCTATTTCTTCACAGACACGTCCGCACCCGGCTGGATTTCTTGAAGCCTAACACCAAAGAGACTGTTCGTAAGAAGCAATATCAACAAAAAGATCAACACGACTACTCAGCTGAGAACCGCACTTTTGAAATGGATGAGTATGTGTATCTGCGCAACACAGCGGGAGGAGCTCACAAGTGGATTCCTGGACAAGTTGTGAGACAAACTGGTCCAGTATCTTATCAAGTCAAGGAGAGAGACTCTGACACGGTGCACAGACGTCATGGGGACCAACTACGTGCCAGAGCATCACCTGAACAGACCGATATAGACACTGAGACTTTTGAAGCAGAAATGCAAAATACCGGAAATGACACACCAGTTGAGACGACTGTGGACACCATCAGTGACTGTGAGGCGCTCTGAGCGTGTTCGCAAAAAACCAAATAGATACCTTGAATAGCAAGTAATCAGTTAAAATAGCATTGAATACTACATATTCTGATATTATTGTTTTCAGTTGTACATCAGATAATTGTTATTTGATTATTGGCATGATTATTTGGTAACTTCTATTGTTAATATGTACAAGCTTACTACTGCACTAATTTGAATACAAAAATATTGTTCCTATTTTAAAAGGGGGATGATGTGGTGTATTCACCCCTATTGTTGGAGATTTGGTATAGTCCATTTGTTACGCATGCGCTTTGTCTGGTTGCTTCTGACAGACAGGTTGTTGGCTAAGTAAAGTTCGTCACGAAATGTGATCACTGTCCGAGTCTTATTAAATACACTACAACGACCAACAACACCATAAGACTGTTATTAGCAGAGAGTGCAGACAACAATCTACCAGATCACAGATTTAATAAAAATCTTTGTTGTTGACATTGAACTATTTCACATGTTCCTAACCCTGTTGTACCAGTAGAGCCGACAAACCTATTCCTTTTACAGAAATCCTGATGGATCTCAAATGCCCTGGTGCTTCTTCAGAAGAGGCCGCAGACTCTTGTGGGACTATTGTGACGTCCGACGCTGTGATGATCCAACGGGTAAAGAGGCTCTAAACTATTTGATCTCCTCTATGTTATTCTTTTGTTTACAAGCTTTATTGCAACTTGCCACATATTTAATACATACAGTACATCCATAATACATATACATGAGAAATTGCAAATTGTTCATAGTCAAACAACTACAGAATACAAGCTGCTAATATTTACACTTTTGCACGACATTGAATGACTCTTTTTGAACATGCCATATAACTTACACATAACGTTTTCACATCAAATCAACACAATTAAAGTGTTTTGGACAAAGCGCACACTTGCAATATCCCTTTCTCTTCTCCCCCATTCGACACAAAAAAACACAATACTACCATACAGTAGAATCATCCAATCACACAACAGTATTACACAACAGTAATTCAAAATGGAGAGACTCGAACAGGTAATCTGATACTGCATGAATTACACATCTGACACTAAAGACAATATTCTCAAGATTACATTTATTCTGCTGAACAGAATGTGGTTGGGATTTGGCGCTTAGACCCCGGCAGAGCACTGCACGATTGCAGAAGGGGAAAGCGATTATGAGATGAAATCCCCCGGGGCCTAGACCCTGGTGATGGTAGCAAGGAGAGGGATGAAGGAGCTGGCCTAGAACAAGGCGGAGATGGGGAGGAGGAGGGTTGCGGCATGAATGAAGCTGCTGCTTGGATGGAGCTTCTGCGTGATATGAAGCTGATGCGGGCAGTGCCTGATTGCTGCAGGTGAGAATTTGCGTGACGCGTTGCTGTTGCTGTGGGCGCTCCTGGGTTCTCAGGTCTTCCACTCTGAATTTCTGCTTTAGCTTCATTACACACACAGTAATACAATGAATACAGTACCACCAATGGTATTAGACAAACGACACACACAAGACACGGGCCCAAACACTCTCTGACCCTACTTATCTTTTTTTTTTTCCTTTTCAGATGAACCAGCTACAGTTGAACCTACAGACCAGCCGGCTCCAACCAAACCGGCTCCTCCTACCCCTGACCCAACACAGCCCCCCTCTCCCACCAACCCTGCCCCTACCATTGGCCAGAGTACCACATCTTCTATTATGCTGCCTTCCATTGCCCCCACAGCAGACCAGACCACTGCTTACACCGCTATGCCCCCCTCCATCACCCCCAGCACAGACAACACCACGGACGCACAGTTCAAGACATGCGGACAGCCACAGCCCAAGAAACCCATCACTCGTATTTTCGGGGGTCTCAAAGTAACCCCTGGTGCTATTCCGTGGCAAGCGTCAATACAAGTGAGACCTCAGAACTCCAACCTGCCCTTCAGACACACCTGTGGAGGAGTGCTGATCGAGAGCTGCTGGGTGCTCACCGCTGGACACTGCATGTAAGTAAAGACCAGAGTGGATTTATGTTTTTTTGTGTTTCAGTTTATACCAAGCAACTTTCATGGACACTCAACAATGCGTCGCATGAGTTTTTTATTCATTCACTCCATCCACGGTGATGGTAACCCACTACTGTAGCCACAGTTGCCCTGGGGTAGACAGACAGAAGCGAGGCAACCATGTGTCACCTGCCCCTCAGACCATCACCAATCACGAACTCATACCATTTGTAGCACCTGGTGTTCCCAAAGACCTCCCACCACAGTTCTTACCAGGCCTTGTTCTTAGCTTTGAAAGTTACTACTATTTACATATTATTGATATTTAGACAAAGGTGGAAATATAAGAGACCAATCATACATAGCTTCATACATTGAAGCTATGTATGATGTCTGCCTTAACAACAGTTCATACAAATAAACTATTGATGGGTTTCACTTTCAAAAACATCACAACAGTCTTGAATTTCATCCATGGGGGATCATTAAAGTATTTATCTTTAAAACAAGGGGCTGATTTTTTTCACTTTAGTGGAGGGCTTGTGGTGGTTTAGGCAACAAAACTGTATTTATTTATTTTTTATTTACTATTTACTTTATTTATCCCCAATCTCAGCTATTAAGACGGTGCTGAAATACTTTATAAAGGCCCAGGATTAAGAGAATGAGTTGAACATGATTTTATCATACGACTATACCATGGCTATATTAGACACAATACAGCGCAATAAACTGGCCTGTGTTGTTTGTAATTGTGTGTGTGTGTGTGTGTGTGTTTTTTGTAGTCAAACGAATAGGGACATGCAGGTGGTTTTGGGAAGCCAGGACCTCTCATCAGAAGAACCCACTGAGCAGGAACTAACTGTGGTGGAGACGATTCGACATGAAAACTATAATGAAAAGTCATATGCTGTTTACAATGACATAGGCAAGTTATTAATAACAACAACATCTATAATGACCATCGATACAAACCCTCATGAGCCACTGGTAACATCAAGAATCATTTGTGTTTCTGTAGCTCTGCTGCGACTGCAAGGTCAAAATGGTCAATGCGCCAAGGAGTCCCAGTTTGTGAAGAAGGTCTGTCTCCCAGATGCCGCTCTGCCTGATGGGACAGAGTGCACTATTTCTGGATGGGGGGCCACTGAGAACTGTAAGGACAATTCAAAATTCCAAAAGTGTTGCAATGCATGTTTCAGAACAGTAGAAAGAAAGGGAGGTTAATAGCTGTAAAGATTTAGAGTATGTATTATGGTTGAAAACTAAATGATCAGAACATAGTGTGAGTTTCTCCACCTGTTTTTATCAGAATTGATCCCAATGCAATTTTTAGCATTAGTTTGAAGCCAACATGCTGTTTACAAGGTTCTATTGACACATAAACATGATGCCAGCAATTGATTTCCCGCATACTTAAGCATTTCAACAGATTTGTGCATTGTTAAGCAAATCAAACAGCTGGATGACTGTAAACATGCATACGTCTGTTTTCTCGTTATAGCTTCTTATGGCTCCCAGCACCTGCTCGAGGCCAAAGTGCTGCTGATTAACAAAGAAAGATGCTCTCGTCCAGAAATCTACGGCAATACTTTGGACATGGGCATGCTGTGTGCGGGACACCTGCAGGGAGGCGTGGACTCCTGCCAGGTCAGTGAGCACCTCAGGCACCATTAGGTTCTTGTATCAGATTTGTTATGTATGCAATCTACACACAAGTCAGCAATGTCATTTCTGACGTCAATCGAGGATTATTGAGCTGTGTAAGGAATACTTTGAGATTCTCCTCAATCCCTGCACTTTGGCGGCAGAGGTTGAGAAACTTTGGACAATACTTCAAACTTCCTGGCTGAAATCAGGTGAGGTCATTGGCAGCCTTGGGATTGGGTGAGAACTGTCCTATATTACGTCAGGATGTTGATGTTGAGGGACTGTCTTTATTGACAGGTGTTTTTTTTATTTTTATCCCAGCCACAGAACACTAGACCAACTCTTTACCGTTTATCTGGTACACAAGGAATCAAGGTTCAGCTACATTAGTACTCATGACATTTTTTGGAAATGGTTCTCGACAATTTCCTTTCGGAATTTTCTGGGAGTATGGTGTACACCCAGGCGTCTACACCCAGGCATATGGAGGGAAAAAAATGTGTAAAATCAACCTGTAGTTGTTTTCTCATGTCATCTCTGCACTAAAAGCTTCAAGAATTAATTTGTGAAAACGTTGTACTCAACTGGCCCTTGAAATTAATTTTGCTTATGGCTCCCTGAATGTGTTCTAATCTTTGCCTTTATATAAAAATGCAAAAGTGAGTCTATAATAACGGTTTTGTCCTATATTGCAGGGTGACTCGGGCGGGCCGCTGACTTGCGAACAGGACACCGCTCATGTTGTTTATGGGCTGGTGTCTTGGGGAGATCAGTGCGGGAAGAAGAACAAACCTGGAGTCTACACCCGTGTTTCAAACTACCTGGACTGGATCCGGTCTAAGGTCATGGCTCCGGCTGCATAAGTCCAAAAGAGCCTGCGGATTTGTACGTGTGAGTCGTGTGTCTTTTCAATCAAGACCATTGGGCTTGAGTGCCTCTCAACCTGCTATTTTGTTTTTCATTTGACCTTTCTAATAAATTCTTATAAAATCTATCTGCTTTCTTTTACCTTTGTATTTGGAACTGACAATACAAACCATTTCCATCCAGCTTCTGTATAACTCTCAGACAGTTTTAACATGCACAGTTTTAGGCTCTATCACAGATTTAATAGAGGTTTTCCAGATGGAAGTAAAAGAATGAAGGATCCTCCTTTGATCCACTCTCAGTTCACTTACACCAGGGCTCTCACTTGTAAACATTTTTTTTAAAATAAATACATCACACTGGTAATGAGTAGCCAGTTTATTTGTTCATATCAACATCTATTATTTCTATTTCTTTGAGCCTCAGTATGAGCAGTATGAATTTGTATTTATCGTGCTGTGAATCTAGAGCCTAAAAGAGTCTAGAGCCTACTTTATGACAAGGGTCAGGACTGGGCGTGGGAGTGGGTGTCCTCTTTGGTCAACAGAGCAGAGTAAAGAAAGAGACAGTTCACTCATGGGTCATTTATTTTCTGAACCAAAGCGAGTCATTCATCAAAACGCTGTCAGAAGAACTAATCATCACTCATTATCAAGAAATGTACAAGAACAACTGAAATACATTTTACAACTGGAGAACGTAGGATTGCTGTGTGAGTGTGATTTCTATATGCCCGCAAGCAACACATATTTATCATAGTCTAATAAAGCAGTGAGAGATGGTACCTGCTATCGCAAAGGTCCCCATGTGGCCCAGAAGCATCATTCTTTTACATTACATACATATTATTATGCATAATGATTTGAAATGTGCACTGCTCGATAATGGATTCTTAGACTGTCTCTAAAGCCACAAGTAGTCACTTTGAGGGTCCCTTTGTAATATGCACAAGTAGTGGTCTAATAATTACAATCCAACTTTTGTTGCCAGAATCTATCCTGTCTGTGCTGTAGCTTCTAAACACAGATTACTGATGTAATCCATCTTCTGGGGTTTTAATAGTAATGGTTCAAACTCTGTGTATTACACGAGACTACTTGTGTTTGTATCTACTTTCATTTAAACAAATGTGTGGTGTTATTTTTGTTTGCTTGGTAATTTTCACTTAAACATATGAGCTGTATATGTTGACCAATTAACTGGGGACATATAAAAGATATACATGTAATATAAAGATGAAAATATCACACACGCTCCCTTTAAAGTGTGTACAATATTAATCATTCCACCTGTTTCCTCATTGATCCTTATGGGCTTTATGACTTATTAAAAAATGTTCATTATGTTTAAATGCAGGTTGTGTTTGCCTATATACAGTACTTGTCACGGTTTTATTAAGGAAACTACAATAGCATGCAAAACAGCAATTATACTAAAATATGTGCAACTTTATGTATTGACTGCAGGCCCCAAGTGTTCGCCTGCCTTGCCTGTCCACTGATTTACTGATTTACAATATAAACATCACTCATTCTTTTCCAGCTCTGCATCTTTTTCTCCTTCTTCTTGTGTGTCGTCGCACCAGTCCCAGGGCTCTTTGATGCAAAACAGTGCCAGTGGCTGCTTATTGACCCCGTTCACGTCTATGCAAGGGTTAAACATGGGAAACATGGGCTCCTGGCATTTCACTGGGAAGGACTGAATCAAGGCCATCGCATCTGCATCATAGAACAAGAGCTCCCCTTTGTGGAGATCTGCAAAAATACCCAACTTTTTCACCTTTTTCTGCAAAGATAAGGGCTTCTCTTCAGCATCATGGCAGGCCAAATATTGACCGTCTGCGTGATAGATGCACCAGGATGACTTGTCCAAACCAATTACAGAATGGCTTGTAAATCCATTATTTTTTGGGGTTCGTTCAGTAGTGACTCCGATTAGCCAATATGGTTTGTCTTGCACAATGACTTCCCAATAATGCCGCCCCTTGGTGAAACTTTCCTCAGCCAAAACACTATATTGAGAATCACAAGGTCTACTACTGTTCGGAATGACGCTTGCTGGATGATCTCTCCAACAAACTTGCCTTTTGTCCTGGGATATTTCCAATTTGGGATGGGCTGTTTTAAAGTCCAAATCTGGGGAACTTAGATCTGTAAATACAAAAAAAGTCTCATTATTTGCACAGGAGCAGTTTGTTTTAGATAGCAGAGTACTTGAATGTGCAGCACTAACATGACCACGTTCTAGGAAAATATTGAGACAGAGACGTTGATAGATCATCCACCATTCGCTCCACAGTCCTCAACTTGTCAGGTTCACAGAGAAACTGGTCCACCGCATGCAGAGGGGGAAGGTCCAGCGGATCACTGTATGGAAACCGATAGGACTGAATAGTATTGGCAAAAGCAAATAAACTGACAAAAACTGTAGATGAAACTTACCACATATTCTGAGCTGTAATTTGCTGTGAATTTCAAGATAGTATTTTGTTAATAGTTGTCAATGGAAATGGTTCCCCCAGGACACAGTGTTTGCTGTATGAATTATCATTGTCAGCTAAAAAGCATTTCACACTTTTTTACTGATCAAAAAATAGAAAGAATAAGAGCTTGGGAAGAAACATAAAAAACACACACAATACCTTGCCAAATGAACCACTACATACCCACCCTAAAAAAATGCATACAATGTTGTGATAACAGAAGAACTCCAATAAAATGACCATTTACATTTACCTGGAGGAACTTGAGCTGGTTGTTCTCCTGCAGAACTGTTTTGGTGGACGTCCTGAGTCGGTCAATGTCTCGGATCTCCACCTCTATCTTCTCCCTCTGGACGTCCAGCCAGTCGGTCACACAGGCCTCTTCTGCGTCCACAATCTGCTGCATCAAACGCTCGTCTCCATCCAGAACCACGTGGAGCCGGCTGTACTTGTCGGAGATACGTTCCCGTAGGTCAGCAGCCGACTTCTGCGAACCAGGAGAGTCGCCGTAACCGCAGCAAAAATGTGTTTGTGAAATTGTTAGCTATGAATGACATCATTCACAATGTGGCTGGATTCATTCACAATGTCAGTTCCTCACCAGACAAACACATATCCCCCACTGATGAATGTGTGAAACCCATGTCTCAGAACAGCATTGATGTGAATATTTAAATAATGTGAAATATGCAAATTATGTGAAATATGTTAAAACCTACCACTGTTTGTCGATAGAAAGACTCCAACTCCTTGATTGTATGTTCGGCATCATTTCTCCTCTTCAGAAGCTGATTCATGGAACGCTGCAGCAAAGTCTAGACATTAAAACAACAGATCATGAACACCTGCACTTTTAACTCCTCTTACTTCTGAACTCTTCTTTCGGGAATTCCAACTAACTTCTGTTAACTGAATAAGATGTCAATTATTTATCACCATAATCAAGTGAATTTTATTTTCAGTGAGGTTATGTTTATTTGTTTTTATTTCACTGGTTTAAAGATTGGCTTTGAACCAGATTCAATTCCATAAAGACAATGAATTTATCAATGAACAAGATCTTTAGATCAGCCTTTTCAGACAAAGTGAAAAAGATTGGATCACACATACAGTCTTCTCTCACACCGAAGTGTCAAATAGTGACTCACAAGGATCTCGTATAGGCTACGTAAAAGATAACATGTTTTCTAATAAGACGTAAATCACGTTTTACTATTGCAAGAGTCTATTGGGAGAATGTTTTTTTTTTGTTGCAATACCTTGAATTCATCACAAGCCTCATGCAGTTGTGGTGCCTTATGGTTCTTGTGTGCCCCGACCAGCACACAGAGGCAGCAGACTGGAACTCTGTCCTGGGAGCAGAACAGCTTCAGCTCGTCCCTGTGCTCAGGACATTTCAGAGACAGAGGGTCCCGTGTCACCTCCACCAAAGTGTGGAGCTTCAGGGCTGATCTCTGCTGGTGGAGGAGGGCGTGAGCCTGGCACAGAGACGCATCACAGGTGAGACACGTCCTGACCGCCACGGAGGGAGACTCAATGCAGTGGTCGCAGTGGACAGTCGGAGGATTTGTCTTTGTTTCATCTGTAGCTGAAAATTCCTTAACTTTGTCTTGAAGCTTGCAGTTGATTTCCAAATTAGGTTTTGTGGAAAGTAACACTTGACATTCAGGACAAAAATAAGGTCCTTCCTCTGAACCTCCATTGTCCCAAACGGTGTTAATACAGCTCAAGCAGAAGTTGTGTCCACATTCCAAAGTTACCGGGTCAGTAAATAAATCTTGGCAGACGGGACACTTCAAAATCTCCATGACTCGTCCAGCAGCTGGTGTAGAAGCGTTTAGTGAGAGCGTTTTTGGATGCGGGCTTCTCCCTCTTCATGAAACTTTGATGGGGCACTGGCCTGAGCACAGCACCAGTGTCCTGCAGGGTCCAGTTACCACAGATGCGTAGATATGCAGCTCCAAAACACAGGTGCCTGCAATGGGAGAGTGAACAAACAACAATCAAGATTAATGTGATAACGTTTCTAATTTCCTTCAAATCGAACTCTCCTTAACCCTTCCCTAACCCCAAACATGAACTACATAGTGGTGACTCACTACATGGTTCTTTCATAAAAGGATAATAACAAGTTTTATGATAATATGAAGACAGCATGATGTAGTCTGATTTGTTTACAACAATTAGTTCCTGTTGGGACAATGAAAAATTATAATTCATGAAAAAAGTTAGATGACCCAGCTTAAATTCATGCATAGTAAGTAATGTTTATTTTATATAGCACATTTTTACAGACCAAATCACCCAAAGCGCTTTACAATGTTCAGAGTTCAGAATCACTCCACACACGGTGATGAAGGAAGCGAGTTGCTGAACACACTGACGCATCAGCCTCCAATCAACACCATCCATTCACTCTCTCATTTACATTCATACCTATTGTGCATGTTTTTAGTGGTAGGGGACACGGGAGCACCCAGAGGAAACCTACACATACACGAGGAGAACATACAAACTCCACTCAGAAAGGCCCTGTTCCGGCTGGAATTCAAACCCAGGACCTTCTTGCTGAGAAGCGAGAATGCTATCCACTGTGCCGCCCAACTTCAAATTACAATTATTGTATGTGATGACCTAATTACCAAAATCCTTCTGAACGTATATCCTGTAACTGTAAAAAATCAAAAAAAAAAGATAAAAAAAAAAATCAACACAATTTGCATTTGTTTACTTTTATATCTAAGACTACTTTTGCCTTATATCTATTGTATTGTATTTTTTAAAAATCTCCATTAGCTGATCAAACACAAATATTATTCCTGGAGTCGAACAGAGCGCATTATCAAAAATACATGACTTCAAATGTGGTTATAAATCTCTCTTATGGCATTCATGAGTGGTTTGTGTTGTTGCGTGTCCACCCCTGGTCCACAGGGGGCAGTGTTGTGCTCTCAGCCGCAGCTCTTTCATCATCAGAGAGTCTGAGACAGACCCATGTGGGCTGTGGATGTGGCAGCTTCTCCTTCAGGACCACAGCCTAAAGACGTGTCCCTGCCGTAAACTCAACACATCCACAAGCGGACTCCTCTCCCCTCACAGAGAAAGGTAATAAATATGCTGCTATATTCTGTTCAAAGTGAAAACGCTGTCATATCGCTTTATATTCAGCTCTATGTAGCACATGAGCTAATGCTAACGAGAGCCACATAAGTGTTTTGGTTTAGTGACATGTCTTTTAATTCAGCTCAGTACAATACAGGACGTGATGCATATATTTGAATAGTTTCACAGAATATAAAACTCGACTTTCTTTGTCTTTCGATTGCTTATAATCGTCACTAGACTAGACTTGAATGGAAACAGAATGTACAGTACATTAAATGGCATTCAATGACTGTACTTACGTTGTGATAATGATTCATAATATACAGATGTAAAGCATTCCTTACCCATAATATTGCCACTGTTTGTGTTTCAATGTGTTTGTATTGCTAGATATCTGAATAATAGTTAATATTACATTAAATCTCGGATGCTGAATGGATCATTTTATGAGATAAATGCATTTATATTGTCTTAGTGCTATCAGGTCACTGGTCAACTGTACAAGTATGGACTAAAGACAGATGAAGTCCATGTCCAGCTTTTACAATAAGAGCTGTAACAAGTTCATTGCAAAAAAAAATATTCTATGTCAACTAGAAATAAGTAATCAATGAATCGTGATTGAACATAATATAGACTTAAACATACAGAGAACAGGTTTAATGACAGAAAATTCGATAATGGCAGAATGAAATGCAAGTATTATTAATCAAGCTGAACGTGAAGATGTTCTCCAGGTGCATCACTTTGTTTTTTAACCTTTTGCGATCTAAACAACTAAACAATTAAGCAAAAGAATAATAGACTAACTAATACTTTAAATACTGATTAATTACAGCGCTATTTACAATATAACACATGTTGTTTATTATTGTCCATAGATCTTTGTGCCATGTTTGCTCGACTGGCTTTGTGCTCTCGGCTGCCATCAAGAGCCCATAGACATGTTTGCCCAGTCCCAAACAGAGCTTTCTCAAAGGCTAAATGTAAGTACATCAGTTACACATAGCTTATTCTGATCAATGTATGTTTTAAGAATTAGATTTTGTATTTGAATTGCTTCTTTCTTGTGTAGTTTCCCTCCCACGCCCCAATGGGAAGTCCTTTGTCCACCGCAGTGAGCTGAAACAGGCCAAGCGTATTGTGGTGAAGCTGGGCAGTGCTGTGGTCACTCGAGGAGATGAGTGTGGACTCGCACTGGGACGCCTCGCCTCCATTGTAGAACAGGTTTGTTATTATGTTGTATTCTGTATATTCATCTTTATACAAACAGTTATAACTTTGAGCGCATTCATCTTTGTACTATTTGCAATAATGACGGTAGCTTGTCATCGTGTTAATCAACTTGAACTTAAACAACTTAACTTTCTTTAGATTCTATAACAATTTTTAGCTAATTTTAAGTAATTACAAAAAGCTAATTTATTTTACTGATGTTAAAGTTATTCCTTCCTTTTCTATGTATTGTCATATTTTAGATACTTGCTCAAATTAAGATCTACTTTTGATACTATTTCAATTGTATCAAATTGATTAGTGTCCAAGTTTTATACTTTTCACAGCCCTCAGTGAGTCAAAATACAAAATACTGGGGCACCCCAGCTTTAAGTTCTATGTTTAGTTCTTTTAGTGTCATTTCTGACATGTCTGTGTGATACGATTTGTGTTGCTTTCAGGTGGCCATGCTCCAGAATCAGGGCAGAGAGATGATGATTGTCACGAGTGGAGCTGTAGCTTTTGGAAGACAGAGATTAAGACATGAAATTCTCCTTTCTCAAAGTGTCAGACAAGCTTTACATTCAGGCCCAAATCAACTGAAAGAAATGGTGAGTTTTATTTATTTCTGTCTAAGTCAATGAGTATGCATGTTGTTGATTGTCTTGTGGTGTTTTCTCTTTCCAGTCTCTGCCAGTGCTGGAGGCAAGAGCGTGTGCTGCTGCAGGACAGAGCGGACTCATGGCTTTGTATGAAGCCATGTTCACACAGTACAGCATCTGCACTGCCCAAGTACGCAACTCCCAAGTCTCTCGTCCATTTCACAAACAACACCACACTGAAAAGAAAGAAAGATAGATATATAGATATAGATACTTTATTAATGCCTCATGAGGGCATGCAGTAAGTGTATATTCTATGTGCAAATTATTCTATTTATTCTCCTGTTCTATGATCATAAAGTAAAGTGTTTTTATTTATTTTATTTTTTATTTATTTTATTTTTTGAACATTTGTCCTGATTTGACATTTTGTCAACTGAGTGTCAGTAAGTACATTTCAAGAAGATAACTTTTGAATGCAAGCTTGCAATCAGCCTCCTGCTTCCCCAGTGGTTTAACCCTTTAGGTGCCAAAGTTGGCTTCCCTCAAACATTTCCATACATTTTTTAGTTTCAGGATTCTACCTTTTGTCTGGATCAAACCAACTTTAAGAAAAAAAGATATTTCCCATATCCCTTTTTGTGTCAGATTTTGGTGACCAACCTGGACTTCCATGACGAGCAGAAACGGCGGAACTTGAACAGCACCCTTTTGGAGCTGATGCGCATGAACATCGTTCCCATCATCAACACGAACGACGCGGTGGTGCCTCCCCCTGTGCCCAGCTCTGACCTCCAGGGGGTAAATGTGGGTACTGTGTGATGGGCATGCTGGGAATGTTTGTGCTCCACTAATGTTGCTGTCGGCTGGTAAATCTGGGCGCATTTCTATCGTACTCTTTCAATTTCTCTGGTGCAGGTGGAATGAGCTGTGTGTCTGTCGTGGTATCTGTCTGTATCTAGGTGTGTGGTTCTCCATTTTAAACTATGGACTCTTGTAATGTTGTGATGTCACATCACAACCTATTCTTTCATTCCAAACATTCAGTGAAACTGACTCAAATAGCATAATTAATTGCGAAAATAAAAATGCTTATATATGAAATGCTTATTCCCATAAGCAACAATTTTGTAGTTGTCAAACATGTACAATTAAATAATTGTCTTAAGTCTTTCCGAAGTACCTTTTCTGATGAATGAAATCAGACCTCTGATTTATGTGTTTTGTATACAAAATTATTTTTTCAAATGAAATGCTGATACTTTGTTTCACATGTACATTGCACTTGATATACTGTAATCTTATACGTTTGCCTTTTCTAGGAGTCTTTTTTTCTGTGTGTTGGGTGAACATCCTGTGACACTAGTTTGTATAATAGATGTGACGCTGTAACAGAAGGATCCTTTTGAGTGGACTTCCTGTTTGTGTTTCAGGTCATTAGCATCAAAGATAATGACAGTCTGGCCGCACGTTTGGCTGTGGAGATGAAAGTCGACCTGTTGGTGGCTTTGTCAGATGTAGAAGGTAACATGGATTTCAATTATTTGCTTGGTAATGGCCACGCACAACTGTCAGGCCGCTTTAGTTGCAGAATTTCTCATCAAAGCCCATGACTGCAGCGTTTTTTCTTTGCAACGGCCTGGATTTCAATAATTGTTTTCTTTATGAAATATTTAGTAGTCCTCTCTTGCTTATACATTTTCAGGGCACCAACCTTCTGTCTGTTTCACATAACATTTGTGAAAAAAATGAGGATACTTTCTGAGCAATTATTTATAGTTCTAATTATTTCTTTTGTTTTGTATTATAGACATTTTGGTGAATTAACATCTTTCCTCTTGCTACAGGTTTGTATGACAGACCTCCTGGTGTTGATGATGCCAAACTCCTTGATATATTTTATCCTGGAGATCAGCAGTCCATTACATACGGAAACAAGTCACGAGTGGGAATCGGTGGCATGGAAGCAAAGGTGAGCTCAGTTTCATTCATTTGTTTATTTCAACAGGAATCAATCGTTGTAATTTATAGTATTTACATACTATGCAACAACACACAATGCATCATACATTTGCATACATTATAAGGTTTCCTTTGCTCACCTCTCTCCCCCCTAAGTGATTTCTTTACGTATAAATCCTTCTTGTGAAGACTTTTGAATAAAAATTGAGAGTTAAAGTAATTCTGTTAAAATACAGTATAATAATGCATATTTTGTGAACCAGGTGAAAGCGGCTCTGTGGGCACTGCAGGGTGGTACCTCAGTCGTCATTGCGAACGGGACGGACCCTAAAGTCACGGGTCATGTGATTACAGACATTGTGGAAGGAAAGAAAGTAGGAACATTCTTTTCTGAAGTGAAACCAGCGGGTCCCACCGTGGAGCAGCAGACGGAGATGGCCCGACATGCGGGGAGGACACTGGCGTCTCTGGATTCAGAACAGGTCAACTCAGCCATGTGCCTCAATTCAGCGAGAAGTTTACAGTTTAAAGGAGACATGGAAGACATTTTTATGTTTTAACAATGTTACAATATTGATCCCTCGCTAATATTAAAAACTTAAAACTCGTATACATAAGATCCTGTCTCAAACCTGTTATTACATGGGTGGCACGGTAGCGGCACTCTCGCCTCTCAGCAAGAAGGTCTTGGGTTCGAATCCTGGTCGGAGTTTGCATGTTCTCCCCATGCTTGCGTTTCCTCCGGGTACTCCGGTTTCAAATACAGAGGATGTGTTGCCCTACAGGGATCAATAAAGTGCACCTTTTCCATTTTATAACATGTTGTAACTATATTACAGCATCAGTAGTAGAATAGTTTTCTGCCTGCTAATAAACTGGTTTTGAGAGTTTCTCAGGTGAAATTAAAACTTTACAATTACTTTACAATTACATGGCTCTGTTTGCAGCTGGTAATTTTCTAATTTGAGAGAAAACAAGTAAATTCAACTCCTCCCTCTGGTGGTAGAACGGGGAGTTACAGCATCTGTTGCCTTTATTTCTTAAGATATGACTTCTCATTATAAAACAAACATGAAATGCTTGAATTAATATTTTTAATGGTAAAGAATAGTGCTTAATATTTCTTATTTAAATATTAGCTTCTTTTGACATGTCATGCTAAATCGCTTTTGATGAGCTTTTTGCTCATATCACTGATTGATCATTATCACTAAGCATTATATTAATCAATATGACTAATTTTTGATTCAACTGTGACTTTCAGAGAGCTGAGATAATTTGCTGTATAGCTGAGCTTCTCACAGAAAAGAAGGCAGAGATCCTTGATGCCAACAAGAAGGACATGGAGTTGGCCATAACATCAGGTAATTCAATTTTAATATGTCTATCAAGATGTTTGATTCAAAACCTCTACAACACATTTTTGATTGTTTTGATTGTTTCATTCCAGGTCGTTTCTCCCAAGCGCTCATAAACCGGCTGAGTCTGTCCACAGCCAAGTTGAATAGTTTGGCCATTGGTTTGCGTCAGCTGGCAGTGTCGTCCCGGGACAGTGTGGGCCGTGTGCTGAGGAGGACCAGAGTTGCCAACAATCTGGAGCTAGAGCAGATCACGGTCCCCATCGGAGTCCTGTTGGTCATCTTTGAGTCACGCCCCGACTGTCTCCCACAGGTCAGTGCTCACACAGGGTTTACTCTATTTCATTCTGAGGTATTCCTTGTTTTCTACTTGATGGATGCTCATCTAGACCTTGTTAAATGTAAGTCAGGGTTGCAGTATTGATAGAGCAATGCTTTTCCTCTACAGAAATATAGCTAAAACAATTGTAAAAAATATCTACTGAAACAGATTTAAAGCTGAGGAACCTAACTTTCAAACCACCAAAAGCGTTACACATGATAAAACACATGTCACTTTTTAAACAGAAAAGTGAAAAACGCAATGCTTCAATTAGTACCTCAGAGGGCTCATTCTATCTGGTACGAAGAAGACAGCATGTTTTCAAATGTAATAAAGATGGCATGATCTGGTCTGATGTTTTTTTTTTTTTTTTTTTACAACAATTTACATTTTTAAGACATTTTGAACAAAAACATGTGTTATATATGAGGTATCCCAGCTTTGATTGACGTTATTGTTGCTTCTTGACAGCCTTTCTCCTATTATTTAGACAATATTCTGCAGTATATATTTTAACATGAAATGCTAAAATGTAGAACAAATAAATGTAATTTTTTTTGTGATAGGTATCTGCGCTCGCTATTGCCAGTGGAAACGCCTTGCTTCTTAAAGGGGGCAAAGAAGCCTCCAACACAAACAAAATCCTCCATCAGCTCGTGCAAGAAGCGCTGTCCATCCATGGAGTAGCAGATGCGGTGCAACTGGTAAGCTTTCACTTTCTCCTCCACATGTCTCGTATAATGAATTTGTTGCCTTGTCATTTAGGTTAGCACACGTGAGGAAGTAGAAGATCTTTGCAGACTGGATAAAATGATTGACCTGATCATTCCAAGAGGATCGTCACAGCTGGTACGCGACATCCAAAGAGCGGCGAAGGGTATTCCTGTGCTGGGCCACAGTGAAGGAGTCTGTCACGTTTATGTAGATTCTGAGGCCGCTCTCGACAAAGCTATAGATGTCGGTACGTCACGCTCGAGATAAAACCCATCTGATTGTCTTTGTTGTAATTTAGTGATGTATTTGTTCTGATGTATTAGTTCGAGACTCCAAATGTGACTACCCTGCTGCCTGCAACGCCATGGAGACGCTCCTCATTCATAGAGATTTACTCCGAACTCCAATGTTTGACCAGATCATCGATATGCTGCGAACTGAAGAGGTGAGAGAATCATTAAATACACTAAAAGCTCCCAACAATTTATATTTTTGGCACCCACAAGGACAGAGTAATACGGTAATATGACGGCCATTAAAGGATTACTAATTACTCATAGTCAAAGAGTTTAAGAAAAGATTAGATAACCTTTATTCGTTTATTACAGAACAGGAGGGATACAAGGAGCATGCTGAAAAGATGAATGAGATATCATAGGAAATCAAGATAAAAGCTGCGATGGTTGAAAAATAATGGATAACGAATATCTTGGATTAGCTGAACATGATGGAACTTAAATTGAATAGTAAAAAGTTGTACAGTCACACAGTAATTTCTATGACTTACGTAGCAGCATAAATATATATATTGAGATACCATAGTTAAGGTGCTTTCTGTGTGTGAGAACAGTGCTGTTTAGACAGTTATCGGTTTGTACAGGAGTTTTGCCACCATGATTAAGAACAATTTAAAAAAAACAGTTTTCAGCAATTGCCAACTGCCAAATGCACACAGTTTTTACCAGCCTTTGCCCAAATACATAGAAAAGAAAAAAACGATTTAAGCTTCTTTTTGTGTTTCTTTCATTATTCAAATGGTATGACTATTGGTCCTTCAGGTGAAGATCCATGCAGGACCCAGATTTGCGTCATATTTAACCTTTAGTCCTTCAGAAGTGAAATCGTTGAGGACAGAGTATGGAGATCTGGAATGCTGCATTGAGGTTGTGGACAGTATGCAAGAGGCTGTGGACCACATTCACAAATACGGCAGCTCACACACAGATGTCATTGTTACCGAAAATGGTGAGTTCTTCTTGTAATGTTGTTTGTAAAGTCAAATTTCTCATAATATATTTTGTAATACATGGTTTCTTTTGTATTCATATATATTTTCTATTTTACAGAGGAGACGGCTGAGCAGTTCTTGCAGACAGTGGACAGTGCTTGTGTATTCTGGAACTCAAGCTCACGGTTTGCTGATGGATACCGGTTCGGACTTGGTATGTTCAAATAAAGTTGAAATGATTGCTCTTCTCATGGGAAAGTACTACGTAAGAGATATTTGATTACAACCTGCTTGATTGCTCTTTATTCAGTATTTTCAAAGCCTCATTGACATTGGGATACTGACAGGCATTTAATTACTTTATTAGTTAATAAATGTTTTTCCCAAGTTTCTGTTCCCGAAAGAAATTGCAGTTTTCCATCATCAATCAATAATTTATTTGTATTATTATTATTATTATTATGTGTATCACAGATCAAAATGCAATAAAAAGTCTAGGGTATAAAAGTTTGGGGTATAAAGCTCTTAAATGTGGGTTTAAAAAGGAAGATGAAAGGAATAAATGTACAAAATAGAATTAGT
The DNA here is from genome assembly GCA_964034765.1 of Knipowitschia caucasica. Classification (NCBI taxonomy): domain Eukaryota; kingdom Metazoa; phylum Chordata; class Actinopteri; order Gobiiformes; family Gobiidae; genus Knipowitschia; species Knipowitschia caucasica. The sequence goes on from OZ035835.1 coordinate 33,406,901, forward strand.
TGTTGTATGCACAGAAAAAAATATGTTTTTAGCCTAGTTTTGAACATGGTCAGGGTAAAGGGCTGTCTCACAACCTCAGGAAGACCGCGCCATATCCCAGCTGCATAAATCCAAAATGCAGCCTCCTTGTTTTGTCCTGACTCTGGGCACCAGCAGGAGGCCAGCCCCTGTGCTTTTAACAGTCGGAACCGGTTCATATTGCACTAACATGTCTCTGATGTACTTTGGTGATGGCAGCTTCTTCTAGTTGATTTGACAATTAATGACTTTATATTTTGATCATTGAGTAAAGTCATGATTACTGACAACACATTAGACATGCATCCACTTGACTTTATGTTATGTTGATTCTGTAGCCATGTCTTGAGTAATTATGTACGTTTTGAAACAAGAATAACTGATGTGTTTTTATTTGTGCAGGAGCGGAGGTTGGCATCAGCACGGCTAGGATACATGCAAGAGGCCCTGTGGGATTAGAGGGACTGCTTACGACTAAGTGGGTCCTGAGAGGAGAGGGTCACACAGTGTCGGACTTCTCTGAACAGGGCAGCATGAAATATCTCCATGAGAACCTGCCCGTCCCACAAGGAAGCTTAAACTAGGATCATTCAAAGAAACCGCTTATTTAAGTGCGTTTGGTTTATCGTCTGTCCCAAAAGCATATCTCTATCACTTCAACAATCACTGCATTGATGTTTTATATGCAAGAATCTCATCTTCTGTAAAATCATGTTAACATTTACATGAACTAGGATTATATCCACATACTATCTACTCAGACATCGCAGTTACAAATGCTATTATATCAAAAGAAATATAAGGAAGACATTTGTAGGTGAGACTGAAAGACTTCTATGAAGACTGTGTCAAAAAATGTTATATCAAAAGATAATGGATTTTGGTCAACCGGTGATTTTTAACTTATTTTTCTATATTTACAGTTCTCAAGTGTAGTTTTTTCAGTTCATTCTACTTTGCTCAAATGGTTTGAATAAATATCATGTACAGTTTCAATTTGTCTTTTTCCTTATTTAGTTCAGTTCATTTGAGAAATAATAAAAATTCTGGTATCATATTTTTAAAAAAATGTGGTTATAGATGTATTCATTGTGTTTTGAGTACTTGGAAGCACAATATAAACATAAAATCAATCACACCTGCATGTATATATTTAGATTATACTATTATTACATTATACTTTTAGTGTACTAATAATGACATGAATTGAGTAGTTTATATTATAGATAACATTAACAATGAAATGTGTATTTTTGTATTCGTGATATTTTTTATTCAATATTGTGATTGGCTACGTGGCTCGTGACGCACAGTGTGGGCGGTGCCTTATGTGCAGAGCTGCTCTCGCTCAGGGGAATCTCTCAGCTGTCAAGTCACTAAATCATGGCTGAAAACAAGTCTTATACCATCGTAGAGTATTTCGGAGGTGATAGCGGCTACCAATGTGGCTACTGCAAAAATTCAGTCGGGAACTTTTCTTATGGTAAGTGTTCAATCAAAGATAATAAACATAGCTTGCTGCTAGCTAGCGACACATTGCTAACGCAACAGCTAGCTCATGTTTTGGAAAAGTACCAGTTCTGAAGTGTTTGCTTGATTATTTGGATCAATACATACTTTAATGTGTCTATTTTAACTTGTGTGCACTAGATTTCTGTAATTTTCTGTAAGACATTAGTCACCAAAAAGGCAGGAGATGGACCAGTATCGAACTGCTTCCCATTTCGAATGCACTTTACTCACTGTAGTAGGGATGGCTTTTCTAAAATGCCTTATTTTCAAAGCTATTGTACAGAATTGGTGATTATAAGACATTGTTTGGACTGATGTGAAGTTTGTGCGTGATTCGAAGTTTGATATATTGTGGTAGTTTCCTTCCTGACGTTGTAATTTCAGAGAAAGTGCTGGTCGGACCGGTCTGTGTGGGGTGGCTGTAGACCATAGAGTGTAGACCATAGAGTGTAGACCATAGAGTGTAGACCATAGAGTGTAGACCATAGAGTGTAGACCATAGAGTGTAGACCATAGAGTGTAGACCATAGAGTGTAGACCATAGAGTGTAGACCATAGAGTGTAGACCATAGAGTGTAGACCATAGAGTGTAGACCATAGAGTGTAGACCATAGAGTGTAGACCATAGAGTGTAGACCATAGAGTGTAGACCATAGAGTGTAGACCATAGAGTGTAGACCATAGAGTGTAGACCATAGAGTGTAGACCATAGAGTGTAGACCATAGAGTGTAGACCATAGAGTGTAGACCATAGAGTGTAGACCATATAGGCTGTAGACCATATAGGCTGTAGACCATATAGGCTGTAGACCATATAGGCTGTGGACCGTAGGCTGTGGACCGTAGGCTGTAGACCGTAGGCTGTAGACCGTAGGCTGTAGACCGTAGGCTGTGGACCGTAGGCTGTGGACCGTAGGCTGTGGACCGTAGGCTGTGGACCGTAGGCTGTGGACCGTAGGCTGTGGACCGTAGGCTGTGGACCGTAGGCTGTGGACCGTAGGCTGTGGACCGTAGGCTGTGGAGCGTAGGCTGTGGAGCGTAGGCCGTGGACCGTAGACCGTAGGCTGTAGACCGTAGGCTGTAGACCGTAGGCTGTAGACCGTAGGCTGTAGACCGTAGGCTGTGGAGCGTAGGCTGTGGAGCGTAGGCTGTGGAGCGTAGGCTGTGGAGCGTAGGCTGTGGAGCGTAGGCTGTGGACCGTAGACCATAGGCTGTAGACCATAGGGTGTAGACCATAGGGTGTAGACCATAGGGTGTAGACCATAGGGTGTAGACCATAGGGTGTAGACCATAGGCTGTAGACCATAGGCTGTAGACCGTAGACCATAGGCTGTGGAGCGTAGGCTGTGGAGCGTAGGCTGTGGAGCGTAGGCTGTGGAGCGTAGGCTGTGGAGCGTAGGCTGTGGAGCGTAGGCTGTGGAGCGTAGGCTGTGGAGCGTAGGCTGTGGAGCGTAGGCTGTGGAGCGTAGGCTGTGGAGCGTAGGCTGTGGACCGTAGACTGTAGACCATAGGCTGTGGACCGTAGACCGTAGGCTGTAGACCGTAGGCTGTAGACCGTAGACCGCAAGCTGTAGGCTGTAGACTGTAGACCGTAGTATGTAGACCGTAGTATGTAGACCGTAGTATGTAGACCGTAGTATGTAGACCGTAGTATGTAGACTGTAGTATGTAGACCGTAGTATGTAGACCGTAGTATGTAGACCGTAGTATGTAGACCGTAGTATGTAGACCGTAGTATGTAGACCGTAGTATGTAGACCGTAGTATGTAGACCGTAGTATGTAGACCGTAGTATGTAGACCGTAGTATGTAGACCGTAGTATGTAGACCGTAGTATGTAGACCGTAGTATGTAGACCGTAGTATGTAGACCGTAGTATGTAGACCGTAGTATGTAGACCGTAGACTGTAGACCGTAGTATGTAGACCGTAGTATGTAGACCGTAGTATGTAGACCGTAGTATGTAGACCGTAGTATGTAGTATGTAGACCGTAGTATGTAGTATGTAGACCGTAGGCCGTAGTATGTAGACCGTAGTATGTAGACCGTAGGCTGTAGACCGTAGGCCCTAGACCGTAGTATGTAGACCGTAGTATGTAGACCGTAGTATGTAGACCGTGGGCTGTAGACCGTGGGCTGTAGACCGTGGGCTGTAGACCGTGGGCTGTAGACCGTGGGCTGTAGACCGTGGGCTGTAGACCGTGGGCTGTAGACCGTGGGCTGTAGACCGTGGGCTGTAGACCGTGGGCTGTAGACCGTGGGCTGTAGACCGTGGGCTGTAGACCGTGGGCTGTAGACCGTGGGCCGTAGACCGTGGGCCGTAGACCGTGGGCCGTAGACCGTGGGCCGTAGATTGGACAGCATCAATATGAGAAGTTTCTACATTTGTTTACTGTAGGTCAGTACCACCACTTGCAAGAGTCTATCTTGCGATGTGAACTATTTCGATGGGTATTTTTCTAACATTTCATATTGTAATGAATTGTCTTTGCGTGTGTCTGTATTTTATTGCACTTGTGTGTAAGCACTTTGGGTCTTTAGTTGTAATCAGATGTATTTTAGAAATGAACAGTGACATTCGCGTATTCAAAGCCCACTACAGTCTGAAAGGAAGTAACAATTAAAGCCGCAAGCGGCGTCGACCGGCCCTCGCCGCACCGCGCGCACCACCCCGCACCTCGAGCACCACTCCGCACCAAGGCAGTGGTGGTGACCTAAACCCTGGAGTTGAACATTGGATTCAAGTTTTGTGCAAATCAGACTTTGTTTGTGCAAACGGGAGCAAAATTAATGTTGTCAAAAACGGCCAAAAAACACTCACATTTTCCCGCTCCGCTGCTCAAACAACTTTTCACTGATCGAAAATCCCTTTAGTCATTTTGAAGGTACGTGTGTTAAGATGATATGGAGATAATATGGAGCAATTTTGAGGCAAATCGGTGAAACGGCCAAGGAGGAGTCGCTTTCCAACCGACATGTATGAAAATGATTGCGGATCATTTTTCCATTTTTCAGTGAAATTTATGGGCCTCCTGTTTGTCAGAGGGTGGAGCCATGATAACATTTTGGTCGTATCTTGACTTGAGGAACATGTGTACCGAATTTCATGGCTCTATGACAAACTTGACCTCTGAAACTTCCATTGGCTGTTGTAGGTGGCCCTCTTGTGGCATTTTTTGAGTCCCATAAAAATAAACACCAAAATATCAAATCTTTCACCAGGTCTGATGTTTGGGCAAAATTTTACAACTTTTCATGCATGTTCAGGGGGTGAAATTAAGGCTCAAAGTGCAGAATTTGACATCTCTCGAGCAAAAACAATAGGCCCTTTCCCCGTTAGGGGCTCGGGCCTAATAAAACAGGATGTTTAGATTTTGGCTTCTTTGGGAATTCGATGAGGTAAGTCTCAGTAGATTCTTTGAATGCATTAGATGGGTAATTAATTTTTATATATATTTTATATTTTTTTTTTTTGAGTGAACAAAATGGATCAATGCCAACTTAATCTATTTTTAGGTCCCCAAATGACTGCAGGAAATCTTGGATACCACATAGTCTTAAGATCAGTTGTTTGGCATTTCCTATTGAGGCAGTGGGGTGGAGAAGACTAGAGCAGTTGTCTAATCTAACGTAAGCTGCATATGTTACATCACCCAGAGGAAGTCTGAACCTGCTCACCAGCTGGGTAACTCTGATTAGAGTCTGTTGTGACTCGTGAGGTTACCTTTTTGAATGTTGGCACTCTCTCATTGCTACAGGCCTGTAGTGCTTGTACAGCTCAGTGGTCGTTATACAAGTAGTTTCCCATTATTATTATTGAAAAAAGCGAAAGATACACAGCTAAGTCGCTCCCAAGTTTCTTTTATTTACAGACTTTATTTTAAACTTTCAAGTTGTTGTTATTATTATTGTCATTATAGATTTGAAATTTCAGAATTACTTTTCAAGGGAAGGCTGGCCCCAAAGAGAGGGGAGCTTAACCTATTCAGACACTGAAAGTAAAAAAAAAGAAGCATTTACTTAAGCCTACGTATTTTTGGGATTGGATAACAACATCTTAACTATATGGAAATATGCAATCAACCTGTGTTCAAATAAAGTATAAAAGAAATGCCTCCTCAGTCCCTCATGTTCCTGAATGGGTTAGAACAGTGTTTTGTGGTGATGTGTTTGAGAGGGTCCACCTCTTTCTGTGGTTTCCTATCATCTGATCTGCCATTCATCACTGCAGCTGCTGCGGAGCTGACATCAGCAGAGTGCTCATTGTAATGGAACCGTTATCACTAAACTTAAAGCTGAATTTGTTAAAAGAAAAAGGAACATGTCATCTCTAATGAAAGTAGTTTGTTGCCAAAATCCTTTTTGTTTATATTTTAGACATCAGAAATGTTCCATTGATTTGAAGAGCAATGTTTTGCTTCATCAGATACAGCACTGAACTGTCAAAACCCAATAGTTTGTGACTGTGATTGTTGCAATGTTATATCAGAAATGTCATTGTTAATATGAAAGTGAATAGCTTTCACAAGGCCATGGGAACTTGATCCATAGGGTTACAGTTCTGGGGCTGTTCATGGAGCCAACCAATTTTACAACTCAATTCTGCTTTTCTTTTTCCAGGGATGTGGTCACACACAATGACTGTGCAGGATTATCAAGATCTTATAGACAGAGGATGGAGAAGGTAAAGCTTTTGTTACTTACTAACACATTTTTTTCTTCTTCTATTGACACACATTTGTTTTTTCTTTTACAGAAGTGGAAAATATGTCTACAAGCCCATATTGAACAAGACTTGTTGTCCACAATATACTATTAGGTATACTGTATCATTTCTAACAATATACAGTACACAAATAGAATATTGTCAAAGTTGATCCTTATGCACCTAATAATGTTGTTCTTTATCCAGATGTCATACACTTAAGTTTCAGCCTTCCAAATCCCATAAAAAAATCGTTAAAAAGATGAACAAGTTTCTTTCAAAAGGAGACTTGCCGAAAGGAGAAGGTGAAGAGGGTAAGAATCTGTTTAGTTCATTTTGTTTAATACAGTATAGCACCATATTATTGCATTGTGTATCAGCGGCACGGTGGCTGAGTGGATAGCACTCTCGCCTCTCAGCAAGAAGGTCCTGGGTTCGAATCCCGGCCGGACCAGGGCCTTTCTGAGTGGAGTTTGCATGTTCTCCCCGTGTCTGCGTAGGTTTCCTCCGGGTACTCCGGTTTCCCCTACCACTAAAAATATGTACAATAGGTCTGGCATGCGCCTCCTGTTCGGCGACCCCGCTCCCATCTCTGTGTGGAGTGAGAGACAAGTGCCCAAAAAATAACAATTGTAAACCGCTTTGTGACTCTGGTCTGTGAAAGGCGGTATATAAATAAAGCTTACTTACTTACTTACTACTTACTAGAATAAGGTCATCCGTTGTGTGATGAATTATTTGTATTTGTATACAATGTTTACTGGTTTATGTTTAGCCCATTGCTGCACAACTAGTTTTTTGGGCAGATTTTGACGAAACGTTCTGTAACTCTGGTCACGGAGCAATTTCCAAAAATGATACATTTTGATCACAGCCTGGATCCAGGATATTTTAAAGGAATGGCTCTAACGTTGCTTTTGTTATTTTTTATTAAATACTTAAAAGCTTTTATGTTTCAATTGTTTTGCATTGAGGTATAGTTTATAAAGGTCTTTTAGTTTCAGTAAAGTAACTAAACTACGTGTGCCAAGTTACTAATAAAATATGTGTTGTTATTGAATTGTCAACAAGCTTAATAATTAAAATCTTTTTTTTTTAAATACAAAAAATAATGGAGGCTTTATTGTGGAAGTGTAATAACTGAAGAATGATTTTAAAACTTATATTTATGTTTTCATAGATTTGTCAATCAAAAGTCGAATTAATGTTTTAAAAATATTTGTTAACGTAGGAACATGTCTGTAATTTTCAGGCGAGTCAATGATGTGCGATGCAGCCGCTCAACGGGAGCCCAGTAGCTCGTGTCCGTCTGAAGCCAAGTGCCCATCGGTGTCGCAGATCCACCAAGAGGACTGCCCCAACACCGCTCCAGAGCCAGAGCAGCAGAACACACCCACTGAAGCTTCTCCCAATGATACGTCTGTGCCCCCTTCATCCTCTGGCCCCAAACCAGGTACGGCCACTGCTGTTTCACATGTACAAGGCTTCATGCACAGTTATATTTTTACATTAGTTCCCAGATAATTGTTAGTGTGAAATACTTGAGGAAATGTAAGTTTATAATGCACGATTAGCAATTAGCAGTCTAGTCCATGTCCCCCTGGACCTAATGCTTGTAATCCACCATTGATTTGAACTCTTATTGAAGTATTTTCAGAACATACAAGTAATTAGTAGAAGGGATGCAACCAATCAGCTTCCTCCAATATAATTGGACTCATGTGTGTCTGAGTATCTATAGAATATCCTTCTTCCAAAATCACATCTTATTCTGCTCTTCTTACAGGTGCTATACGAAATAGCCAGTAGGTGTCACTATTCACCAGACTAATCAATCAAGGGTGCATCCAAGTTTTACAGAGGTGCAAAGGCGATACTTTGTCATACATGTGGAAAATCTTAATTGAGTTTAATATTTTCTAGATATATCTGGACCCGCTCTGCACCTCATCATTGTCTGCATTGCAGTATTTTCCCTTCAGCACCATCCAATGTTGGCTTGCCTAGTTCCCATTAATCTCATTATAACAACATCTCCAGCCCATTTTCTGTTTTGTCTTAATTTGGCTCCTGCTAATGGACTATAATAAGTCACCCCTGCAGCATGGGTTGCCCTTTACCACTTTTTGGATGTAGTTAATGGGGGCAGGGGGTTGTGAACAATCCAAATGAGTGTCCAACGCATTAAAACCTGATGTTGGACACCATTCCCAGTTGCAGACATAAACATCAGGTGGAAAATGTGAGTGGAGCCAGTAGATCTGTATCACACTCACATGTGTCCGCGCCGTAGCCCCTTCTGTGCTGAAATAAGAGGCCTTTTCAGGAGGCTGGAAAGAGGAAGCAGCAGGATTTACTGTGTTGAGCCGCTGGTTATCCGTTCCTCCCTCGTTCGCGTCCAACACAAAACACCTGGACGTATCTTCTCTGGCTTTATGACTGCGGCGCTTTATGGCTTTGGGCACGATCCAGAGGTAGCTTGAGAAAACACTGCTCTCCATCTGCCGCTGATCCCACATAATGCTGTGCCAGATGTAAACACTCTCGAGGAGATGTAATATGCATTGTTTAGGTCTGAAAACAGACTGTAAGCAAATGTGAAATCACTGCTGCATAATGCACTTTTCTATAAATCACGTTTTTGCATTGTATGGCTATATATATTTGCAGTAGCTGCCCCTTGTACATCTCTTAATCAAATATGCTATAACTCAGGGGCTATACTGTACATGAAGGTGTGGTACTTGTGATATTTTGTCGGACGGTGTAAATTAATTGGCAGGTTGTGACTGTCTTCTTGGCAATACTTGTTATTAACACAGAGAAGCCTACTGTATTAATTAAAATAATAATACTACTGTTTTTGACCTGCTGACGCCTACAAAATGTTGCTTATTCATTAAGCAATTGTATTCTAATTTTAAAAGCATTACAAATAAATTCTGTTTTATTTTGCCAATCTATGTAATCAAAGCATTGATTTAGTAAAACGTTTTAGGCAAGTTCATTTGTATTGCACTTTTAATACACAGGCAATTCAAAGTACTTCTCAAAACAAGAATTGAAATGTTAAATCATAAACCGCTAATAAGACAACAAAACAATTGTAGTTGCTATCATTTGGGCACATTGTTATTTACCCTAAGCAACCCTGAGGAGGGAAATAACTACACCGTACTAATGTTGCTCCCGTAATGTTTTGCTCAGTATTTGTTCCACTTATATTGATTACACAGAGCATCTACAGGAGACGGCTGCTTTAGCCTTGTCCAGCTCAACACTTTTTCTTGTTGAAATTCTGTAGTGTGTAATCCTCTGGAGAGTCCTGCGTTTAGCCTCATTGCAGTAACGTGAGCAGCAAGGACTCCAGTGTTTTGTGTGTTCCCGTGTGCATCCTCCAGCAGCAGGCCGACATAATGCCTCTCTCCTGGACAGTTTACACCCAGGACACCTCTCACTTTGAGCGAGAGCCGGGGGACGCACGCAGGAGAAAGTTGTCATGCTTTTATGAAGTGCTAACGACAGCAGAGGAGAGCACAGGAACTACTCGTAAGTTTTTATCTCCAATGGCCTCCAGTCTGTGGGTCTATTAATGTGTGTCCAAGGTGGGAAGAAGATCCAAAGCTGAATGAACGATTCAAGTGAGGTTAAAAACATGAATTCACCACTGTCTAGATTGTCATTGATATAATAAGCATTTACTGAATCCACAATTGGAGTCAAAATAGTGAGTAGCAACAACCTAGCAACTAAAGAGCCAATCAGGAGTGGGGCTGGTCTGTTCCTGCTTGCGCTTTTATAATTCTGCAATAGAAGGCTCCTGATTGGTCAGTTGTTAGTTGACATATCTGGTTTACATAGACTATATCAAATCATAAACCAGGATCATGCACAGCCTTGAACCACAGATTTTTGAATCCTGCATGTTGAGTGTGACACGGACAGTTATCAGTAAATATGTTTACTATTTAATATAAGTGAATGGAACCAAAGCGAGTCTACGGAAAACGGTAAGATTGTAAAAATAATCTTAGACATTAAGTATAATTTTTCTTAAAACATACAAACAAAATAACAGCTTCAACATGTGCAATACACACATGTTAAGATAACTTCTGTAAGAGGGATGCAGAGGGCAGAGGGAGTCTAGTGTAATTTGAGGCAGAGAGGCGCGTGGGCGATGGAGGATAAGGACCCTGGCCAGATGCTGGTTCCTGCTCAGCTTTGACCCAGTACTGTTTATTCAAACTCATGAAAACCATTCAAACACACTGTTGCTGTTAGTGACATGTGTTTGTATTAGCACAGCAAACCACAAGTGCTTCATTTAGTTAATAAAATGCCAAAACTATTACATGCAAACCCCAAAGTGAATGATTTTAAACTACAACTGTGGCATTGCAATAGTACTGGGCTTCTGATAACTTCACGGCATTGTCCAAGCCTAAAATATGTTCTAGATCGGCTTGGCTGGATACTTACTACTGGTCACTACCAGGCCCCCATGATCTTTTTACCAATACTCCTCAATACAACATTCTCAATGTTAATAGACCATTCCAGGAAGAGTCTTTAAAAACATTTAATCACAACTAATTGGTTATTGAAATAGTTATCAACTAAGGAATAAATCAACCTTACATACACTTAATCATACTGAGAAGAGGTTTTACAGCAGAATGTTTTACAAAGTATTTTTACTAAAACAACCTAATTAACAAAGATTTTCTCCAGGGGCATCTCTTGAGCTTTGTTTAGTCAATTAATTAAAAAAAACCCATAAAACAGCAAATTGAAAGAATAGTTGGCCAACTAATCACTCAACTAATTATTGTATCATTACATTATGAAGATGGATAAAATGTTTTCACAATCATAAAGTTGCCACATCAATCCACCGCTTCATTGACTGTTTCCTCAAGGAAAAGTGGGTGGGGACGTTTTTGTGTTAAGGCTTAGCGCTGCATTTATCATAAAGAATTGTGAATCAGATTTTGACAATAGCACATAGTTGCAGCGATCACTGCTTTTGTCATATCTCCCAATCTTATATTGACGTTTGTAGTAATTGCTCGTCCTCTTCATTAATGGCTCGGGGCATCCCTCCGTCTAACGTGGATGAAAGGATCGAGTTTGTTGTGAATGGTGGTGGTTTTCAATTGGACAGGAAATCCTTCTTGTTTCCTTATTGCTGCAAACAGGATGTGGGCGTGTTGGATGTTGATACGAGATGCCCGAGAGCCAGAAGGGCCTGGCACCGTCCCAAACCGGAGGATGTGGAGCTGGACGGTGAAGAAAGAAAAATGTTTAGGGAATTCAAGCCTTTTTGTATGGGACAAATATAAACATGTATTTTCTCTCGGTAGCAACAGAGGCCTCATATTATCTTCATCAATGTCCCGCCATCTGCTTTGATTTGGGACCAACTTTGGTACTTCTAAATAAGCACTACTTGATAAAGTAGTGTATTGTATAATTACAAAGTGTAATATAGTAGGTGCCTACCAAGATGCACCTTACACTAGAGACTGTAAGATGCATCTTGCTAAGTTTATTTGATTCTTACTTGAAGATTCTTTACTTTAAAAATAAAAAAAAATAAAAAATTAAATAAAGTGAGAATAGAATAGAATGGACTCAATAGATTCAATGTATTTTGTATAGCCCTAATTCACAACAGTAGTCGTCTCGGAGGACTTTACAAAATTGTCAATAAAGGATGTTGGTCATTGAGCCACAGGATAGTGGAATGACCAATATTTGTAAAAGTTTATAAATGTCCTCGAACATCACTGTCCTTAAACCCTCCTGGATCGGCGAGGAACAACTCAAAAACTCAGTAGTTATAGCCTTTAGATTGCCCTTTTTGGTTGTTTCTTGTTTTATTTTCACTTTCTTAAAAAAAAAACATTGCATTATTACTGATTACTTTACAATTGTAACAGCATCTTTCCTTTGAACCATGACTTCCAGTTTCAATGCTTTAGCTTTGGCAGACTTTAATTGCTTCTGTGCTAAGCCACATGAAGGTGACGTTATTCTGCATTTCCAAAAGACCATAATTGAGTTATTACTGCGTCTCTTACTTGTGTTTTCTCATCTGGAAATGCTTTACTCTGTCCTTCGCAGCTTTAGACTAAACACTTGCCTTTTTTGTGAAATCTCAAGCTCAGAATCCTTTGAAAAGACGCTTTATTATTGCAAATATGTGTGTGTGCGCGCAGGAACGGGAGCGGATCCGAACAGGCCGCAATGTCGTAAGGCCAAAAACATCCGGAATGAGCGCAGACTTCAAAAGGAGCAGAAAAGGCAGAGTGCAGACGGAATTGCACCCACAACCAAGCCTCCCCCTTCAGCCTCCAACCAAAGCAACCAGCCTAAAAGCCTTGAGGACTTGGTGGCCGAGTCCCTGTTGGATTGCACCGCTCATGGCCTCGAGGTGAAGCAATACAGTACAACACAGTCACTACACTCTTCCGTCTGTAAGTGGATAAACATTAGCCTATTACAAAGAATATATTCGCAAGTTTAGTTTTTGTTTGCCTGTTCAGCAGTCAAAGTGTATAGATACCCATTAGTTGCAAACCTTGAAGACAAAGATGAGAAACCTAAATTTCAAACCCCGACAAACGTTTTTATAAAATCCATCCAACTAGCTTTTGGCTCTCAAAACAGTTTGCTTTTTTCATACAGAAAAGTGAATAAGAGAGGTCTACTCGAAGTGTCAAATTATGACTTACAAGGCTCTTTCTTAGAAGTATGCAAAAGATAACATGTTTTCCATTAAGCTGAAGACAGCATGTTGTGGGGTATTGGGTTCCCCAGCATTAACTTCCTGGATTGCACCACACAACACATTTCCAATAATCTACATACAGTATTTAAAAAGGTAACAGAGTGTCTGTTATGATAATCAAAAGTATGTTTCCAGGTTCTGATCAGGCACTTGTATGTTTGCTGAGTTGGTGCTTGCAAGGCTGAAAAAGCTGTGCAGTTTTTAGTAGTTTGCCCTAGTGACTTCACCATGTGTTTATAGAAGTGGAGAGAGAAGATCCGTCCAAAACCCAATGGAAAAACCACTACATCCCATTTTCAATTCTACCAAATGACACGCGCACCACACAAATCGACTTGAGTTTCCTCAATGATGGCATTCAAACCACAGCTAACCACCCAGCCGGAGTCATGAGGGTTTTTGGCTAAATCTATGGCAAAGTCAAAAGATCTACGTGAGGAAAACAACTGCTCTGAGGTCTGTGAAGTAACGTCAATGTTGGTCTGAACTATAAGCTATGGTTACAAAAATAATCTAATTGGTGTACCCAGTCAAACAAGCAGCCCAGATCCTTAGCCTTTTAATTTTATTAGAAATAGCGATGGATTATACCTCTTTAATTAAGTGGGAATAATACATGTTAGGTACTTTATTACTTTTCACTTGAAGTGTAATGATATGCTTTACAATTTCAGTTATTATTTAGTGGTTCCGAAACGACAACTTACCAGACCGCATTGCAATTTTGGCTCTATTAAAAGTTTCACTGACAAAACAAAAAAAGTGCCCTGTTAGGGTGTCTGTTAGAATATTTTACTGTTGAGTAGAGGGAGTTTAATCATTTCCAATAATTAATAAACTGTGCAAAAATGAAGTAGTAGTTGTAGCCAAAAACAAAAAATGTTGTAAAAGTAGAATTGGCAAGAAACAATTTGGGAAGATACAGTTCACGAAGTCACCACCAGAGGTCAGTGTAGGAACGTGAAATATAGCTATTAGGCGCCTCAGGGACCAGTGGCACGTTGCAAAACTTTCTCATGATGTTTTAAGATGTATTAAATCATTATTGTAGAACATTTCACTTCAACAAGTATCAGCCTATATGTATGGCTTGATTCAAACTTAAAAATAAATTCCTTCAGTACGTCTGTTGTATGTCTTTCAAAGAACATTCTTTGGTTGGAAATATTTTAACTTATTATCCCATTTTTCATGAAATTGTTCTGACATGTCAGAACATTCTTCTGCTCCCTCTATGATTGATAAATGTGTAGCCTTTCAAATTATATTTCAACAGTGGGTTAAATTAAGTTTTATTCAATCATTATTATTATATCATATTTTTGGCATTCTGAGGGCGCTCTATTCAAATTGCGAGAGGGACTTGTACTTGTTCAACTCAAATAAACTTAGAGCTGAGTCCATATCTCAAAGTTCAGGGCAATTTTATAGCACACACTCACAGCCAACAAAATCTCCCAAGCATTGAGATGGGTAATTAAATTTGGGCCCTAGGAAGTATGAAAGTGAGTTACATTTCTGTGGCAATAACAGTACTGCTACTTTCTTGTTCCGTAGTGTGTCCGTCATGGACTTGGTTTTGTTCGTTATTGAAATGAAAGTGTGTGGGCCCCTTGGCTGAACGTAGACTTCTGTTCACCTCCTTTGACGCCTCAGTGGAAACGGGTCATTAGAATTTCCAAATTAAATGAAAAGCATTTTGTTACATTATAATATCTAGAAAAAAAGATTCCAATTTCATTATTTAGGGATCAATTCAAAGCTATCGTTGTAGCTTTTTCATGCATAGGAAGAGAACACTGTCATAAGTTTGCATGCTGATTCACTAAAAATTGGCATTAAAAAGTAAATGCCTCAATGAAACTATTACTTTATTTCTAGAACATGGTGAAGTTACTAGCCGTTATAAGCTTATGCATTAAAAGGCAAAATAGGCTAATGGTTATTTCTTACAAAGACTGCTACAAAACAAAGATCCAATCTATGGAGAGGGATAAAACTCACTTTTCAAAGTGTACAGATTCAAGTCTTTCTGAAATATATTACTATTACAATAGTCTGGACTTCAGGCCAAAATGAATCCTCATCCGTAACCAATTTTTTTGTATATGACTTGTATCTTATATTATCACAATCCATTTCAGATCATCTTTACAGATTGAATTAGCTCAAAATAAGTTAATCACTATCTTTCTTTGTCAAGTGTGTTGTATCCTTCTTCCAGCCTTGCACCGCTTTCCTTATCTCTCTGTTTGCACTTGTGTTTCTTTTAACCCTATTGTGACCATGTTCTGTTCGAAGGTGAGGCTAGTGCGCTCCAATCCCCCCTGCCCGCAGTTCAAAGGCTCTTTCGACGCCTCCTACCAGGTGTACAAACTCTACCAGATGGCCATTCACAAGGACCCTCCTGAAAAACCCTCCGAGAGCCAGGTCAGATCAAGGGGCTGAGGTCAACCTGCTCCAGCCATAGCTGCAGGGAGGGAGGTTTAGACACAGACACCTGAAGTAATGTTGAAAGACTTTCAGCTTAATGAAGATTAGTGAGCTCAGCGGAGTAATGAGAATTGTGTTATTGGAAAAGATATTTAAAAGAGACATGTTTTTCAATATATACGTGAATTTCATGTAAAAAAATCCATGCTAATATCAGGAACTGTTTAAAAGATGCATTTTCAAATAATGGTAATTGGCTCCGAAGCTACAATCTGGTGTATTTACTTCTGATGTTCATTAATAGAAACTGTCCCATCCAAATAAACACATTCAAAATAAATACATGAATAATCCATAATATATGTTCTTCAATGCCGAGCTATCAAATTTGGTCAAACTTTGTATTTTATAGTTGAACCACGGGGAGTTCAAGAATTCAAAGTCACCTTGAAAAAACGTACAAACAAAATATGCTAAATGTAAGTAAGTAAGTAAGTTTTTATTTATATACCGCCTTTTCACTGCAGATCTGAGTCTCAAAGCGGTTTACAATTGTTAATTATGGGCATTTGTCTCTCACTCCACACAGAGATGGGAGCGGGGTCGCCAGTACAGGAGGCGCATGCCAGAACTATTGTACATATTTTTTTTTAGTGGTAGGGGAAACCGGAGTACCCGGAGGAAACCTACGCAGACACGGGGAGAACATGCAAACTCCACTCAGAAAGGCCCTGGTCCGACCGGGATTCGAACCCAGGACCTTCTTGCTGAGAGGCGAGAGTGCTATCCACTCAGCCACCGTGCCGCCCAACAATGTTGTCCCTTTTTGGCGGAAAAAAGGGTTCATGCACAGCTAAACTGAAGCCTTGATTTGAACTGCAACACGTTGAAGAAACTTGATGCCTCTCTGCTCCATTTTGAAATCTACAGTAGACATTTTGTGAAGTTATGGGGGGGAAGGGGCCACAATGTCTGTCTGAATTAAAACTTGTGAATGGGGTGTCACATCACGGGGGCCGCACATGTAAAAGAGCCGGGCTCAAAGGCTGCGGAAACGAAGCGAAAATGTTTCCATACGCCAGTGTTTCTCCAGGTGTGTGAGTTGGCCAGAGGCGACGCTCATGATGAGGAGGGTTTTTTACACTTTTGTGGAGGGCACTTTGTCAGCTGCACAACCTTGACCTTTACGGCTTCTCTTCAATCCCCCGTCTGCGCCCCCCTCACTTCACTGTACTGTCTGAGAGGAATAGTGTCAAAGGCTGCAGCGACTTTGAAGATTTGGATGCCATTGTGTCATTCTGTTTGGTGGTGCTCATTCGGTCTTTCTTGTTGGTGTCTTGAGTTGCTGTATCATGTGATAAATTGTTGTTTATTTGTTTTTATATGATTAGCTTCAGCAACTAGATATAGATTGGATTGACGTTTTTATTGGAATGAGTTGCATTTTGTAGCCACAACATTTGAGAAATGAAAACATGTGACTAAACTGTGCGGTTAGAAAGTTCTGTGCATAATAATAATGATAATAATGATCATTTGCTGAGAAATGTACAGTGCAGTCTATGACATTTACTTCTTGCAACCAAATTCATTCTGATTTGATACATTTATCATATTTGAGAGCATTAAAGGTGATGTCAGCTACTTTAATTGATATTGATATTGAATTTTGAAAATAATATGAATATTTGATAATATGACCCTGTAGTACAATAATAAAAAATATCAATTATGAAAAATACTTAATATATAAATGGTCACTCCCCTTGGAATAAGGATCAAATTTGCTAGTAGAGAATAGTTTGACCAATGGGGAGGGACCTCAGCTGTCTGTCTAGGATTTTAATTCATTGCATCCAATCAGGAACCTGTGAGGGGGATGGGTCAAAGTCAAACTAAATGTGACTAACCTTCACTTTAAGGTGCTTTTTTCATAAAGCACAATTTATTCGACCTCATTGATACCATTCTGATATAAACTCACAATGAAAACTATATAATAAAAAAACTTCAATAAATTTTTTTTATTTTTATTATCATCCTGTCAAAATGACATTAATAATACACAACATGCATCCATCCATCCATAATAATAATAATATAATATCTATAATGGTGTTGTAATGGTTTACTTTCTAAGCTCATTACATGTAAATGTGAATAGTTCTTAACCCAAAGAAATTATTGAAGCAAGAACAATTGTATATTGTTGGCATTATTGTACATAATGGTAGGAGCCATAACACAATTACACTAAAGTACCCACAATTATTTTATTGCATATTAGAAATGACTTTCATTCCTATTATTGCACACTGGGGTCTTCAGCAGGTATCTTGGACGGTGCACTAGCCTCATCTTCATAATCGTGTGTGTATATCCTCAGTCTCCTTGAACTTCCTCAAAGTTTACCACATGCATGTTTATATTTTGGGAATGATTAAGTCAATGTTTCCTCTCTGAGCAACAATCTGATACAATTATAGGATCAGGTGTGTCAAATGCAAACCAGGTCTCTCGCCTTGAGGACAGGGAGACTGAGGTGACCCCAGAGAAGCCAAAATCACTTGTTTTAACACTGTTCTACCCTCAGCATTTAACGTCCCCCGTGTTCTCTTATTCTATCTGTCTCCAGCTTTGAGTCAAACAAGGGCTGCACAATTTATTTTTCTATATTTCATGACAATTTTTACTTATATAGCAGAATTGCATAATGAAAACGCAATGCAAACAAACTCTAAACAAAACTACAATTCAGACTTCCCTAATGTGAATCTGAAGCCATTTAGGCCCTCCCACAGTGATCCAGTCTCTTCTTTTGAATGTAACTTTCATATTTTCATTCAATTATGACCAAATATTGCAACAAAAGCTCTATATTCTACAGAATATTGTGCAGCCCTAGTTCCAACTTCCAACCATTTGTACTTTTCATCTGTTCAATGATTGTGATAAGCCTCCTGCCCCTCTGTACCCCCCTCCCTCATGCTGAAGGTGAGGCTAGTGCCGGTGAACTTTGACGACCCCCAGTTCAGTGCGTCGTATGAGCAGTCCACGGCTCTGTACGCGCGCTACCAGACGACCATTCACAACGATGATGAGTGTAATGAGAGCGAGGTACGGCATGGTTTTTTTCTGCACCTAATCAGCCTGTCACAAAAACACTTAGTATCTGCAGAATCGACTGTTCACAGCTTATGACCATGTCCAAGTTGTTCACTGTTTTTTTCTTAAGTGGAGTGATTCATGCATGTCATCTATAGGGAAAGACCCATTTTGATTTGGTTTGATAGATACAGATCTTTTTTTGATTCTACTCTGATATATACTATATTTTTTTATATGTATATTACTGATATAGTGTTTGGATGTTTTAGGCTTTAAAATTATGTATGGCTGATGTTGGATGGATGACCCCATGAAGTTATTATCTTTGCTTTTGGGTAGTGGTAACATGATCTTTTGCAGACTTTTTCAATAATAGATGCATGGATTGTTTTAAAACAGTAGAATTCTGTGCTTGAAAATGGGGTACCACAAATGTATATTGATGGGGGCATCCATCCATCCATTTTCTACCCTTTAATCCATTTCTGGGTCAGGGGGGTGGCAATCAGAGATGTCACCCAAGTCTCATAGCACCAGCCCCTCACTGACCCTCTGCAGGTGGTGAGTCCACAGGAGAACGGCTGCTCTCTGAGTGTGAGCATAGCCTTGATCTTTCAGTGGGGGCTTTGGGTAAAGTGGGGTTAAGTGTCTTGCCCAAGGACACTACGACAGCAGTCATCAGTGGGAGTCGGTGGAGATGGTGTAGAGGTGGGAATTGAACCCACAACCTTCAGGCCTGAAGGCCAATGCTCTACCAACTGAGCTACTGTCGCCCCCTGATGGGGGCAGTAACTGCCAAAAATGAATCAAATCAGCCAAAATTGGTGAAATCTCTGCTGATTACTGATATCTTGCGAGACAATGTTCACTAATAATTTTTAATGCGTTAAACCCGAAACGCAGTGCTCTCCCCCAAATTCCTTAGTTTGTCCGACAATTTTTTTTTCTGAATCTGTAATGCACATAATGGTATATTTTCATTCTCAAAGGAAAACAAATCTATTGCTCTTATCATCGCTGATATGACCTTGTTTTCACAGATGTCGTGTAAAGGGACAGGGAATGCGATACGACAGGGCTGTAGTTGAAAGCGAATGGACTTTACTGTATGTTGTTATTGATCAATATTGAGATTCATCAATTTACTGTATTTATGATGATCCACAGGTCTCATAGATTCTCACTGTATAACAGGCAGAAGTACCTTTTATGTCCTCTTTAATAATCCTATCGAAAACCACTTTCTTGACAATAACTTGATTCTAGCAGTAAACTTTCATAGCAAAACTTCAGTTGTCTCATTCTGCTTATTACTCAAAAAAATTGCCTCTTTTCAATCTTTTATCGTGTCCATATATTTTTATTTAGGCCTTTTAGTTAATTGAAAATGTGGCTCTTCAAAGCTTTTCAGCTCATTTAAACATAACATGCATTTGTCAGAAATGCTAAGCCAAGTGTAGGGCAATTATTAATGCTAATCAGAAACACGGCATGGGTGATGGAAAACAAGCTGGTCTACGGGTTTCTGTATTATTTAGCATTTGCACAAGCAACATCACACACGCTTACCTTTTCCATTTATTTCTCTGAAAGAGCTAATTAAAAACATTAAATTAGCTAGGCCCCAATAGCAATGTTTACCTCGGTTTGTTGGCGGCTGTGTTGATCATAAACAGATGTGGCAGGAATGCAAAAAAGCGTTACCGTAATCTGCTTTTGTCCAATGTAATGTATCTCTTTTAATCATGCATGTTCAACTTTTAATATTATCCTAAATGGTTCTTGTAAAACATCTGATTTGGTGATTTGACTATAACTTCAGGAATAGCTTTTGTTTGATAGTGTTTTAAAGAAAGGTAAATCTGTCTGTCTTATGCTGCATATTCTATTCCAGGTGTGTGTAATTTATGGTTGTTCCCAGTCCATTGTAAATCAGTGGAACAATTCAGGCAAACAACCAAACATCTCTACGGTATGGTTGCACTCCCCAACATGCAGTAAGTTTCCAATTAATTTGGCATGTATTCGGGAAGGACCGTAAATGGAATCATGGTCAGGTTATAGCAGTAACCCAGAAGACTTCACACAAAAGAGCCAGTAATGAGAAAATATGTTTTCAATACTTAACCACATTATGGTAAATGGTGTTTTATTGTTTTACGACATCCATAATTTAATTTAATGTTGTTAATTGTAAACTGAACTTAACAGACCCTGAAAGACTGGATTTACAAAGACCATATCAAAATATAAACCCCACTATCATAGAGATCTCTAAACCACAGATTTTGAGATCCCAATATGGCGAGTGTGACGCAAACGGTTAGAGGAGTTTGTCAATGTAAGTCAATAGGAGGAACAGAGTTGCAGAAAAACTTCACCCAAGGGCATTTCCCTATTAGACTTCATTGACCTAGTGGGTTAGCATGTCCCATCTATATACAGTCTATGGTCGGGTCTACTATAATAATTCTTGACCCTTAACCATAGACAAACACTGAAAGAAAGTCAATTAAATCATTCAAAAAATATCATATGTCCCCCTTGAACTGTTCCAGTGATACTATAGATCCTGGAGAATTATGCCCATGGCAAAGTGACTAGTCAAGATATAGTGCAGTTCAGGAAAATCCTGGCAAGTGATTTAGACTGTTTCACTTTGTGGGGGACGAAGGACCAATGTAGCCTATAAACATTTGAAAAATCCACGTACACTTCTGATTTACCTAAAAATAAATACATGTGGACAGAGTCTAGTCAGGAAGGATACAGAGTTGCACAGTTCCCACTAACCTGAGAGAGCCTTTTGTCCCTCAGGGCTGGAAAAACCTCCTCCGCCACCCTCCTCCTGCCAAGCTAGCCTCGCTAAATTACTCAATTCTCCAGCTTGTAAAAAGTAAAGGTAATTAATAAATAATAAAAAACTGTCAGATTGGGCAGACTGGGGCAGATTCTTTCCTACTGGCATAGCACACCCCCTGTTAATGGGCAGGGGGTGTTTGGGCTTACAGCTTTATACTGCTCGAAGATCGAACAGGTTCACGGGCAAGAAAAATAACATCCAAATAATTTATATATACAGTAAAGCCTCTGTTGGGTTGCCAGATTCATATGGGTGTTTCCAGATTTTTGATTGGCATGTGCTGATTTACAGTCTTGTTAATAGCCGAGAACGTTCACTCATTTGATGTTCACCAAAGTGCAACGTTGTATATAGATTTGGCTGGAGAAAGCACAATTGCGTTATAAAAAGATTACAACAGAGCTCAGCTGTGATTTACGCCTCATATGCATTTATATAACGAGTTGGCATATGAAAAGACTTTATGATAGCTTAATGATACTTTATTTTATTTTTTACCTTGACCCATTTTGACAATTCATGAGGCAATGAAACACAATTTATTTTAAGTGTTCCCAGAAATATGCCCCCACTGTTTGGCATCAGCATTATTTACTACCGTTCGGGTGTTTAGGTGTAATTTAGTTTGTGGAAGAATGCAAATAAGCAGATATCGTACTTAAAGCTAAGGATTAAATTGTGTTATTTTGTACCACATTTTCTAGTGTTGTTCGTTTTTTCAACTTCAAGCCATCATCATTATTTTTAATATGGAAAATAGTTTGGCCACTAAACCTCTGGCGTCAAACTCCTTGTGGTTTCCCCTGGAGTTTAGATTTCTCTTTGTACAAACACAATCAAAGAACAATAGCAACAATGACAAGCTGAAGTCTCACGTTCAACCACTTTTTTAATATTTTACATGTGGATTCAATCTACCTTGCTCCCAGTCAACCACCAATACTACAATAAGATACTTGCTTAAACTACTCTATCGCCAGACTATATGCTGTCCCCAGAGAAAAGGCTTTGTTTGTCTAAGGATATATGCATTTCCTATTCAGACGATTACTGGACCTCTGTCAACCATTATTGCCTTCATTTCCACTCGGGTTTGCATTGAGGCGGCCTGTATACAAGATACATGCCGTTATTTAGACGTACACACATGCATTCACTCACACCAAGCAAACTTAACTGTTGTGCCGAGCCATGACGCCGAGTTCCTGCACATGTGGCATTCATTTAGGGGAAAACAAATTCTACTCAATTGTTATTTACTCTTCCCGATGGTCGCAATCTTAACAAAGACATATGGAGCGAAGGGGGAATGATAGAAGAGATATCACAGGTCAAGGTTAAGGCAATCATGAGTTAGAAAAGAACATTGCTAACATGATTGGTTTCATGTGTTTGATATGTTCTGGTATTCTTGATTAATGTTGCTATCGTGAACCAAGTGATTCCTTAAGATAAGGGAATGCTTTATTGTTCCTGTATACAGAAATGTGTCCTCTGCCACTAAGACAACTTGCAGTAGTCACCACAGTGCAGCTACGGGGACCCATCTCTAGCTGTGGATGGGCAGATTGGTCAGGACGGCTGGAGCTGGAGGAATTTGACCTATTGTAAAAAATATATATAATCGAGGAAATTTATGCACACTCCAAATGGCCCTATACTGATCAGGATTTGAAATGTTACCCTTTCTGCCACCATGGCGTCCTAAATATCATTGCTTATTATTTCTATTTTTCTGTTGGTTTTTTGTTTTTCACTTTGGTAAGCCTATAGGCTGTTTTCTAAATGCGCTTTACAAATATATATTGATCATTGTAAGATGGCTCGACTTTATATAGTCCTCAAGGCATCATGTTGGTATGACATAAATAATAAGCTATTTTTAGATTTGTAGTGCAAATTGACAAAACTGCATTTTCTTTGAAGGCTAAATATTTCAGGCCAATAATATGTAGTGGACAGAATAATATCATGAGATTCTGCGATGCATATATTGAGTGATGTAGCTATTGTCTTGGAAACATATATTTTTGAAATTATATATTTGAAGAAGTATAAACATACCTACCTACTTATAGTGACGGCGAGCCCATTGTGGGGTCTGGAAAAAATGCCTGACTGATTTTTATTGCTATTTAATTTAGGGGACTGAATAGATAAGTCGTCCCTCAAATAAATATCACAATTCTGCTAGTAAAAAGTCAATAGCTAAAGGTCTAAGTAGCAATTAGGCAGATGTGCGTAAGTGTTTTGTGTGTGAGACTGCTCCTAATTGTACACAGATGAGTGTTTACCAAAGAAAGAGAGAGTTACTGAGATGGACTCCATGTGTAAGGAGTTGGTGCTTGGGTCGCTCAAGGGTTTGATGCATTGGCTTCCTGTTCCTGAAGAGTGTATTTTACATTAGCGTCCTCTATCTCTCTCTGCGTCTTTGAGTGATTGTATAGTTTCTGCATGTGTCAGCTCGACCGGGGCTGTTGTTTGTCAGTGTGTGGAGATGGGACACCGCTGCCAGACTCCAGGAGAAATACCGCTAATGGTTGAGCAAACTTGACACAAAGCTTTTGAGAGCAGTTTTACACTCTGCATTTCTCAAGGGTCTGTAATGGAAGATAAGAAACGTTTTATATAAAGCAAGTTATGTAGGTTTCACAGCTTTGACATGGTCCTATTTATTGTCTTGCTGATCTAAACATAAATAATGAAACATAATAGTTATATTTAATTTTGCCAAACAGATCAAAAGGTTTCCAAATATGTTGTATATTTTGAGATTTAACCTTTCTTTTCTTTTTGGTGAATTTATTCAAGTTTTAAGGATCAGATTGGTCAATTTCTCAGTCTATCCGTCCGTCCATTTTCATCCCCTTAATCCATTTCTGGGATGGCAACCAGAGCTGCCACCCAGTTATCATGGTACCAGCACCTCACTGATCCTCCTGCAGGTTGTGAGTCCACACGACCGTCAATGCTCTACCAACTGCGCTGCTTTTGCCCCCATAAATTACTCTCTAGGCTGTAATATACTATCTAATGAGATTATGTTTCCCATTGTTCTATGCGGATAGCAACAATCTGTTTGGTTTATTAGCCTTAAATTTTATCTGTACCTAAATTTTAATATGTAATTCCACCTTACCCGTTGCCGTGTCACAGAGGCAGTAGACTGAGCAGAGAGACCCAGAATCCCCTATCCACACGCCCACTCATCCAAGGGAATTCCAAGGTGTTCCCAGGCCAGATGAGACTCAGCGGAGGCAATTCAATGCTACTGCTTACATCTGCGAACTTGTCTTTTCGCATTACCCAAAGCTCAGGACCATAGGTGGGAATGCGAATGTAGATTGACAAAAGCTGCACCAATCTCTCTGTCAATCTCTCGCTCCATCCTTCCCTGAGATACTTGAACTCATCCACTTGAAGTACAGCACATATTGGTACACTGGTATGTTTAACTTCCATTATGGCCTTTTGTCTCATATTGCAAAGTCAAAATGCTTCAGTGCTTTCAGACCATTGTTTTCTTAATGTGTTGCATAAACATTTTATTCAAGCCCTCAAGCTCTATATTCTGCATTATGAGTTTTTGCTGTTGGTAATTTGGGCAAAACAGTAGTCACTGTGGAGTTAACAATGGAAAATTACACTTTACTGGCTTGGTTTCACAGGTGTGGAACCAGATAAGCATTTTTTCGCATGAGCAACCATCATTGTCGACAAAACAGATGTAGCAGCAACTGTGATGCAATGGAAACCTTTTTCAATACTCCAAATCCAAATGAAAGCAATTGTTTGAACAAAGAACTGCTTCTTATTCTCTACAGTTACGTGTAAAGTGATCTTTATAGAAGCTGGGACATGTTTGCTTGGTATGAAGGCCTTTTTGTTCCCTGTTGTCTTAAATCAAGTCAGATTTTCACACAATGTTTTTACTATCTCATAAATTATTTATTAAGCAGGACCAGAGTGACCAAGGCTAAATTTATAACAGGACTAACACAAGGCCTAATCCACACTCCCTAATCCAGACTAAATGCAGTGTATATAGGAATCTCAAAATATCAATTCACTAAAGCATGTTGCAAATTCAAAATACAAAGACTCTCAAGTATCTTGCACAGTTTGAGACATGACCTGGTTTAGACATTGGTGTGGTTTTATACTAATTTGTTCCAAGTTGCATCTTGTATTTGTTTAGTTCAGGATACTATCTCCCACTTTACTACAACTGGACTCTTGGATTCGTCCTGGTCGGGGTTTGAAATTGCAGTGTGACACCTTATTTTCAGTCAAAATATAACATTATTAATATGGCTTCCGAACCTAATATAACTGAAAGTGATTGCTGAGTCTGGCAATGTTTGAAGGAGAGCCGCTATTAAGTCAGTTTGCTCTACATACCTCTGACGTTAAACGCTGATACCACTTTGAAGAGAACCACACCCGCTTGGTAACAAGGAGAATGGAAACTTCTATTAACATGGATTTATACATTTTCCTCTTGCTAAGGACCTTTTAAATATTCTTTTGTAATTTTGTTCTCTAACGTCATATTTATGTTTTCAATGTATTGGATCCAACAAACAGCCAACTAATGCAAGCAAAATCCAATGTTTTGGTTAATGATAGCTGACGGAGCATCAACATACAGAGGCATTCCCCTGTATACAAACCAATGCAGTTATGAATGTGGTTGCTGTTCCTACCTGTTTCCCATTGAACACACACACAGGCAAACAATCTGTGGTGGTGCTCATAGCAATTTCCAGCAACCATTAGATCATCTTGTTAATAATAAGCAAAGGGAAGACAGATGTTTCTCCCTCAGAGAAAGAGCAGGATGCTTCGTCAACAGTAAAAGGATTTCTCACTTTGAGACACTGACTGATTCTGGTATACGTTCAGAGACAGGTGTCATTTACGATGTGGATTATTTTATGAGCTGAATTATTAGAGCTTTGGATTCAATCAATCTACACTTCAAACAGTACAAAATTAAAAGATACACTAAGAGAACCTTTTTTGTTTCACAGTTCCTCCCCACAGGTCATTTGTTGCCATTTTGACAATGGGAATATGGAGCATACAAAACCACATACTGGTTAATGGCTATACCGGTACATGCTTCTTTAGCTTTACTTTTAAAATATTCAATAATCTTTTGCTGATTTTATAAACCTATAGTACAATAAAGGGACAAAAATATACACAGTGAAAAATCTTGGAAACAATTTAATGTTGTGCATTTATTGTTGTATATGCTCAGTCAGTATCTTGTTTTAATGCATGTAGCAATATGTAGCAGATGTTGGATAATTTTTCTTATGATTGATTTCCAATAGAGGTGGAAGGAAAATAATTTGTTTGCCTTTTTTACACATTTAAACAAGGACATTACATTTCAGTATTTCAGTCTTCTTGGATTTACAGTAAGTCTCCTCACTTTATATTATTTAACATAATCGGTGCTACAAAGCCGTTGACTTGTAGAATGATATAAAATGGATTAGGACTTGACTCTCATGAGGGATGTTCTCCACTGCAATTTAGAAAAATAGCTTTATCAGTTTATCATAAAAAAGCCAAAATCATTCAGGCCTATATGAAATCCTGTCTATAATGATGGAGGTTACTGTTGTGAAGATTCTTTTGTTTTTGTAGTACAGTTTTGCAAATGAGGTGGAAAAGGGGGAGTGACCGTGAACCCTCATAAAACCAGTGGTTGCTTGTTGGAGCTGATCATGCATGATGCCCATATTTCACAGTTTAAAGATGTCTGTATCGGTTTACATCACTTTGTCTCTCTTGGACTCTCCACTTCCTTTGTTTACGCGGCTTTCACAACACTCACGCACTGAATCATTTCCACAGTCAACAATGTGCAAAATCGCCCCGCTTCGAGCATTCCTGGAGAAACATAAATTCAGATTATGTTGCAGAGTTCGTGCCGCTATGACACCGTAAATACGTAAACCCCAAAACTGTCCATCTCCTGTTGTTTGGCCTCCTCGGCTCGCAATATAAAAAGGTTTTGGCCCTTAACTTGGAGACACGCAGCAGTTCGGCCTTTAATCCCTGAAAATTCACTGCTCTCAAACCATAGCCGTAAAAAGGCAACGCACGAAAGAGAAAAACAAGAATTTCCACGCACATAAAGTTCTCCCGTAATTGAAATCTGCTGTGCGTTTCTGCAAATGTGTTTGGCAGTAAAGCTATTTTAACGTTGGCCACACTTGGTTTATTTGAGCTGTCATTGCGGCCTCCCTGGGTCGTAAGCCTTTCGACTAGTTGATAGCCTAAATGTTTTCGCTTGTGTAAATACCACTCTTCCTCCTCGTGCCCCTTTTGTCAATGAGGGGCAGCCTTCGACATGTGACACCTGACTTAGAAGAATAGCAGGAGGGATAGACTAAATTGGACAGCCACAGTGGCGTGCATGGTTTTCATTTGTGCCTTTTTCAAAGAAGTTGGTGACCCGGAGAGCTAACTGTTTTTCTCTCTCTCCTCTTTCCACAGTTCCGGAGATTTCTATGTGATTCGCCACTCGAGGTATGTATATCCTGTTGACAGCCTAATAAAACCTTTTTTAAAGTCTCTTTTCAGCCATGGGTGTTGCCTGTAATGACATGCCCTGGCCCAGAAAGGGTCTTCCTGCCATAATTACTGTCATTGATATAATAAAGGAAAGTAAATCTCCTTTTCCCGTTAAACACACTTGTTCTGTTACTATGTGTTGTCAAGCGCTGACAAAAGAAGATTTATGTATATGCCAGTGGTGCTTCACATGTGGCGTGGGGAGAGCGCATGGTACTAAGGCCATTTGTACTGCTGAGGATTATGGTGGAGCCAGTGATTTTCCTGTAATATGGAAACATGAAAGCAACAGCAGTTTCATTGTCTGCATAGGCTTTAAGATGGGTGATACTCAGTACAACTTTCCAAACACATCTATCTATCATGTTTGATTACATTTTATCTTGTGATTTGATACCTACTGTAGATTCTTGCAAACAAACAATACCAATTACTACTTTATAAACCCATAACGTAGTCAAGAATAGATTTCTGGACCTGGTCTTTAAGATTCGCCAAACCTCACAATCATGAAGACTTGCGTTGATCTCAAAGTTGGTGAAATTGTGATGAAATGCATAACATGTTGGTCTGAAATTTTAAGTCTTGGTAAACAAGGGTCATTTTAATCAATATCAACAACTTTCTCACTGGGTTTTGAGTTGTTCCTTGCAGATGCAGGAGGGTCTAAAGCCTAGCGTACATCGACAGAGAAACTGGGGACAACTAGTTGCAAGGCGGCTTTTGGCAACTGAGAGCAGATGGTGGGAGATGATCAGTTGCCGAAATCGGTCGATGTGCGCGCTCTTACAACTGGAGATGATCAGTCGGTCTCCAGTTCCAGTCAGTTGCCCGTGTTCTACTTTTCGGCAACTAGTTGTCCTCAGTTGCCCCGATGTGCGCGCTCCATGCGCCGCTCCAACAACGTGTGTGTATTGCGTGTATTGCGAGCCCGCAACAGTTTGTTGTCAGAAAACACACTGTAGTTGAGGCCAGTTGCTGTCGATGTACGCGCTGTTATTCAAGAGACTGGCCTGCGACTCAGAGTTGCCCGTTTTCGCCAGATTGTCGATGTGTGCGGGGCAGCAACTCAGAGGCGACGGATATAATCAGTTGCCAGTCCGATGTACGCTAGGCTTAAGGCAGGGGTGTCAAACCAGACCTCAAAGGATATTATTGCCTTTGTGTGTTTGAACCAGTGGGGGAGGGTCCCAGCTCAAAAGTGGCCAAAATGACGTGCGCTGACATGCTTGCAATACCACCCCGGGCCGTTGGGGGTGGACCCAGAAGAAGAATTAACCAATGCTAACATATAGCGTTGGCAGACCTGTCAAAAACGTCTTTACAGGATGGACCAAAAGTTGGCTCTTGGCCCAAAGCTCCGTTCCACATGTGTGTCAATGCTGAGGGGGGTGAATTTTTTTGGTCCACTCTAGTTTACTCACGGGGAATTTTTGAAGTCTCTCGTTCAAATGAATGGAGCTGCGCCGGCTGACGAATGCGCAGATGCGTTTTTTAACAATTTTCTTGTGGGCGGGAGCACTCGCGGCCATCTTGGATTGCTCCATGAAAGCACTTTTCATGGCCAACTCCTATGAACGGCGGAGATAGGCGTGACTCTGTCCGTTAATATATACAGTCTATGGTTTGAACTGATCTGTTGTTGGTAATCAACGTCCTTCACGTAAAGTCCTCCGCAACAACTGCTGTTGTAATTTAGAGCTATATAAAAAAATAAACAGAATTAAATTGAAAATTGAACAACTGGACTATTTTGTAATGATACCATATGAAAGTAGTTTGTAGACACATTTAAATTGATATTTCTATAATCCAAGTGAGAACAATCATTACAGAAGGGTTTTATAAAGGGTTTTATCTATTCAATACTTCAAAGATCAAATACTAGTGATGTATTTTGATCTTTACTCTGTATTATCGTCGTACATATTTTTA
The DNA here is from genome assembly GCA_964034765.1 of Knipowitschia caucasica. Classification (NCBI taxonomy): domain Eukaryota; kingdom Metazoa; phylum Chordata; class Actinopteri; order Gobiiformes; family Gobiidae; genus Knipowitschia; species Knipowitschia caucasica. The sequence continues at coordinate 33,436,864 of OZ035835.1, forward strand.
TGGTTTAGCAATCTCTATATTATATTATTACACTCTGCCTTGCACTGTTTGCCAACTTGTCAAGTCTTGTTTGATTTATTTTGACTGTAGCTCCGTGATCTGCGATGTGCGAGTGATGGAGCAGAGCAGTGAAATGTGGCGTCCAGATTGTGCTGAGGCTGTGTTGACTTTCCCCAGCTTTGACTGCAGCGGGACATTCGGCTCCTCACTTTGGGTGGTGGGCTGCAAATTAAAGGCTGATTAGACAGCTCTGTGGGCACTGTTCTGGACCCCAACAGATGGTTCTTGTGGCTCCGGTTCAAACTGTACATTCAAGCATCAAGCCACGCGGCAGACAATACATTGTGTTTAAAGCTGCTCTGTGGTTCCAACTGAATGTAAGAAGTACAAGAATAAGAAGTTATTATTCAATGTTGTTATTCAATCATCTACTTTCAAGTTCCATACTACAAAGAGAATAAAACTTCCAAATGTGCTGTACTATCCATCATTGAAGAGCAATTACTATTGAAGTCACAATGGCGACTGTTGTGACAGACTTAATATTATTCATTACTGATGTGCAATGTATTGGTATCAATATTTGCCTCTGATCTGTTGTCACTATCAATATTTGCCTGTGCTCTGTTGTAATATGTTTTAAGTTGGATCATTTTCAAAAATTAGAAGAAAATACATACTTTCATTATTGTTATTTGCATGTTAATATTGGTATTGATGATGCATTAGTCATTATGCAGGGCAAAATATATTGGGTATGAATATAAATAAATAAAAATCCCTAAAATAAGTAATTAATTTGCCTTATTAATCAAGTGAACAAAATTGTCAATTGGTAAAATTAGTTGTGAGAGGAATGATTCAAAAGTAGCCATGGCAACATAACATTATTTTGGAAAGTGACCCTCTCTATCCTAGTAATTGCATAAACCATTTTGGTCATCCCTCCATAACCGCACATTTCTTTGGCTGCCTCATCAAAAATATGGGAATACTTAAAGGCTTAATGGTTTAGCTGTGGCTTCTCTGTGGTGAGATGCAGAGCTGGGGTCAGTGCTCACCTCAGTGCCCTGTTGTAACCTAATAATCAGTTACCCTATGTACTGGCAACACAGGACAATTACTTCTACTTGAGAAATAGACATAATTAAACATTGATTTTTATTAAGTCTGGAATCAACAGTCATAAAAAGAGAGATCAGCGCCGTTACCGTGTAGGACCCTGCTCTGGCCCCTCCAGTCCTCTCTAATGAACGTCATTAGTGTTTATAGGAAACAAGCTTTTATCACCTCGTCAAGACTGGTGGCCAGGCGCTCCAAGTTACACAGATTTGCTCTCACACACACTGACACGATTCCAACACTTTAATCATGAGTATCAAACTACTACTACAGAAGCATTTGTTATTTCTATATTTGGCAAAAACGTCAATCCGATCCATTTCCACTGATTAGACGGAGACACTATGATGGACTTGGACTTACCTATTACTTACCCAGCCATATATACTACTGGATACAACACGATGACACTGGAACCATATGCAAGCACAGACTATATTCAATGAAATAATTGTAAGACACTTGTTTAATACCAAGTTGTGGACATTGGCAACTATTTAGCTTGTGAGAAGCACTACCTCTTATCCATTATTATTTCTTGTGTTGCTTGTTAGTCAGATTTGGAGTCCCCCTACGTTGCCTGAAATGTATCATTATTATTACACGTTCTGGCTGTAACTGTGAGTTGCTTGCATCTGTGTTCAATCTGCCTGACTTTAGTATACACACTCTCGACTTGTGGACCTGCGTAATGTGTGGTTCCTCATCTCTCATGAGGAACCACGTCCTAATATTGAATGATAACAGCCTATCTCCAGATTTGACGCATTCATGCCGTTAGCAATTATGGTAATGTTCCACCTCATTCTTGCCTTTAGACTGAGGCATATACAATTAGGACCCACATTTAAACTCTTAAGCTTGACATTTTATGCAAAATCCTTTTTTTTTTTTTTTTTTTTTTTAGCTTACCTCATTGTTCCCTCTTCTAAAGCAGATCCATCCAATCACTAATATTCGGAATGTCTGTCCTCTTATATCTAAAAGAACCTGTCACCCTGTTATAGTATGTAGTACTTGTACCACTATGACATCACATTCAGAGCAGGTTTATGCACTTTTAAAACAAAAGTATTGCCCTTAAATTATTTTTGAAAATTATTTTCTTTGCAATCACAGGACTGTGTTTGCAGCTGGTAATTTTCAAATTTGGATTTTATTATTTACTCTATTTTCACACTCTAAAACATGACAGTACAAAAATACTGTATACTATTTATTTTGTCTTTGCAGACTGTAGTTGCATCATAGCTCATAATGTAGTTGTTTTGATATCAAGTCCATTCATTTAAAATACAGTACAGCTTCCACTCTTATGTGCTAATACTGATATAAGCTTTATAGACTGCGCCAAGTTCATGCACCCATCCGGCTTCTATTTGCACTCTTTATAGCCTCCGTATGTGTCTCACCAAAGGGCAAACACTCATTAACAGGGTGTGGGCCAATTAGTTCTTGCGCTTTTATGATCCTTTGCCACACCACGGCACACCATTTTTCTGGACTCTCTTTAGAGACTATGCATCATGAGGCTCGGCAATTTCTTCAAATAGTTCTCATCTTCTTATTAATCTTGTACTGTACATTTTAATTATGAGACCAGATTTGATACTATCCTTCACATGTAAATGGTCCTCAAACATTCTCTTTTTTTCCAGTTTTGGCCCATCACTAGAAGTGAAGTTTAAATTACTGGTACTTGCTTTTAATCTGCACCGAATTATTTTGTCACTTTGCTCATGGCAACAATTATAAAATTACCCGTGGCACACTATCAAACACTCACCACGTCACTTTGAATCTCTCATATGAACTAATAGTTCTAAATATTCTGACCATTTGCATTAACTACCTAGCAGGAGAAAGTACCCACTTTATTTCTATCTTAAGAGGATCAACATCAATGGATGGATACTAAACTTCAAACTGGATTTTGTTTCTGGCAATTATGAGCAATTTTTTAACTCTCCTGTAAATTTAGATACATTTTATGCGTAATAACTTTCAGCTTTTAACCATATTCTCTCCTTTAAAAAAAATAAATAAATAATTCTTTAAATTCAACTTTTTTTGCTGTCCAATGGATGCCATGTGTTTTGTCAATGCATTATTCATTGACAACTGCTGTTACCTTCAATCCAGGTTCCAAATGGCTCTTTCTATACCTTGTATTTGACTGACAGACGAAATGACTGGGATCCTGAGCAAATATACTCGTGTTCTTTCTCTGTACCAACTAGAAAGCGTCACAGGAAACTCACTGCTTGACACGTCTTCACAGTATGGGTGCTGTGTTGCGCACAAAACAAACTAACAGAACAGACTTTACCTATTTTCACAGTAGATAAGGCACTGCAGTGATGGCGTGCTGAGTGCGAGGCCATATGTGAGCCATTTGGGGTGATGGGGGGGAAGCTCTGGGTGGTTTAAAATGTTCCTGAAAATGTTTAGATTGTTGTCACAGTGGCAAGGACACAACCATTAAGGCGGCATGTTGAGGTGAGGTCTCGGTCGGTCACTCAAGATCTGCCTTTAAAATGGTTTGAAGTTACAAATATACAATCAAAAGCAGCTGTTAACTCCCCCGCCTCCCGATTCACATTTTAGTCCAAATATGTAGAAAGTGCCATTAAAAAAAAATCATACATGCCTCCTTTGACAGAAGTAAAAGCCCACACTCCTGGATTTAAAACGCTGACAAAGTGTGCAGTGTTTCGTGCGGGGGAAGAATAACAGGCAGCGGGCTTTCAGAATGAACAGGTCCCTCACCAGAACCGTACCTCTCTAAGTGCTGCAGATGGGAGCACAAATCAATGCCAACAAATGCATTTGTATAAATATAATCATAGTAATTGTAGTCCACGGTTGAATCCATTCAAACTATATAATTGGCAGTGGATATTGTATCTCCAAACTAAAATTGCGTAACTTTTCTGTCAATATGTATGATGTCATTATTATTTTGTTGCCTAATGTCCAGCTCTTTTTTCTGTAGTAATGTTATATTCATCTCAATTGGATTTCATTAATGAAAGAACTTCAATTGACCAAAAATACTTAACAGATTTTCTGGCTTATGATTGTATCTCTTCACCCACTCCAAGTTGTTGTTAAGGGTCATAAGAGTGATTAAGGGTCAGACGGCTTTCAATGAATGTACACAGAACATGTCATTGATCAAATTGCCTTAGATCAATATTGAGACCCTTTAGTTCAATGTCTAGATCCAAAGGTATCATGGATTATAACCAGGCAATCATGGCGGTCTGTGTGTAGCCGACTTCCTTGCCAACTCCAAGTAGTCAGTGAGATAAGTTCAGTGTCATCCAGCCAACTTCAGCTCTGTAAATATTGGCATGCTATATTTGTTGTAAAGCTCTTGAATACTATACTGCCATTTTGTTTGTGATCGCAACCTGAACCCAACCTTCTGTATATGGCACTAATGTAGCTGGTGAGAAAGTAACCATTTGTCATTCAGCCAACTTCAGCTCCATCAAAAGTGAATCATTATGGACATGTCATACCTAATTTACCAGAAGCAGGTTGTGGGCACCTGGACAAGACCGCTATACTCTTGGTGCTCTCTTATACTAAAAAGTTTAAATTTAACAAACAGAATCACAATGAGTCTTCTTTTGAAATTATATGCAATTCATAAACTTGCTATTTAAAACTATATTGCTTTTTAACTCTTGAATATACGTGAAGGTGCTATTGAAGTACAATATGTGAACAAGAAGTTATGCTTGCGCCACATGTGAAACTAAAGACGCATTGAAAAGCAACAGCCCCCGCAGACTCCACCATAATCTTGTCGTCACCTCAGCGGACAGCATAAAAGCCCATATATTTGTATAGCTGCAGGTATAGAGCGCTCTTGTTGATGTTTAGCCAGGTTTAATTCAGTCAGAGTTTAGGCTCAGTAGTGCAGGGCTGTGATAACTAGCAGCGTCTGTGCGGTCTAACCAGGTCCATATGAACGCGAGGGTCCCGTTACTCCCGACACTGAAGAAAGATGCAATACCGGCGCTTATACGTGATCTTTAACCTGTGCCCCTCCTGTGTGAGCCCCTGATAAAAGCCTGCCTTGATTGAAAAATCGCTCCATGTGGATCCCAGCGTAAAATGAAAAGTGTGTCAAGCACTTAACGGTTCTATTAATGTGTATTTGAAGGTACCACATGGAGAGAGACATGCACTGTAAAATTGAGAAATCAGGTCTATATTTTCTTGTTTTTTTCCCCAGCAATTTAATTAATACAAAACAAGTTAAAATGCAAACATTTTCATCAAAAGAAATTCCCCCACAAATGTTTTTGTTTTTGGTATTTTTCAAACAGATTTCAAATGTTTTCCTAATTCAAAATCCATTCAAGTAAAGTATAAAGCCAGTTCTAGTCATTTTAGTTTCTGTAATTGCAAACAAATTAAATAGTTGGTGTTTGGAGGGAAACATATTTGGAGTTAAGCAAAGAATTTCCTGTCCATATGGATTTCTTTAGCTTGGTTTTAGAGTGAACAGGATAGTTCTTGGCAGCCCTCCACTAGGGCCGCACGCTAAAACGTCTTGTGCACATGCCGGGGTCTTTTATTAAAAACGCCCCTCCTGGAGTGTTTTGGTGGTCAGTCGCCTCCACCTTCCCCCTCCCCCTCCGTCCCGCCTCTGCACATTTGGGAGCCATTAGCGGACAGAAAGTGAAGCTACTGTACACCCCCACACACATAATGCGTGAGGCCTGGCAAGGGAAGAAACCGGCATATAATACTCCATAATCATACAGGTGTGGCAGATCTGCTCCACAAACTCAAATGGTCCCATAAAACACTGCATTTCACTCCTTTGTGATTCATATACTTTATGACCTCAATCTACTGCTCACAAGAGTGCTACTATTGTACTGAACAGTGACGAGTGTTCCCCTATATGACAGAGTTGTCAACGTGTATTGGTGTAATAGTCTGTGCCTGCTCTCCAAAACATACTGTATAGAGCTAATGAATTCATTACCCTATCACATTCTAATTATCCATTTCCATCGCACATGTCTTGATAACCTACTGTTTTGTCCTCCTTACTGGTTTCATCCTGAAATTAGTTTTTTTCATCAAGTCTTATTATGTTATGGGTTCTCTTGCCTGGGCTTACGACGGCAAAAAATATAGTGGCTACAAGATTTCTTTACAGCAAATCGTCTAATATAGAGCTCTCCACGGCGCACGTCCCTGACCCTAAGAAGAGCAATGTAAATAAACAAGATCACCAACACAATCGACAATATCAAGTTCTTTTTTTCCTTTTCATTTCTGTATGGATTGTTTTTTTGGTTTTTTTTTAAAGCTGAATGTTCTTATTTGTTTTACCAGTGGTGTACATAGGTGTATAATAGCATGGTAACTATGTGATTTAATCATACAGTAATTACAATCGCATAATATGTGGCTCTAAAATCACTACTGAATCAAAAGCTGACCAGTTTTGATTCTGTCCCTCTCCAGGCTGAACATTCGGACGATGGGCCAGAGGTGGGCTATGGCTCCTTCCATCAGCAGTACTGGCTGGATGGGCGAATAGTTGCAGTGGGAGTTATAGACATCCTGCCCTCCTGTGTGTCTTCCGTGTACCTGTACTACGACCCAGACTTCGCCTCTCTATCTCTGGGCTCATACTCTGCTCTCAGGTGGGTCTCTCTTTAAAAAATTAGTAATATGTAGTTTTTGTTTGATTTTTCTTTTACATACAAGCATAAAAAGTAATGAAAATGGTCACAGAATAGAAAAATAGAAATTTGCAATACCACATACCATTTAACTTATGTCTTTTATGACGATTGTTTACTAACATAAATCAGACTTTTATTTAAGTTTTAATCCTTTACATTATAATGAGGGCATGTCAATCCACTCTTTGATCCCAGGGGCTTCTGTCCTATGCCATTTGTGAGATATACTTTTTGTCGGTAGCTGCAAACATTTCAATGTCATCATTAATTAAGATAGGAATTAATGTACATTGTATTCACATCACCCCCCAGAAGCTACTTAAGTTTGAGAACGCTGATAATAAGAAATGTTTGACTCATCAATTGATATTTCAAATGGTTAGAATTATGTAAAATGGCTTCTAAGTTTTAGGCTTTTTGACTTTGAGGCCTCAGCATTTTAAGTTCCATAAGAATGAACATTGAGAGGTATCCCTGGTTTCAAAGGGAAGTGGTGAGGATAATAATAATAATGGACATCGTAGTAAACTATCAAACTACTATATTAATTTGCGCCACCATTTAGAGTTGTATTTGTTCTATAAGCTTTGAATACAGTCAAACATTACAAGATTATAACATTTAGTCTTATAGGGATTAAAGTACAACCATACACTGTAAATATTACACAATCCATACAATGTTGTTTCTAGCTATCCTCAAACATTAATGGCATATTTCCACCGACCATAACAGTCATAACGGTGTGCTGAGCAGCTGGTAGCTTATTTAATACAGCAGATATATCGGTATTTATTGGGGCCCACATCTGTCATCAACGTTAGTGTTGAGTCTGTTCTTGCGTCCAGTTTTGTTTTAAAAAATGAACTGCTCAGCCAAGAAAAAATATGATGTCTGCCTTTTAGCTATAAATCTCAAATGAGCTTCTAAGCCATGCAGTCTGAAGCTTATAAAACAAATGCACAATTGCCTCCCACAACTATTTAGCTGGTGCAAATGTAAAAAAAAAGTTGTAAAAAAGCTATATTTCTCCTTTTAGTCTAAAATCCTCCCTCATTTCACCCATGCCCCAGCCTTTTCATGCATTCACGCCATCCTTTGATCTTCCCATTCCTTTAAATTCTTGCTTTGTACAACTGTATACTATAAATGCTGTATAGTTTCCAGAGCTGTACCCAGATTGGGGGAAGGCAGGGTGGGTTTTGTGGTTCAGCTGACGGCTCAGTCTAGTGCCAAAGTGTAACAGTAGATCGCACACACGCAGGCGACACGACACACATCCATCTTTTCCTGTGTAACGTAACCCAATAATGTGTGAGAGGATTTTAAAACATTGCTGTACGACTGTACGAATGAAGAGCAGTGAAAAAGACTTCAAAGATGGGCATGTGGTGGTAATCCTGCATGGGAATCTTGATTGCTAATCTGTAGATGCTTGAAAGCTTGTAGCTCTGCTTGCTTTTGTTGTCAATGATTTGCTTTTGGAGTTTTAATCGAGACTATTGACAATTGGGGTTTTAAAATGTATAAAAAATATTGCTCATGATCATGACATGTGCAATATTGATATTGCAAACGAATGCAACAGTTTTTTTTATGTATAAATCATGTCCTAGTGGCAGAGTAACTTGAAATAACAATACACAACACACAACAGATGAACCAACACTGGAGTTGCAACGTGCATCGTCAGAGCAACCCTGATCTGGCTCTCTAGAGGGAAAGCTTGGTAGACATCCCACAATCCCCTGTGGTATTCGCTCTCACGTCTTGGAAAAGTGTTTGAAATCCTCTGGTTGTTTACTGTTCCCTCCAGTCTGGACACTCCCAAGACATTTTGCCAAAGTCCGTCAAATCTGTGCTTAATACTTTTGCTCAAATTGTCAACATCATGTTTTCCTGCAAACAAGTACAAAAAGCCTTTTATACGCAGCGTCAACAGGCTCAATGTGGACTAAGTTGTCTTTGGCTTGTGAATTCACTTTAATTGCTTGTAAATCTGTTTGCTTGAATGTGTTGATTGAAAATGTGTTCTAAACAAACCCACCCGAAAAGGTTTCTACTCTTTGAATCAAAACGTTGATTTTACTTTAGTCAGTATAGTTTATAGAATTGTATCAAGTTATTGTTGTTTTTTTTAGCTTATACGATGTGCTCTTCATTCCTACTGTTTTGCAACTGGTTATGCAACACTGAAATGTCCCCGCTGTGGACTTGGATGAACAATGCACAGTAACAACCTCTTTATTAATTACTTACCTGAAACATTGAAGGCCTCTATATTGTGTAAACCCTTTTTTATTTATTGGTGTTAGTATTTTACGCCCTTTTTTACAATTCCAAAGCGTTCACTCCTCTTGCCGATCGTTCAGTCTGATATAGGCCTCAATGTATTTCACTTGAAGAAACAGAAGAGGGAGATGTTGAGAGATTTCTTGGAAAACTCTAGCTTTTTTCCCCCATGAGCACAGAGCATAAAGGATGAAAATAGGTGGAGGAGGGGTAACAAGAGCGCGGAGGAGGAGAGAGAGTGAGGAGGAGAGCGAGCGAACAGGAGGAGTAGAGCCACAGCACGACATAAAGAAAAGCCAAAGGCAGAGTAAAGGGAACACAGCTGGCTCCCACACTGGATCACTTTCACTGCGATGTCCCTCATATGCGCTGCTGTGGTCTCAACCCCAAAAATCTCCTGACTTCTAATGTATTGAAACCTCTTGATTTGATGCAAGACTTTGAGCTTGACACCATTTTATGTTGCTTAAACCTGGGGTGCCTACATTTTACATAGAAATGGAACTATGTAATGAAATACATCTAACTAGTCTCTCGCTCACAAAAGTTTGCTTCTATCAATTATACAAAATACACATGTTCTCTCATCTTTAGATCAGATTTTTCAGGAGAAAGTGAACCCCACCTCCTCTCAGCCCTCGAGAGTCACGATTTTACACTTTGGATTGAGAGCTGATTGGCTAAGTATGTTTTCAAAATAGGTTTAGGGAGGCATGTTGTGGTCTGATTTTATCTTCAACGTTTTACTTTTACCACAACAATATATATTTCTTAAAGTGAGGTACTACAGGTTTAATATGTACTCCTCATACTTCCACCATATATTATTTGCATTCAGCACACATAACTCCTTGCGCTTGTTTTCAAAATTAAAATCTTCAGCTTCTCTTATTCCTCCTCACAATTGAATCACACATTGTCATCTGCAGTTGTAATGAAATGTTTCCTATGCAGCGAGCACCTTCTGGTATGCACTCCTCCGGCCCTTTTTGGGTGTGAGGGGAGCTGTCCGGAGCAGAGGGCTTGATAATTGGCTTGTGCTGCCGTGTCAGATGGCTGAAGAGGGGATAATGGCGGACTCAAGCTGCTGCTGTGGGGGTGTCGGGCGGGGGCTGTCTTTTTGTGAATGAGCCCTTCTCCTCTCTGGGACCCCCTCTAGTCCATTCAGGCCTTTTGTGGCAGTGGGATGGGAACCCAGGAACCTGGCAGCAAGCGGGTGACCTTCTAGCACCTCGATCTAGCTGCCTCTTCTCCCTCTGCTTTATATTCCTACCCCTGTTCTCCCCCCACATCCCAAGTAAGCTTTGTCCCTTATTTTTCACTATTTTATTTTCTGTTCTCCCCCTAGCTCTTAAGCGGGCTAAGAATAGGGGAATTGAGTGGTTTTGGGGTTGGAAAGAGAAGTGGGACAAAAAGAGGAAAAGAAAGGCCACTGGAATTTAGTTGTGGAAACGTGAAGGAAAAGGATGCAATTAAGAGAGAGACTATTAGAGGCAGGACATTTACTGTATTTGAAGACGCTGCGTAAATCTCCCATCTTCTAAATCTTTATTTTAAAGGATTCAGCTGCTTTCACAACCTTCTTTCTGCTCCATGTGGAGGGTGTGAAGCAGTTGTTTTTGTGTAATGGAATCAAATTAAGAGAAAAGACTGTTTACTTCCTCAGAGTTGAATGTTTTTTCCACTCTATAATTTATATAGTATTAGTATTCTTATGTATGTTGCAACAGCATTCTTATTTGTCCATTACCATTAGACTATAACAAATCACTGTTTTTACTTACTTTTCAATCACTCTTGAACCTATCTTTTTGAGAAGTTGTTTTAAGTACATATCGAGCTGCTGCTGCACATTGGAACATTTTCAACCTGTGTTTTGGCCTCTCCAAGAGTATTGCCTGGTCTTGTCTGAGTAGCATGTTTTCTAAGTACCGCTATATATTTGTCGAGCTATTCTTGATGTCAGTTTGATTCAAATTGCTTCTTGTGAACAACAACCAATTATAACTAGATATAATGAATGTGGCTTCACTATTCCTTACAGAAATTGAGGGGACAAGCATGAACACTTCAATACATTGCCCCTCAGGATTTTTTCCTCTTTCAATGTAAAATTGCTGTGAATCTCACCTTGTTTCATCAAAACATTTGTAAATGGTACATTAAATAAAATTATAGGAAAAAGATGGCAGTGCAAATGACAGTGGCTCAACATTCAACTTTTAACACCCATGAAAGCCATTAGTCCATGATTTTACTCAAGTCAATGTGCAAATGTGATGTCTGACCCGAGGGGTAGCGAACTGTATTTCCTTGTTGGGCACCTCACAATTACAAAATAAACTTATATTCTATGATGAGATTCCCATGCTGGTGGATTTATGTGCTTCAGAGTAAGCAATTGGAGAATATCGGACGAACATACTATAGACATGCAGTGTCTTTCTTATCTCTGCAATGCAGCTATCTGCTTCCATCTGAGTTATTCTGAAGGATTTGGAGCTGCTCTTTTTATAGGAATCTACAATGTTGAAAAGCGAAAACGGCTCCTCTAAAAATGTGTTTCATATTTGTGTGTCTCGCTGCAGGGAGATTGCCTTCACCAGACAGCTGCAGAAACAGTCCCCCAAGCTCTGCTACTATTACCTGGGATTCTACATCCACTCCTGTCCCAAAATGCGCTACAAGGTAAGCACCTTTCTGCTTGATGGTCATGGGCATAGTTGGAATTCCAAATCTATAGTCTTAAATATGTCTATTCTTTATCTATTAAGAACCTTACTGAGAGCATAGTCAGAACTGTTTAAACAAATTAGAACAAGTTTGTCTACATTCTACCCTAAACCCAGACTGTGACGTAATTAGTCGAAACGGGAGACGAGGCTGCAGAAGACATTAGAGGTTGAGGAAGAGGTCACTCCACCATCAGTCGTCAGTGACTTACAAATTTAACCAGTTCCAGTGTGAATGTCTTGCATATGGAGCATACATAAACACATACAGTACAAACTAATGCATTGGATCTATCTTCTGGAAAAGCTGCGCAATGTGTCCTCAACTTTAGGGAAACACCACACCAGCCCAATCTCAAGGCTAATTTTTGCATATTTTTTGGCCTTGTGTATGTGATGTATAAAGCCCAATTATGCTCCACACTGATCCACAATAAAATCACTTAATGCATTCAACGTATACATACAATATATTTGCGTCCTTCATTCTTTAACAACCTTAACACAAATACAACTCTATATACTAAAATACCATTTGCTGCACATTTCATTTACAAACTAGAGCTCTTCTGCCCATTAGTTTAGCATTGAGCCGTCTTTCATCTCGTCTTTTGTCTCAATAATTCATTAATTCCTCTTTTTCTGTGTAAATAAAAATGTTCCCATCGATTGCCTGGAGTGGTTGGGACGTCTTGTAGAGGCTTATGGCTGCCTGCCACTTCTCTTCATCCCTTTACATCTTGTTTTAGGGAATCCTTCTCATTGTTCCTCTGCCCAGTTTCTGCATATGGGCCTGCTTATGTCTGCATGTTTTTGAATTTGGATCTCACTGTTTGTCTGGAAGCTCTGTTACCCCAGCTCCTGCCCCCCATGTGATGGCATGTATTCCCCCCCTCCATCTGCACCCCATATCTGTCCTCATGTATGCGTCCTTTCTCCTCCCCTCTCTTCACTTGTACACTCGCGGAGAAGCTCTGAACAAGGGTGAGGAGGTTGCCCGGTTCCCACCTTTTGCACACCGCCAAGAGCATTCAGTGTCTCTCGGCATTTGCATATTAAGTTCTGGAGTTCATTAATGCGCCTTCATACTGTGTTATTGTGGCGTCCCTCACAGCCCCTCTGTGAGGTTCTTATTGTACTGAGCTGAACCACCTTCTGGAGCTGAGGTCTAAGGCATGTTTTTATGCAGACCTAAACAGCAGCACTTCATGCGCTCTGCTGGACTCCACTCCGACACCACTCCTCACAGCTTCCCCCTGCTCCCTGTGCTTATCCTGTACACAACATGTGCGGCCATAGTACTAATGGCTGTCACAACATTCTTATATTGTTCAATAAATATAAACATGCCTTATTTTTCAGATGTTAAGGCTGTATTACCTTAATTTCAAAGGTGATGTCTATTGATGTATATTTTTCAAAAAAGTATTAGTCCCTAGAGCAAAACCACAGCCAGTAGGATTTGCTGGAGGAGAATAGTTTGACTAATGGTAAAAATTAGAAATCCTTTTGCCCGATCAGGTGGCTGTGAGGGTGAGCACAAAGGAGTCTATCTGCAACTTGCTCGGAAATTGGCTTTTTCTCTTTGCATTTTGAAAAGTAAATGACATTCACTTTGAAACAACAGAAAAACTATGCATGTTTGGTTCTATTATAGGTTTGTGAATGTATGTGAAAGATAAAATGTTTTCTAATAAGATAATGACAGCTTGTTGTGGTCTGATTTGTTCGCAATCCTTTTTCTGTTGGGAAAAACATTATGTATTTATGGAAAAAAGTTTGGTGCTCCAACTCTAATTGATGTAATAAACGGGTCAAGACTCAAAACAGACTTGTACTCTCTGCCAATTCATTGTTATTTTTCCCTCCAATTCTGAACTCTGCTCCTGCTGCTGTTCTGACAGGGATTAAAAAGTCAATAAATAATTTTTTTAAACAATGTGTTTTGACCAGTGACTTCCTATTGTCAGCACTTTATTATTCTACTATAGAGATTTCCAAACCATGCCCAGGGGCAGAATGATGCCCAAAGTCGAAAGGACTTTCAGACATAAAAAGATCATGATTTGTTTGTCTTATAACTATCTAATGATAATCTGGCAGAACGTTTGGTCTTTTCTCAGCATTTCTTTCAAAAAGTGTTGTACCCTCCAACTGAAATGTAATTCTTGAACATGAACATATTATAGTCTAATGTATTCACACATGAATCCAAAACCTTCATTGTTCATAAGACGTTTGTCATGTTTGACCAAACTAAACTTTGCGTAATGGACGTTTACTGTGTATTGTGGCTGGAAAAGGTGGTGTTTAACGAAATGAGAAATTTCTTTGACGAGTTTCCTCTCTGGAATTTCAGCCCATTGTCTGTACAGTAGTCTCTTATCCTGAGGAGAAATACTGGTGCATTGTTTGTGTAACAGACACCAGGTGCATTGTGGGGCGTTTTCTGTATAGTGTTTATGGACAAACAGGATTTTTTAAACAAGAAGTTGTAATGTAAGACTTTCTTGAGCCTCCACCTGAGACTCCTATTGTCCGTTTAGCCTCTTAAAAGTTGTTTAGATTCATCTTTTGCTGCTAGTGTTTGTTTAGTGCTTTTTGTCATGCAATGTATTCCATTTACGGGCACACGTTATGCACATTAAAAAATAATAAAAAGGAAAAGAATGTTGAATGAATGAATCTGAAAATGTCTACTTAACCACGCTCAATAGACTGAAGATATTGGAATGTTAAAAGATATCGCAACAGTCCATTTTAATTCTTTAATAACATGCCACTTGGTCACCCCATGTGCCACTGCTTTCAAAGTGCTATTAAGTGCCCAGTCAGTCTTGTTGAGTGTGCAAAACGTCTTTAAATGTCCCAAAGACTTGGAGTCCATCCAGGATCAGAGGGTTTTGGCCTGGTCAAACCCTCGTCTTTGTTCAGGGTCGGTGCGTCCCACAGAGAACCCTACTGCTTTGGCTGGTGGGCCGAGGGGCGAGACGTGACATCCTGCTCCGGCCTCTTTTGGCTTGTGCTCTTGTGGTTCTGGCTGAGTGTGATGTTGAGCTACAGAAGGAGCAGAAGGTGAAGCTGTCGGGCGCTAAATGAGCGCTGAGGTTGTGCCCTCTGTGCCCTCTGTCCCTCTGGTCGTCACCTCCTCTCACCCCCTTCTATAGACCTGTCTGTGGTCTTTTCTGTGGGTTTGAGCTGGGGCAGAGTGACACTTGTGTGACACAGAAATGCTGACATGTCAACTTTCCTCCTGCTCTTAAATATTCAAAGTGTAGAGAAATAGTAGTTACCCTAACCCTGACATTTTCAATTCTATTAAAGTCTATAATTTTGCTGTAAATTTTTTATTAACTATCTGTTTTTAAATTGACCTCTATTGGTGCCAGATGTTGTGACAATTTGCTACAGGTGTAAATGTTAGTATAAATGCTTCTTTTGTTTCTGATACAATTTCAAACTAGCTTTATTACTTCAATCAATCATTATTTAGTGACAGTTGAGCCAAAAATAAAACGCCCTTGTCTGATTCTCAGACGAGTTATTGGCACATATTTATCCAATGCTGCGTCTTTGTATGGCTTACATAAACAGTCCAGTTATATAATGCAGAGTTTCACGGACTAGGTTATCAAGTTCTTAATGTCAATTGTCAAAAATGCCTCAAGTCACAAATGCAGTTTTTTACGGTCCACAAGAAATCAAGTTTTCACAAGCGAAGCTGCAGGTGCAAAGTTCCCTCTGACTGAAATAAAAATAATATGATCAACTAAGAGTGATTTATGTTCCTCAATGTCATTTTGAACATAGGGCATAATTTTATTGTACTATTCACTAGAGGCAAATGTTCTTGGACAGAGGCCTCTGGGAAAAACAGGTGCACCAGTGGAAATGTGCAAAAACTGTTGTTGTGTCCTTAGGCAAGACACTTAGACTCCCCCCACATTACAAAGAGTGACTCCTGTGAGTGATTTAGCAACAAAGGTAACTAAGCCAGAAGTATAATTTAAAAACACAAGGTGGTGATTGTCATTTTTGTCAGT
The DNA here is from genome assembly GCA_964034765.1 of Knipowitschia caucasica. Taxonomy (NCBI): domain Eukaryota; kingdom Metazoa; phylum Chordata; class Actinopteri; order Gobiiformes; family Gobiidae; genus Knipowitschia; species Knipowitschia caucasica. Next base: position 33,452,776 of record OZ035835.1, read on the forward strand.
ACTTTTATAAACACTAAATATTATACTACAGTTGTGTGCACCTGTACATTAAAAACATAATTTGTGGTTTTAGAACGCTTTCGGTCGTTTTCTGTTCTGCTGTGCTTCTTTATTCTGAATTCTCACTGCTCCACTACCATCAGTGCCAAATCTTATTCAATCAAGTGCTTTCCAAGTGTTCCCCATAGACACACACTGCCGGCTTGATGCGGCGCTGGCCATAGCAATGAGAGGGTCACATGAAGTGGCCCTTACTGTTGTTATTATTGTGAAAGAATGTCTCACTCTGAGCCCAGGAAACCATTAAAATTTCCAACAGGAACAGAGCAAAAGAACTGAGCAGAATGCAGAGACAGATGGGGAGAAATGGGAGTGACAAAGTGTTCGCCAAATGAGAAAAGGAGGGAAGATGAAAAGGATTATTCTGTTTTTTCCCGGCGGTACTTTAGTGACTTTTAAAGCGCGATTTAGAGGCAGCTGCACCTCCGCTCGCTTTCATCCCAACTCCTCCCACATTTCAGCAACAAACAGTGTCACAGAGGCCCGTCCTGTACCAGGCTTCTTCAGAGCAGAGGGACTCCAAATTAATCCATCAGGTGTGAGCGATAATGTGACAACCAAAGGGCTCGATTGGTGCTTGGTTCTTTTCACCTTGGCCACATTTCTTCCCCAAGCGATATTAGTTTAAGTTTGTTTATTATAGGATATAGATGATTAGAATGTTTTTGAATGCAAGTGTAAGTGCCCCACAGGTTCCTTATTAGACCCGATGAATTCAAATCCCTGCTAAACAGCGTTAGGCCCCTCACTATTGGTTAATCTTTTCTCCTCCAGCAAATTTGACTAGTGATGCATATTCCAAGTGGAGGAGGGGAGTTTTATGTTTATTGCAAAAATACTTACTAAAGATAATACTACAGGGTCATCTGGTCAAAAACATTTTTTTTAAGTGTAGGGCTCAATTCAAACATAACCAATTCATAATGAACCCATGGACAACATTTTCACCAATGCATTCATCTTAGATAGTGCTTTTTCTGATGCTCAATGTTTTACAACTCTGTACATACTACTGTAGCCACCGTAGCCCTGGGGTAGACTGACGGAAGTGAACAATCAATAAAGTATCCAGATAGACTCTTTATTGATCCCCCATATGACAAATGCAGGTGTCCAGAAGCAAAGGCACAGGGCTAAGATAAGATGAGAATTCCTTTGTTCGTCCCACAGTGGGGAAATTTCAATGTTGCAGCGCACAGACACTACTACAACTGTACTCAAAGTTCCTCATGATCACAACTCCTTTTCAGTTGACCTGAGAACTGAACCAAAGTACAATCACATTTGTCTAGTCCTCAGGTCTCTGCACTGGCTTCCTAAAGCTCAGAGAATAGACTTTAAAGCAGCTCTGCCTGTGTAAAAGTCTCTCCATGGCCTCGCACCAAATTACATCTGTGAAATGTTTTTGCCATATGAACCAACTGGGACTCTGAGGAGGCTGGCCTCCTGCTGGTGCCCACAGTTGGGACTAGACATGGGGAGGCAGCGTTCCAGACCCAAGCACCTAAAATAAAAATATGAAGCAGTCTTCCTGAAGGAGGGAGATGGGCAGGAAAAGATCTTTTTAGCCGTGCCTATGACTGATTATCACTGAACTCTTGGGGGGAAATACATTTTGATGGATAGATTTCAGAAAACACGCTCACTCATGATTACTACAAGGAAATGAAGTGGAAGAGTGAATGGCTACTGCTGCGCACAATAAATGTGTGCACGATTAAAGGTTTCACATTCAAGAGTGGCCCGTCCTTAATCTATTCAACCATAATATCATAGATTTGTATTTGTTGTTTCTCTGCACTATTTTATGTTGTTATATGCATTTTTTCACATTGGCTACTCATAGCCTAATAAATAGCATTACTATCGGAATTTTGGATTATTTGGAATTCTGGTTTATGTGACCTTAAATTTATAGTCGAATAATCGTTTTATGTGAACAGAAATTTGTTTGTGGTGCTTTGACTTTAATTTACACACAATGTTCAAAATAAATATCTGATTGTGTAATCAATCTGATTGTTTACAACTTTAGCAATCCCCAGATTTGAAAAGCAGTGTAATTAGCAGCAGCCGCAAGCTCCTGTCACCTGCTCTGCTTCTGACTTTAATTAGACGTGACAGAGCACACTCCTCAGGCATGTACCAAACCCACGCACACCTGCACAATGGCATGAAACCAAACTTATCCATTTGATTTCATAAGTAATCGCATTATCTCATCTTTTTGAATCATTGCGTTGTCAGAAAACATGTAGTAATAGATCTGTAGATATGCTGTTGCAGGTTTTGTCATGCAGGGAAGGGCAATCAGAAGTGCAATGAATGTGTTTTATTTGCACCTCAGGGTTCTGCTCTGTGTACGTGAACCCGTACAGTGTTCCCACTGTTTCTGCCGTAGCATGTGGGTCATCAACAGAGACTGTCCCAAAACACGAGGCACCGCCACAACGGCGATGGAGGGAACTAAACTGATGCTTTTGAGTTTATGTAAGGCCTACCAGCAACTGTACCTGCTATAATAACTCTGATAGGTGGAAACAGTGGCTTCAGCAGAAAGTAAGCCTGTAGATTTTCGTGAAAGTGAAATAGAACAGTATCTTAGCTTTGTCAATGCCATCATATAATGTGCGGAAAAAATGACAATGGCAAATTTGAGTTAACAAGAAACTGACATTGTTCAATGGTCTATTTACTTTTGTAATTCAACATATGATGTGAGACTATGTTATAACACCCATTACACACAAACATACATCCTTTATTTTTTCATTGTTGATAATTGTAAGATTGTAAAACCTGTAAGTCATAATCATCAAAATGATTTCAAAATGAGCCTTGAAAATAAAGGCTTGACATACTGTATGTCACTTTACGTGAAATGAATATCATATATTTTGATCATTTATTTAGCTACTGTATGTATGTGAAATTACAGAATGGTCAATGTCTGTAGATAAGAAAACAACCTAAGGAACATAATTGGGTGGAGTGAACACAAAAATACTAATTTCACTTGCACTATCTTTCGCTTTGTACACATTTTTTCTTTTCTGTTTTTTATTGTGCTAGTAGTACTTGTAAGAAACAAAGTACTAATATTAGTGTTACCTGTATCATATTTCATGCATTTCTCCGTTAACCCTAAGGCATCGTCCTCTTACAGAGCTATTACATTCCACCATGAAGTTACAGTTGAACCCACGTAGACCCTTTGTGCCAGTGGTATTGTAACAATACAACCAACAATAGTGGCCTTTACTTTACAAGTTGTGCAAGTCCAGGCAGCATTTATCCCACCCCTTTTTTTTCTATAAGCTTTTTGTTTACCATTCCTCTTTCACCGTCTGTGCAATGAACTCCAGCATCATGCAGGTCCAGATGAAAGATGGATTGGGAGGGAATGCACAAACTTTGAGCTTGATTTGATCCAGTGGTAAAACACATTGAGATATTTTGTTCTGTGAGGGTGGTTCTGTTACCGGGCGAGTTAGCGTTGCGGATATGTATTTTTTGCAGAAGCTGTTGCTGTATCCAATGTCTCGCTTATATTGTTGAACTATTCTCATGTTTTGTTTAGCTTAATTTGACGAGTTTAAAGTTACCTTACAGTCTTGGCCTTTTTCTGCTTAACTGGTTTATGGCTGGTGCCTGTTCTTCATCTGCAATTTTTATAGTCCTCACATTAATGTATCATAAAGAAAGGAGACGTTGATAAATGTATACAATATCCCACCCGTCCCAGTAGTATTTTCTGTTTACAGTATTTAACCTTTTAACCTATGGACCTATGGCTCTATAGTGTTATTATTTATTGTTTTATCTTACCTGTCAAGGATGTGGGCGCACTGGTATAGTTGTCTTCTGTCTTTTTAACTTGTATGTTTTGTCCTTTTTTGATTTGTGTCAATGTTGGACCATGAGTTCGTAATGAAAGCTTAATTCATTCATTCATTATGTGTTTTAACAGTTTGATTTTCTAGTCTGCTGAATAGACAATTCTGTAATGCCCTTCGAGGCGCCTGCTGTTGTGATTTTGGGCGATACAAAAACACATTGATTTGATTTATTGTAACCAGTTGCTTTCTCTCCTACTAATCCTCCTTGAAACGACATAAAAGCAGTGCCCATCCAAATAAGATCAAACTCAACTGGGTGCTTTTTCACTCCCTCTGTGAAATTTATAAGCATACCTTCCTTCTAGTCCGTCTCCTCAATCCTTCGCGGTCTTAAATTGAAACCGTTCAGACAGAAAGGCTCTTGTTTGATTCCACCTGACAGGGGACCACCAACAGTGCACACCTCTCAACAGAAACATTTGTATAACTTTTTTCATCATTTTTCCATGCCACATCATCCCGTCTGTCCCTTGTGTTTTTAACAAATCATCAACAGGCTGCCACTTATTGGACTGCACCCCCTGGGACGTGCTGACAGGAGGGGAGGACCAGAGGAGCACAGTTCACAAGGGTCGAACGAAGCTCCAGTGCAGGGGCAGAATAAGAGAGTGGAGGGGGCGAGAGGGGCGTGAAGGTCAAAAGGCTGAAAATGAGAGTTTAGACTTTGGTGTCATGCTGAGCAGAGGCAAAGGTGTGGAAGATTTAGCTGAAAGTTCTGTCAAGGAGAAATGCTATTGCTGCATAATATGAGTAAAAAGTTGAAACATAAACGGTAAATCAGTTTTGCTTAACCATACAACAGTGGTTCTCAACTGGTGGGTTCGCAAACCTTTCCTGGGCTGCATAAACTGGCAATCCGTATGGAAAAAATTATCAATCTCTATGTGCAATGCATAATAAATATTACACTACACTGCAAAAAAGTCTTACTACATACTACCCTGTTTATACATCATGTTTTCTTTATTCAGAACGTTCACTATGTTTCCATGCATAGCTAGAAGACAATTAACAAAGGGGATCTTTAAGAGATTAGGAGTAGAAGTGGGATTAGGCCAACTAATTAATCTCTAGTTAATTATACATCATTAAGGGCAATCTGGTGCCATAATAAATTTGACTCGATTTGGCATAAGTATTAAAGTCGAATGATATGTGCACCCTGTTACTATAATCTTGTTTACTATTTAATTTCTATCCTGTATTATGTCTTTGCTGTGGAGCTCAGTGCAAGTTATAAGACCTTTAAGTGAACTATATTGAATAATGTTAGGCAGGATGAGCATAGACTGGCAATTCTTTTTTTCCCAAAACCAATCCCTCTAGGTAGAGCATCTAAAACAAATCCCATGCTAAATATTATATTGCATTGCATTGCATTATTACATAACAATGTATTGTGAGAATACATCTTTAGGGAGAATCTACCTAATTCAAAAGCAGTCTGTATTTTGGGCACTCCAGACTAAATGCATGGGGCGAGGGGGGTGTGTAGGTCAAAAGGCTGAGAGAGAGTTTAGATTTGGGTGTCAGACTGAGCCGATCCAGAGCCCTCTAGATGCCAGCGTGAGGTGTTTGCCTTACCATTACCTTCTCACTATTTATTTTCAAACCTTCCCCAGCTGCGCCACGGCATCTCAAAATGTCTGCTTCTTCACATATTTGGCGGGGGGAATGTGTTGAGATAAGTGCATACAAGCCGCCCGCCTCATAAATGCTGAAAAAAGAGGGTTATTCAGAATGAAAGTTGTCAGGTTTGAAACACAGTGATGCATGTGAGTTTCAATGAGTACTGCAATCACACTGTAATGGTCTTTCAAACAAAAATCACCATAGTCTCGTTACCGATGTTTACAAACTAGCTTTACTGTCACTATGAATGCCGTTGATTGTTTTATGCAGAAACCTGGACCAGTTTTTTTTGGCTCAAACTTTCCTGCCATATTATCAAAAACAGCTCATTTATACAAGCAAATCCATCGACTTTCTCTCCAAAACTTCGGAACTCATCTTGCAGACGTAGCAAGTTGTGCATATTGAACAGGGAAATATACGCTGTAGTAAATGAAAACTTGTTGATTGGTTAAAATGTCTGAAAAAAATAAGCAAACAACTATGCGTTTTCCCACTCCTCCCATTATTTTTTTTTATTTTTTTTACCTCTTTCACATTTTGTTCCAGATTTCTTCTTTTTTAAATGAAAGCAGGAACCATATGGCTGATCCCTGAAGCTTTAGGTGGGATTTTGAACCCTTAGATTTGGGTTTTAGTCCGCTGATACGACTGGTCAGCTGTAGTCTGTAGGCGTAACGTCCGCGCCAGCCTCATAAACCCAGATAGAGAGATAAAGTGGCCAGTGTGTTCGCAGTGTGGATGCCCATAAAAGCGCTGCCATTGCTTCTCAGTCCACAGCCGAAACGCGATCCTGTAAAAATATTTTCTTCTCATTAACCTGTCATGCAGGACCCAAGCTGAAGCTGTGAAGAGAGGAGGGGGGTGTATTCTGGGGCCCAAAAGAGAGAGTTTGGTGTTTATAAATCTTAGCCTGGTAATGTGTGGAGCAGGGTGAAGGGAAAATGAGTGCTTTATATGCTAAAACTAGTATCAAAACAAAATCAGAAAGTATTGATACAAAAATGTGCACAGAAACTTTATCTGAAGAACTAGAAAGAGTTTTTGATATTTTGTATTACAAATAAAAAGTATTCATTATTAGAGGTGGGAACCTAACGGTACCTCACGATACGATACAAGATACAAAGGTCACGATAACGATATTATCACGATAGTGATTTTATCACCATATGACGATTATCGATATATTGGTCAGAAATATACAATATGCCAATTTATGGCATAAATAAAAGAAAAAATACACTTTATTTCATGATAAATGGAATGGAGATGCGTAATGTAGCCATATTTTAAGTATTGAGACCAATAAAAAAAAAAAAAAAAAAAAAATTCACTTTTTCTAAATCGATATTGATACTTGGCAAATGCATATCGATAATCGAATCGCGGGAGAATGTATCGCGATATATCAAAAAATTGATATATCGTCACACCCCTATTCATTATTGTCGAAATCTAGTTGGAAATGGTGGTATCGTGACACTAACCTCATGGATTGCAAAAATATCAAACGTGCAGTAGCCGAGATGGCTTAAAAAAAAACATAGATTAACACAAATACCAGACAAAATATTTTGACCTTGTTACAATTGTTTTCTCTTGTCATGTAGAAACTCATAGTAGTTTTTAGAGATCCATGCATGTTTGTGTACTGGTTTTAGTTGATTTTACGGGCATTTTTATTCAGAAAGGGCAGAGCTCAAACCCCTCTGACTTAACTGAATATGTTGAATAGTGTTTTTTAGTATCATGCAGTTCATTGAGATTTCAAAAGTTTGAAATATATAATAATAAGCTATGGATGACCATACATTGATCAGTGGAATAATTTAGATATAACCATAAAATGTTGTGTGTGGTCTAAAACATATTTATTTTAAGTTTTTTACAACGTGCTGGCTGAGACCTCCCATCAGCCAACGTTCTGCAGCCCTGTTTTAACACACTTTGGTTTACACTTGTCTTTCACTTGCAGTGACCACGTTTGTAGGCGACTTTGGCTGTTGGTTGTATTTTCCCAGTCGCATGTGTGTTTGTTCGGGCTGTCCTGTTTACACGCGTCCTTCAGCACCCCTGGGCCCATGTGGAGCCCACTCTTCTGGGCAGACTGTGTGGGTGGGAGGTGCATTGTGAGCTGGTTGTTGGAAGAGTGTCCGGATGTTGGGATCAGACCTTGTGTTTATTGCTGTTTGGCCTCCATTGGCTGTGTCTGCCCTGGGGGGTCAGGGTGCTAGCCTGGGTCGGTCTGGGTTAGGTTTGCGTTGGTCTGGGTCACACTAGGCCTCTTTGTGCAGCCCCTCCTGTTCGGGATTGTTGAAGTTTTTAACCCACTGAATAATATACTACAGAAAAGGGACAAGTGTGACTTTGTGACTCCATCTGTGGGTCCAGGTCAAACGTCCATGTTGATCTGTGCAAAGTGCTTCATGGTGAAAGGGCAGTATGTATGTATCATTCAATGGTGCTCCGAGACATGGATATTTTACCCCCTTCAGTGATTGGTAAACAACAATCCTAAACTAACCAATCCTAACTAACAAGTGCCGCTGAGCTATCCACTCAGCGGCACGGTGGCTGAGTGGATAGCACTCTCGCCTCTCAACAAGAAGGTCCTGGGTTCGAATCCCGGCCGGACCGGGGCCTTTCTGAGTGGAGTTTGCATGTTCTCCCCGTGTCTGCGTAGGTTTCCTCCGGGTACTCTGGTTTCCCCTACCACTAAAAACATGCACAAATAGGTCTGGCATGCGCCTCCTGTACTGGCGACCCCGCTCCCATCTCTGTGTGGAGTGAGAGACAAATGCCCAAAAATAATAACAATTGTAAACCGCTTTGTGACTCTGGTCTGTGAAAGGCGGTATATAAATAAAGATTACTTACTTACTTACCTACAACAAGAAAAAAAGGTTTCACATTCATGCAGTAGTAGCAGTACCAACCACTTAAACACACTTCACTCCCAATACTATTTAGTAAGCTGCATATTATAATTTTGCATTAGCCTTTACTTTCTAATCTCCAAAAAATAATTAATGTTTTAATTGTTTTATTTCACATACACTTTTATTTATTCGTTTCTAATAGTGAGTAAAAAAACCAAAAAACTAACTTTGCTAAACTACTGAACTTCCTGGACAGTGCATCTTCGCTTTATTTAGACAGGAAAGGTGGAAAGTTGGAAAGTTTGACAACAAAACAAGATGATTACAGGATTATGTCACACAATTACTCAAATATACAATTTGCACTGTTGGTATGTGTTACATTATGTAAAAATAACAACAGAATACATATTATATTAACAATCCATCTGTCTTACATAATATAGGGCTTTTTTGGACACTCAAAGACACTTCACATGACATTATTCATTTACTCCATACACGGTGATAGAAAGCTGCTGCTGTAACCTCAACTGCCCTGGGGTAGACTGACTGAAGCAAGGCTATCAATCAGCGCCATTGGACCGTCTGAATATGAATTTATGCAGACTGAATATAATGTGTTTTGCTTTGTATGGGACAGTAGGATTTTCACAACTGAAACCCTGTGTTTTTGCAAGTTATATTTGGATAACATATCTTTAGCCGCAGACAGAGCTGGTCTACACACACAGTGACCTCATCCAGTCCCTTACATCAGTGCTGGAGCCGAGTGGTGTCTGCTTAAAAGAGGTCTGTGCTCCTCTAAGGTTAATGTACAACTCATGCTCGCTCTGTACGGTAGTGTCAACACAAAAGACCCACTGAGACTCAAATACTGGCAGTAGCAACAAATTGAAACTGGTCAGTGTCGGTCCTCATTCATCCTGTAGTAGTGTCTCATTGTTTGGAGTATTGTGACAGCCATTGGTTTCACTTTTGAGATAAATAACGATAATTGTTTTGGGATTCTGTTTATTTAATAAAATGTGTAGTATTCTTTTTTTGTTATTTGGACTTAAAAAACAATTAATATTCAATAAATGAAATATCAATGTGTGGTTGGAATGTTGGGGCGACAGTAGCTCAGTTGGTAGAGCATTGGCCTTAGAGCCTGAAGGTCGTGGGTTCGATCCCACCCTAAGACCTACTTCACAACTCCCACTGATGTCTGCTGCCGTTGTGTCCTTGGGCAAGACACTTAACCCCACTTTGCCTGAAGCCCCCACTGAAAGATCTCAGCTCCTGTGGACTCACCACCTGCAGGAGGATCGGTGAGGGGCTGGTGCTCTGTGTACTGGGTGCAGCTCTGACTGCCACCCCCCTGACCCAGAAATGGATTAAGGGGAAGAAAATGGATGGATGGATGGATGGATGGGGTTGGAATGTTAAATATGGAGCTTTACCGTTATAGAAAATATTGGATCAAATTTTATAGAATTGAGATTACGTATCGGCAGGCTCTGAAAAATACCTAGCCCTAATACAATAGCCCTCATATTGTTTTGGATTCTGAACAGCAGTGGGGCATAATCTTTTCCTCTTTCCACACAATGCTTTCTTGTCCACACTCTAGACACTGGTGCAGACTCCATGATCAGTAGTGCAGATGAAAACTCAACAGGAGATATAGGCAGGAAATCAGGAACACATGTCGCTGTAAAATTTACAAAACTCGGGACACTCCACACCTCCCCAAAAGTCCTCAATCCTGGTCCTTCTCTGCACCATGTCTGAAAGCTGATCTCCTTGAACCATGACATTGTGATGTGGCTTTAAAACCTCGGCTCCAAAACCTGGTCTTGATGCAGCCTGTGGTCACATAAAAAATAGAAAAGTAGTAAGTTCCATCAGTTATGTTCAGATGTTTGTGTTATATTTATAGGAGGCTGTTTTACTGTAATGGAAATAATGCAAATACTGGATCTTTGGCTATTTTCACACATATGACTAATGTTTGGTAGGGAAACCATATGACAATGTCTTGATTTTCTTGGAGCCTTTTTACGAAATAAGTTTGCATTTAGCCTGAAAATTTGAATGCAAACGCTAAAAAAAAGTTATTCACAATACTGTCTGCTGTAATCTGAACAATTTGACTTACTGTGTTCTAAACAATAGAATGAGAAAGCGATTCTTCTCATGTTTAGTTTGTTTTGTTTAGTGTTGTAATCTAGGTCGCTGTTGTGTTCCGCCTCAGGCAAAAGTGGTATAAATATCTCCTGCCAAAAATGAATTATGCACATGTAAACATTGAAGGTGTCAAAGAATTATGAGTTGGTTCTTTGAATATAAAATCTCTACATTATTGAACAAATCACAAAAAAGCAGTGGCATCTGGTGTTTCCAGCAGTCTCCCATCCAAGTACTAACCAGGCTTGACTTCTGAAGTCTGATGGAATCTTTAACTCTCTATGAAATTAACTTAGAAACTAAATTTTATAAACTAAAATGAAACCTGTTACTTATGTTCATGCAATATACTTATATCCAAAATGTATATAAAATGAATACATTATTTTTCCTCTTTTTCAAGACTGAACTAAAACTTTGTCACAGCGGTCACAAGGCTTCTGTTTAATCACTAAAATGTCACCAATTAAGCCTATTGGGTTTTTTAAGTGAACCTAAGTCTTTGTGATTAAAGTTTGCTCAGCACATACCTGAGAGTGTACTTTCTGATCCTTGAGAAAGTCAGATAAGAGGCTGAAGAGGTGTTAGTTTTCACAAGGATTCTTCTGCTGCTGGGTTTATGCATTTGATTAATTGCTTTTCATATAAATCACAAGTTTGAGCCGTGGGCATCGCTTCTGTCAAATATCTGTGTGAGAAACAAGAGCGAAGCAGAGGACGGGCTCATAATGAAAGTGAATAACAAGGTGACAGTTATATGTTTGAGATGAGGAGTGTGGAGGGATTTTACAATAGATTCTGACAGCTGGGCACCTGCTTTCTCTATCGCAGCCGCTGTGTGGGCCAAAGGAGAGGCCTGTCACCCATAAGGCACAGTTTAAGCTTCTGAGAGGCGCTATAGAGTTCCACTGTTTTTGTATGTCCCCTTGGGGTTTTTATGTAATGATCAGCCTCCTCTACACTTCATGGATGGGTGTAGAGATTCTAGGTCTATACTAGGTCTGCCATCTATTAAAGAACAGTTACTTTTCAAATTGTGAAGATAGAGATTGTTTCAATGCACGCACCAGTTAATCCTTGCTGGACAGCTGAGGCCCTTCACCATTGGTCAAACTATTCTCCTCCAGCTAATCTTACTGGTAATGCTTAGATGAACTTAGATGATACTGCAAGGTTATATGGTCAAACATATGTATTCTATTTTGAATTAAATACAATTTAATTTGCTGTCTTCATATTTAAGTTTTGAAGTTGTTGTATTCTAATAGGCACATACGCAAGCGTTTACTAAATAAAATTGCATGGACTTTGAATGATTATGGTCCATTTCAGACATAGTGCCCCATCTGGGGGTACTATGAAAAGTACTACTACTGTATATGTAAGAATTGCAGCTCAATGTCCAACATATATTTATGGATTTAATCAAGCTTCAAAATACAACGGTGCGCACACCCAAGTGGGAAGCATTTAATTAGTTCAGGCTTATTACTATAATGCAACCTAAGCAGTCGTAGCAGCAGTAGCAGTTCCATTAGTAGCGTGTGTTACATTAATAGCCACATTAGCACGAAGTGAAGCCCTGTGCGGTTTAATCACATGTGTCTCTCTGGACTTGGATCTGAGCAGCTCGTGTCAAACGGAGGAGATGTGTTTATCTACGAGACCCTGATGTCATTGTAAACTACAGTCATTATTAAGCGTCATTCCTTTTCCCCCACTAAAAATGTACGCAAAAGAAAATATATGATATGACAATAGCATCTGATCCCTGTATGACTTTTTCCATGATTCATACATATTACTTCAACCACAAATTAAAGCAATGTCATTTTTTTGCACTTAAACTTGAAACCTGCCGCCGTTAATTAGCGCACATACTCCATGGAGCCACGCTGCATATTAATCAGTCATGTAGCAGAAGAGCAGATAAGACCACACTTTCCAAACAGCCCTTGTATTAAGCCCCTGTCTTTTTAGAGACTTCCTCTATTCAGAATTTGTCCTTATTCAAAGTCTCCCACACAAACGATCCATCACCATCCCTGTCTCCTTTTACTTCCCTGCTGTTGAGGCCGATACGGAGCTGCTGCCGATGACTGACGGGGAGAGAAAGGGAGAGGGAGTGGAAGAATAAAACGTGTTCAAACTACAGTAAAGACGCTGCTGCTGTCACTGCTGTGAGGGATGTGGTGGAGATGGCAGCAGGGGAGCGGGAAAGCGAAGGTTTAAAACGAGGGAAAGTTCAAAATGAGGAGCAAAACAATATGTAATGTTCGGACAGGTCAAAGGGAGTGAGAGGGAGAGTGAGAGGAAGAGGGGGGTCTGTTAGCACGGCAGATGGAGACATTGTAAATCTACCGCATAGTTTGTGAGACCTAAATAAAATGCATTTCTCTTTACTACGCCTATATCTTTTAGAAATGCGGACAAACTGCATACTATCACATTTAAAGCTGCAGTTGTTTTGTTTCATTCTACACCAGGGGTCTCCAACGTGTAGCAACTCGCCACACCCTTCCAAGCAGCTCTCCAAGTGATTTAGAAATGACAATAACACACTGGCCCATAATTATTGTGAATGCAAAGATTTGTAATGTGGTAGTTGAGAATAGGAGACGAGATGAGATTCAGTGTAGTCTCATTTTTTCACACAATTTCACACCATCCAAAATCACTAGGTCAAAACAACCGCTGGAACCATTCATGACGTAAGATAGAATCCAGCTTCTGAAAAATAGCCCTCCCCAATAAGATTACCATTTTGTGTGTGTGTGAGTGAGTAATTAATGCCACCATAGTAACAAATTCTAAATAATGTAAGTAATAGTACCTGTCCTCATCTAACGCTCGGTCTCATTGTTTCTACCAACTAGTTTTCAACGCTTAATGGAGTCGCTCTCTCCAAAAGAAGATTTCTGGGTGAAAAATGGCAACACCAGTTCTACACCCTTTTGTGGTGACATTTTCAGAAAGCGACGGGGGACATAATTCCTATCAAATGTATTATGTTGTTGTTAACAAAAGCTGTACATATTGAGTAAGTCCCATTTTCCTAATCACAATATAAAATCTGCAACTGAATCAATGTTTTTTCTTCCCAACCCCCATTTCATGTAAAATTCTGCAAACCAACAGAATCTAATCTCAGGCCATCACACTGGACAATAGTTTATGAAAAATGCTTATACCAGACATCACCATATGCTCTTATCCCATCTGCTCCTCATCAGTTTTAGTATAACCTTTAACTTTTTTACTAAAATGCAACTGTGCACTTTTGGATATGGCTCTCGTCATTGCTGCTGATTCATAATATTTCATAGACAGACTTAAAGGTGTTGAAGCATGAGAAAGCAATGGCAGGAACCCACAAAGCTCAAATACAGTCAAATAAGTTGGAAAAGAAAAAGGAGAGAAGTTTCAGTGACGTGAAACCAATCAACAGAGAATAAAGTTTGGTTAAGTATAGGAGTCAGCAGACACAGGGGCGCTCTTTTCCCATTTCCACTAAAGCTTCCATTCTCTGTCCAGGCCCCAAACCGCTAACAGCTACGTACCTGTATAATCTTCATTTTTCTCCTGCGTGTTTTATTCTCTTCAGGCCGAGGATTGAGGAACGGTGCCATGAGCGGCTTTAAACCTTCACACTAGAAGTCTGGATGTGTCATTGTGGATTTGAGATGCAAAATTAGGAATCCACAGTGAAGACCAAAACACATCAATTTCTGGCTTCTCTAGAAACATTTTCCCTCCCCACATCAGGCAGCAGTCTGGCACAAGATACCAAAGTCTAAAACTGTATCTTGCAATTTGTCTGTCAATTTAAGAAAAATATGCATGGGAATATTTTTGTGTGTGTCATGTACAAGATTTGTAATGATATAGTATACATATGTTTTGTTTATGGATTTACTTTTTACTCACATTGACGAAGGAAGTATTATTTGTAGTTTGTGTTTTATGTACTTAAATGAGAAAATGTTTTTCAGATTTATCTGATCAATCGATGATTTTCATAAGTTGAGAATGAACCATAAATAAACAACAATATATAAGGCAGATATAAGTTTTGCATTAATTCAACAATCAATTTAATTAACAATGAACTAGACAAATGATTATCTATGCCAAATCCAATACCACTATTTTGAATTTAAAAAAAGTTTAGTTTTTTTTTTACTTGATGTGATACAGATTATTATATGGACATCTAGAAATATGCTATTTTGTCACAGTTCAAATTCAAGCATGTAGAGCAAAAAATACATCAAATTCCAGTTAAAATAATTAGGAACAGGTACCAAAGTAATGCTAAATATCTACTTTTCTTACTGCCAACCATACTTGGCTTCACACTCTCATGTGCTATTGTCAAAGGTGCAATGCCTGTTAGCCATATCAGAAGTCTTTGCTCCAAGTTTACCTCTGGAGCAGATGTGCACTGCATGTATAGCTAAGCCTACTGCAGCGATGAAGGAGCCTATAGAGGTGAGGCAGAGTGTGAGAGTGTCAACTCCAGCCCGCTGACAGTCTTAGGGGGCTGAGGTCTGCCAGGATGTCCCTCTTCTGGGTTCAGACACATGCGCCACATTCCTACCTCTCTCATCTGTTAGCAGCAGCACTTAGAACATGTCACTATCCTCCGCCTCTATACGGATTTCCTCTTCCTCTGCAAGAACGCGTGCAGCGAATGTCCCATCACGCATGGAGGGATTTCTTTAGTTCCAATTTTAAAGCCCTTCTTCTAAGTCTTGCTATTTGCACATATACTTTCGATATGGGTAGTGAGATATGAGATTCAGGTAAAACTTTCAGTGGGTAGAGTTCAGTCATTTGGTCTGTCAAAGGGGCATTATTTAACTTTTTATGTGACTTTTTGTTTGTTTTGTTTTTATATTGTATGGGGGGTCAGCATGGTGCAGTTACTTTTCATCAGGGTTATGTCCTGCTCCAGGATCAAATGTTCTGTTGGTTTTTTGGTGCAGGGGTCCCTCAACAGAGAAATCCTTCCAAACAATTGATCCTACAGCATCCTAGAAACCACTGAGATGGAAAGTCACCACGCTGATCACTCAAAACCACTGGGTTACTTTATGGTCAAATATGCAAGAATAATTAACTATAATAGCTAGTATGATATAACTTTTCTTTTTGCATAAAGAAATGCCCCTTTAACAAGATTATAAAAATAAATGATTATGTTGAGATTAGAGGAAAATCCCAAGTTCGTCCATTCAAATCAAAAGACTCCAATCAGTGCTGAAACTGTGAGAGAGTGTCGGAAAAACTGGCACCATAAAAAATATATAATCGAAAAAAGAGACACTGCATAAAAGGGAAAGGTGCAGAGCGATATGGCTGGACAGAAATGCAGAAATCCACAACTGTTTCTTTACGTAGAATTTTAATCATGAATAAAAATAAAAAGTGAACTGAAATAGAATTTATAGTCCACGACCAACAACAATAATGAAAATGTTCTTCGGGGCTCTCAGTCCAAGCCTGTGTGGTCTCTAATATGTTATCACTGCTAATGCTGCCGTGGCCTTACCGCGTCATCTGACAAAGTACTTATGGTTTCTGACCTAACTTGTTTGTGAAATGAACTCTCGTCCTGTAGTTTAATGTCACGAACAATCCAAATATTATTGTGTGTTGAAACTTTACAGCAGGCCCTTAACAGGCGCCTTTTTGTTTACTAAACCAGGGACATAGTGTTTGTTTAGAGCGGGTGATAGAGCACAGTCTTGGATAATGCATTTCCGTCCCTTTCTGCACTTCTACCACACCAGCCTTTTCTTATTTAACAGATGTTTTGGTTTGGCTTGGTTTGCCTTCCATGCTAAATGTTGGGTCAAACTTGAGGCATTTTCAAGGAGTTGGTTCACTGTGCTAGTGTGTTTAGGTTTCTGGTGCATTTTAGTGAGTGTAAGGCCATTTGTCTCTTGTATATTTAAACAAAGAACTTTGAGAGCAGGGGACTT
This sequence comes from Knipowitschia caucasica, assembly GCA_964034765.1. Classification (NCBI taxonomy): domain Eukaryota; kingdom Metazoa; phylum Chordata; class Actinopteri; order Gobiiformes; family Gobiidae; genus Knipowitschia; species Knipowitschia caucasica. The sequence continues at coordinate 33,469,408 of OZ035835.1, forward strand.
GACCTTGATTGCACACAGGTCACTGGTAGCACGTTACAGCTAGCCGTTTACTGCAATGAGGCATCATTTTGGACCATTACCCAACAACTGCTTGGATTGATATAAGTGATAAATATTGGAATACATTGTGCAAAAGTGCACAGTTTAAAGACGACACAATTCTAACTAATAGAGAACGCTACTTTTCACCATGTTTTGTCTTTTGCCCTAAATAGTATCGTCAACATTGATAAAAGGGGCAGAGCACCGATCCATTCAGAAGGGCCATAGTTAACACCATAGTTTCAGCTTGCTGAAAGATTTGAGATTTCCGATGTACTAAAGATATAGTAATCAGCACTTTGATCTTATTAAAAAAAACAGTCTACTGTGACTTGAAGAGCAATTTTGGAAAATGTATTTTTCTCTACACACTTCTGAGCTGAACAAATGGACAACTAAAACATGTAAAGAATATTGCCACTAATTCAATGGCCATGGTGGTAATATCTGTCTGATGTGTTTGCTCAGGGGCAGTATCGGCCTGCAGACCTCCTGTGCCCCGAGACCTTCAGCTGGGTGTCCATAGAGAGATGTGTTCCCAAACTGGACCAGAGCCGCTACTCACGCTTCAAACAGGACCCGGATGCAGGTACAAACCCACTGTACATTTAAATGACCAAGAAGCCAGAAGCTAAAGCTAAGAGGTACAATAAAACCACTCTGCCAGTGTACGGTCAAATTACTACCAATTCATCGGTCAATGTAATGTGAATTACTTTATCCTCATAATTGTTTTACACGTAACTATTTTGTATTTAACAACCCCTAAAACTCCCTCCTCAGCTCTGCGCAGCCGTTACATTAATGACGATAATAAGAGCAGTAAAGAATTCGCAGGAGGCAGACTGGCAGACGCCTCGCTGGGCCTGATGGGTTGGGGCCTTTAAACTTGTTAAGGGCACATTACTGAGGCCCTGTCTGTGTAGATATGATTTGTTTTAGTAGTTAGCACACTTATTCATATGAATTAGAACATACTAAAGTTTTATTGGTTCTTCTAAGGCCACCAAAGTTTGATGGGATTACCAACTCCACGTTGAGTCCAATCCTTTAAAAACTTGAAAATCTAAAGCCATAATAATTACTGTAAGACAAATGCTGAAACTGGTCGCTCAATATTGGACATTACAGTAGCCTCTTAAGCTGGAAATCTTTCTCATTGCCTTCACCTTTTCAACATTATTCAAGTAACACTTTTAAACGGCTTCTACCCCTAACTTTTTTTTTAGATATAGAGCTAATTATTAAAAATATCAGGACAAACAAATACGATACAAAGATACAAGTTTTCTTATATTGATGCCAAAAGCCACATATTAGCATTGTCAACTTATTCTGAGCGCTACAAACGGGTACATTTTTGCAGATTCTCCAATCCGAGCAGACACACTGAAAATGTTATTCTTGCTTGCGTCTCACCCTTTAACAAGACAAATATGCACCTATAGCATATAACATGTTCCCAAGTACTTTTCTAGTTTCTAACACTGTTCATGTGTTTGATTCATTTTGTAGTTTGATCTTTTAATGTTACTACTTGGCCTAAAGTAAATGTGATCTTGAGTTATAATTTTGAAAAGCCTGAAACACGTTCAGCTCAGTACATTGCTGGATAAAAGCATAGTATTCATGAGCCCATAGGAAATGTATGGAGAGTGCTTCTAACGTGAAAGGTCCCATTCTGTCCCATTCATCTACTTCAGCAAACTGCCTACGGCCAGAGATTACACTAATATATGAGACGCTCTGTTTAGAAGTGAACAGTGTGTGATGTATAGATGAGATAAAAGGACTAAGACTCAACCGAGGCAAAATGTATTGTGAAGATGCATCTATTTGGAAAGAAGGCTCTTGTGTCATGAATTAACAGCGGTTGACTGCGGTGGAGGAAGAGATATATTTGTTGTTCTCTGACCTTGTATCACGCGGTTGAAAGTGGAATGGCAGATAATGGATGATTACTCCAATACAGTAAGAAGACTTGATCAAAAACCATGTTCCTGCACTTTGAGGTTTCCTGGAAATGTAAGGTGCAATATAAATAAATTGTATTATTGTTATTATTAACCATTTAGGTTCCTAGCTCTCAAACACTGGGCGGCAGTAGCTCAGTTGGTAGAGCTTTGGCCTTTGAGCCAGAAGGTCGTGGGTTCAAGCCCCGCTCAAGACTTTCACCATCGACTGCCACTGACTACTGTCGTTGTGTCCTTGGCAAGACACTTAACCTCTGGGAACACCAGCCACAGTGGGGCGGCTGCGGCTGTAAAGTGCCAAACTGCCGTTGTGTCCTTAGGCAAGACACTTTACCCCCATTGCCTAGAATGAGTCTGGTGTGTGTATGAATGGTTGGTGGTGGTCGGAGGGGCCGATGGCGCATACTGGTTGCCTCGCTTCTGTCAGTGTGCCCCAGGGCAGCTGTGGCTACAGCAGTAGCTTATCACCACTGTGTATGGAGTGAATGAATAATGACACATGTGAAGCGTCTTTGAGTGTCCAGAAAAGCGCTATAAAAACCGATGATTATAATATTATTATTATAAACAGTTTTAACAAGCATTTAATTTTGGCCTCTGTCACATTTTTCAGACAGAAAAGTGGAAAAGAGAGAACGTTGTGGTCTGAATTTTTTTATTTTACTTTTACAAAAGTCTTTCTGTTAGGCACCCCAGTTTTCACAATCAAAACTTGCCAATGTTTAGTTCCGATTTTAATTCCTCTGCAATATGATGCCTCCTGTGTTTGAGCCACCTTTTTATCTAATTGTATAGCAATTACATATCTATTGGCAATAATTTTAGTATCACATCTTTGTATATATTCCGTCCCCTTCAGGCTACTTTAAAAAATCCCATTGGTTCGGTCCCAACCGGCTTCGGTTTTCACTTTACGTTTGCAATGATCCTTACAAAGGTGCAAACCTCTGTAAAAGTGCTAATTTACGACTTTATGATTAACAGTTCTGAGCCGCCTTCAGCCTGACCTCTCCGTGTCAATCAGTGCCGTACATAAAGACTGTAATTATAATGGACCAGCCTGTGACCTGAACGCTGGCATCTCTCGCCACGACCACAGCGGGTTATTGTGGCTCTTGCGGTGATTCCGATTCTGCGCGGACTGTTGCTTTTGGACTGGCATGGATATTATTTGAGGCCCCAAAATGCATTACGAGCTGTCTTCAGGACCAGACCTCAAGCCTGCAGCCAAGATTTTGGGGTTGTAGGTTAGTTTAGGATGGCGTCTGCTGCGCTGCTATGGTTTGCGAAGATTTAGCAAGCGGTCAGTCTGACATTGAGTGCCCCGGTCAGCTTGTCCTAATGTCCGTGAGTAAGTTTAGCAAAACAGCAACGTTTGAGGGTTTTGATCCAGGACTAATTTGCAGTTTGAAATAATGTGGTTTGTCATTGGCCCAAACCCCTTGTTGGTTGTAGTGGTGTCATGTTGACCCATAGATTATTTATAATCATGTAAAAATGCAGTTATGTTTAAGGTTTCAAATATCCTGAAAGCCCTGAGCAAAGCAGCCCATTGTCTTTGTGCCAGTCCTAATGTCGCAAAACACAGCAGTTGCTCGTGGGATTTACGTACAAGTTGATCTCTGTATGGATGAACTCTTCAGCTTTAGCTTCAGGATCATCTGGCATAAGAAAGTGCCAAAATGTGTCGTAACTGTAGGCGAGGGATTTGCCATCACATTGTTTAGTATTCTAAAAGTCTAAAGTGCTGGACTTGTGTGTTTGTTTGTGTATTTGTATAAGATATAAGATTATGTGTTTTGCATAATAATATACTTTTTCAGTGTGATCTCAGCTATACTCTCACTTTATGAAACTATACACAAAGGAAACTCTCCTGGAGCTGATGTACCACATATAGAATGCATTTCAAAAGTATTATAAAAAGTTAAAGTTGGCTAACACATTTTCAACTTGGTATTCCTATTTTTTTCTTGCTGGAGGATTCTTGTGGACTGACATAAGAGATTTTCATATTTCCAATTTTATTTTTAGGTGCTATCCTGGACCTTTGTGTGTAGGTTTGTTGAAAAATAAGATCAACACATGATATAACATATATAATCATTTTAATCATTGTAAGATATTTGATTTATTTTTCATTTCCAAATGAAAGACCTGAAAGAAAAAATATATGATGAAGGCATTGCAGCCAATGGATCTTTATCAATTAATAAGTGACATCTGCAACTTCACTTGAGAGTGTGATGCCTTCTGGGTTAGGGTTAGTTTACTTTAACTTTTCATAATATTTTCCTGCATATCCCTCACCAAGTGCGTGTTATTCTTTCTCCAGAATATAATGTTTACCATAAAACTAAGAAAAATAGTTGTGAACATTGTGAAGATATAGGTCAAATATGCGCTGCTTAAGCCGTGATTAATAGAAGGCTGCAATGGACGAACACCTGGAAGTGGATCTGATTTGCAGCTGTGATCCCATAGAATCGCAGATGAAAATAAGCCGGGGTATCTTACATGTGAAATAAGTTAGCCACGCACATATGTGGTGGTACATGCATGTCTAAAGTGTGCTGTCCGTCTGTTTGGCCTGCGGGTGAATAGATGACTTTTGGCTCATAACTGTGTTGAGTGTGTCCTAATGAGGTGTGTAAAGACGTCCGATCTGAAGTTTACTCTGGCACTGACTCAGGCTGATTACACGATGGCTGCTGACACACAAGGGCCCCTCTCTTCTATCCCTCCTCTTGCCTCTCTCCCTCTCTCTCTGCAAAGCACCATCTCTCACATGTTAATAATCGCTGTTTGTCTTACGCTGCAGGAAGTAGGAGCAGTAAACTAAACACAGGAACAATGAGTGACACTCGGTCGACCGTCGAACTCTACAAATGTCGACCAGGCGCCAGACTGGCCTCGCCAAATTACAGCCTATTTAACCAATCAATCTACAGCATGTGCAAAATGTATAGTCTCTATGAAAACTCACTCCACACAATCTGAGGCTCATAGCTTCAGGCGGCAGCGCTAATAGTCTGTGATTATTCTCAACAACAATGATTTGTAGTTAATCTTTCTATCCATGCAGAAGAAAGACAGTTTACCATTCATTAAACTGCGTGGTTGTTGAAAAATACAGTATGTGCCAAAACCACAATGCCAGGCCCTTTCTGCTCTTACAATGCTGTACTATGGAAAGTTTCTGCACGAACAACCATTTCCAGTTTATGCTGACAATGTGGTGGTCTGCGATTTAACGGTTTACACATACTTCATTCGGTTAATTTTTACTATTGTATGACTATGACCTTCCTGCTCGCCGTCGCGTTCCAATTAGGAAGTGAACATGTTGTGTTTTGGTTTTGTTTCTGGGAATTGAATCCCTGAAATACCACATGTGCACCTCTTCCGTAGCAAAATTGAGCCAAAACAAAGTCCTAGTTTTAGACTTCGGGTCACTTACTACGGCAATAAAAATACTTCTGATTCTGACCAACCTTACACCGATTGGCTCTGAGACATGAACTTAGGATTCCAAATGTATGTTGGTTGCAGTGAAGCTTTATATAATTAATTTTGGTGGAACTGGAGGAGTCAATTTTTATTATACATTCTATGGTTTTTTACTCAATGTACAGTATTTACCCCTCTCCAGCTGTACTGTCCAAAAAAAAGCCATAGGGCCCCATTTGTGCCTTCAATTTTAAGATAACTTGGCACACTAAATATACTCTATAACACCTGGACCTAGATTAAGCAGAAGTATAATGGAATGGATTATATATGATCGTTCTTTCAAAAAGATACCACTATTAACCCTTGAGGCATTTTTTCTTCAGTTAGCCTTGTAACTTTAGGAGAGTTAGGGGACTGCTAAACTATTAATTATCGTTAATAACATAAATACATAAAATTGAAATATGTAAACCAAATGTAGGAAAATGTGAGAAGCCAGGCCGCTGTTTAGAAAGTGCTCTGGATTCAGGAGCAACTTGTACTTTGGCGTCTAAAGAGTTAATATGGAAATTAATACATCTCATTGAGAAGAAGTTTTCTACGCTCAATGCCTTTGTCTTGCAATAGAAAAACAATGTATTCTTTTATAAACAGCTTTCCTCATTTAAACAATAATAGTCGCAAATATGGCCCTTTAAATCCTCACAGGGAGATTTGTCTGTAGTTCCTCTGGGTCAAATCGCATCAGCAAAGATCCGACATGGCTTTCACTTTTCCCGGATGTTCTCTTGACACCAGGGTCCCGTCTTCACAAAGCTCTCCCCGTACGTACAACGCCACCGTGCCCTTGGTTTTCACACGTCGGCCCTGATACGAGAGCTGCGACATCGGGTCATAGGAAGGGTACGCTGGATGAATACACCAGCGCGTCCCCTTTGACCATTATCCGGTGTTTAGCAAGTCTCGTGAAACGTTTGAGATGGATGGACTTTGAAGAGGATCATGGCAAAATGTCGAGGCCTGAGTGACCTCACAAGGGCTCTTCTCTCCGCCCCGGACCCCCATTGACCCTTGATCTATGAACTGGGGGTGTCGCTGCTCCTCCGGACGTCCTGACAGCGACCACGTCTGGATCTACTCATCGCACAGTGAAGAGGAGCAGAAGAGGAGAGTTGTTTACGGGACTTGAAGGATGTTTGGATTTCATCACACAGTTTGAGAGATTGGAGCGTGTGGCCTGTGGCAGATGGAAGGTTAACAAACGCTACTTCAGTCGACTTGAGGGGGTTTGGTGGTCACTGACAGTGCGTTAGAAAGTGTGACAGATTGCAACACTGGGGGACACACAATTTTGCAACAAAGGCAGAATGGACAGAAAATGTGTTATTTTTGCATTGAAGATTTGGATCAAACCTGGCAGATAATGTCAAAGTATGCATATGTCACAGAAACAACTTTTTGGAGATTTTAACTATGTTTCAGCATTCTCTCGTCAAAAAAAATATCTAGAGTTCTTTTAAGATCCATCCACGCTAATGGCATACACCTCTAGCACAAACATGTCATGCCTCTTCTGTATAAAAGGGCGGCATGGTGGCTGAGTGGATAGCACTCTTGCCTCTCAGCAAGAAGGTCCTGGGTTCGAATCCTGGCCGGACCAGGGCCTTTCTGAGTGGAGTTTGCATGTTCTCCCTGTGTCTGCGTAGGTTTCCTCCGGGTACTCCGGTTTCCCCTACCACTAAAAACATGCACAATAGTTCTGGCATGCGCCTCCTGTTCGGCGACCCCGCTCCCATCTCTGTGTGGAGTGAGTGGACCAATGCCCAAAAATAATAATAACAATTGTAAACCGCTTTGTGACTCTGGTCTGTGAAAGGCGGTATATAAATAAAAGATTACTTACTTTACTTACTTAAAAGCTCCTGCCGCAGTCCTGTACCATTATGACACCATACCTTCTTCTTTTTCAAACAAAAGTAGTGCCCATATATTGTTTTTGGAAATTTCTCTGGTGACGTGATCTACTTTACAATGGCATGTATGTGTTTGCAGCCGGAAATTTAGAAATTTTGGGTAATTAAAAAAAAGTATTCAACTCTTCCCTCTGATGGTAGCATGAGGAGATGCAGGCAGGATGCATTATTTCCTCTCATACGTTTCACCAAATATTTCAGACATTTTACCATTGCAATCTCCTAGTGGCAATGCACTTTTGGAAACGGGTCTGATACTTTTGGTTTAAAACTTTAAAAGATATATAAAACTATACAGGCAAAACAACATATAGATCAGGGGTGTCAAACTTATTTTGGTTGAGGGCCGAATAAAGAAAGAAAAAGCTGGTCAGGGGCCGAAAAAATAAGTGGGTTTAATTGATCAAATTGTTTTGGAATATGAAGGTATCTAAATAAATGCCTTGTTTCACATTAGTTAGATTGGATATTCTATTCTGATTAGAATTAGTTCAGTTTCTGTGGACTGAACCAAAACTGGACCAAATATTGAAGGTATATTTGAGTGGATCATCAAGACTATTGCTCCTCCCAATTGTCAATCATTCTGGTGATTTGTGCTCATCAAATAAGACCAGAGAGATTTGTTCAAAAAGGGGAGAGGGCGGTTCTTTCCTAAGAAAGTTGGGAAATCCTTTATTTCTCATGGTGTTAATTTAAATGTTATGGTTGTTTTCTTCGTAATGGAAAACAAGCCATTGTCGCCTGATACCATTTATGCTGCTTTTTCATATAATGATTCAAAATCATCTCAAGGGCCACTGGAAATGGTCTCGCGGGCCGGATCTGGCCCCCGGGCCTTGACTTTGACATCTGTGATATAGATGAACCCAAACCAAAGGCCCTCCGCAGGGCACTTGAAGAATGCACCTTTAATGATTAACTGTTGAACCTCTGTGGAAAAATACAGTTGAGATTCTCGCTCTTCTGGACCTAATTGAGTTGCCAAAATGATAGAGAACTCACAGGAACACATTGTTCTTGGAGAGACAGTCGTGACAGCAGTGAAATGATTTAAAAAAATGACTATTCTCTTTCTCTGTGGGCATATTCATTCTTCAGTCCCAAACTTCATTAATTAAAATTGCATAAGTTGTTTACAGCCACTTCAACTGATTTTCTTTATAAGAAAGTTCATATGAAGCGTTCCAACAGTGTGACTCAGCGTTTTATATATGCAGAAAAACTGTAATGGTTAGGGCAAAGCCGCTCTGGGAGATTGTCTAATGAATTAAACATGAATCCACACTGTGAGGTTTGAAATTTTAAGTTTCAGTGAAGAGAAGAGAGCTGCCTCTGGGCCATGTAGCAGAAGCATCTACTTTCACATACGTTACCTCAAAAGCTGAAAGGTTAACTTATGCATAGTGCCATTAGTTCAATGAGTTTTTAAAATGCTGTAGTACAAAGACGCTCTCTGTACAATCACTTTTATAGCACCTCTCTCAAAACACTTTTGTCATTAGTTTTCATCCATGTACTTTTGACCTACCACATCTTTAGAACCACATTTTTCAATGTGAAAAGTGTCAATCAGCCAAGTTCTCAGCCCAAAGTGACAATTTGTGACTCTGGTTCCTTTCTTTCAAGTAAGCAAAAAAAAATAACATACTGTCTTACAAGACGTATGTTCTGGTCTGATTTGTGGACAACATTTTTCATTTGCAAGACTCTTTCTGTTGAGACAAATGATTATTTAAAACAAAAATAGCTTTAAATAAGATTGTTATTTAGGATGTTTCAAAGCCCATTTCTCCCATAACAAAGTCACAGACACTTAATGCCTCTGTTAGAATATTAAGAACTGTTTTATAATGCCACGTCTACAAACATTGAGCAAGATATATACAAGATGACGGTACACGGATTTGATCATCCATCGTCAAAAAAATTTTATACAACAAAAAGTTTTCCAACTCAATAATGACCTATAAACTGTGTGAAGTGCGTCACAAGAATGTTCATGATAAACATTATAGATTAGGCTTTTGTTACTGGGCTCTATCCAAAGCTCATTCACATTAATACAAATGTAAGTCCGTTTGAGTGATGTGTCTCCTTTGGCCTGGTTCTCTACATTTGCCTTAAATAGATTTTCATCTGCTTCTCGGAGCAGACACACGAGCGCTGCTCCAACAGACTGACTAATTGAATGATTCTGTGCAGTCGGCTTCAGGAACGACTGGTCACGGTGACACGGAATAAATCAGAGGCTTTTGGCTTCGTACAGTCGAGTCACGCTGAGTAAAAAACTTTTGAAGACTCTGGAATTCCATTTTGAGCTGTTCTGGCCGTATACAGTACTTTATAGACCTAGAAATACACTGACAGCCTTTAAGCCTGAAAGAAGTCTCAAATATGTGGGTTTTTCATTTGCACTGAAAAAGTTTACTTATCCTCTTTCTCCATGTACAATGCCTCCAAGTATGATTCTAACTGGGAAGAATGTAAGTGACATAGCAGCTTAAAAAAGTTGTGAAGTGTGTGTGAAAGAACTGAACAATATTAATGTGGAAAAGGTAACAATATCTTGTAAGCATGTGCAAAATAATGATCAATGATAAAACTAGTATCGTTACTACTGAAATTGTTTTCAACGCACAGGACACAATTTGACCTTTCTCTATCATGTCAGAATTTTGCTTTGTTTTTAAAATGATTCTAGTTCAGTTTATGAATTAACTGATCGAAACAACAAAGATACAACTAAAATAACAAAAAGATTTGAGTCTACTGCACAACACCCTGATGATGGAACACCGTCCTACTGCACATGTGCCGAAACAAAACACTCATTATTTTATCTTGGTTTGGTTTATTTCTGTCCAAATGAACTTAAAGACAGAACACTTTATTTGGATAAAATAATATCAAATACTAGTCATCTATTGTTACATGTTATCTGTCCGTCCATAAAGTCTCCAGAGCTTTTACTTTCCAATTCTGTCGTACGTCACACCCAGTGGGGGCGGGTTTCGGCTCAAAAGTGGCCAAAATGACGTGCGCTGACATGCTTGCAATACCACCCCGGGCCGATGGGGGTGGACCCAGAAGTAGAATTAGCCAATGCTAACATATAGCATTGGCAGACCTCTCGAAAATGTCTTTACAGGATGGACCAAAAGCTAGCTCTTGGCCCAAAGCTCCGTTCCACATGTGTGTCAATGCTGAGGGGAGTGAATTTTTTTGGTCCTCTCTAGTTTACTTGCTGTGAATTTTTGAAGTCTCTCGTTCAAATGAATGGAGCTACGCCGGCTGACGCATGCCCAGATGCGTTTTTTCACACTTTTCTTGTGGGCGGGACCACTCGCGGCCATTTTGGATAGCTCCAGTAGAGCACATTTTTTGGCCCATTTGTTTGAACGGCGGAGATAGGCGTGACTCTGTCCGTTAATATATACAGTCTATGGTCACACCCTGTCTATGCAGTGGAAGCTTTTTATTTTCATGAATTGTTTTGTGTTTTTAATAATATGTTTAAGGTATTCATATTACTTCAGGTGTTTAAGCAAAGTTACATGTTTTACACTAAGATTTTTATTTCAACACTTTGATTATCCAACAATTGTCAGTGTCTGTATCGACCCTAAAATAAACTTTGGAAATACTTTGAACCTTGTTGCAGCTGATCATTGTCTATTCAGGAGTATTGAGATTGGCTTTGAAATGTATCGTGCCAACACTAGTACGAGTACACTGCTACACTGTCAACATGAGGGAGTTAAAATACAGTCTCTGGAAACCACTCCACAACTTAAATGAAAGTGAATGCAAACGCTGCGTTTTCCTCTCCACAAATGACCGTAGTGTGATTAGCCTTGTTTTCACTTCTCCGGCGCTGGCAGCAGTGAGCACCAGGCTTAACGTGAGGCTGGCCCTGGCAGACCAGCGCAGACCAGAGTAGGACCTGTAAACAAACCCAAATAACCTTCCTCACGCAAACTGTGGCTCCAGCCTGACCAAGTGTTTCTTTGAGGGGAAAATGAGGCTGTTTCTTCAGAGATTTCTCGTAATAATAGACTCTCGCTGCCAAAACGGTCAGGTTTTCGCAAAAGATAATGACAAATAATTGCCATTTTAATGTGAAATGAGTGAGACACCTAATTATTGTAGATTATGCTCATCTACTGTGTATGTGCAAAATAAATAAAATAACTATTATACTTTCTATCATTTAAAAAAATGTACCAAAGCTTAGTTCAAAGCTATAGTTGTGATGTGAAGATTCCCCAGTCTTTTTTGTGTGCATTTAATTTCTTTCTTTGACTGTGGCAGTAATCTTTGCCTTGTTATTTTTGAGATCCTTAAAATGATGCAAATTCAGAAAAGAGTGACGTACAGTTATATGGGAACTGTACGTCCTAGAGGCATTGAAGGATGGACAAATGTAGAGGACAAATAAAGTGTACTCTAACAAATGTGATGCACAAAGTCCCCTGCCAGAAACTTAGGAGTTATTTTTGATCGCACCTTTAGGATGGACAAGCAAATTAATTCAGTAATCAAAGCCAGCTTTTATCAGCTCCGGGTCTTGAGCAAAGTGAAGGCTTACATCCCACCGACTGACTTTGAGCGAGTTATCCACCTTTTTATTTCTTCAAGATTAGATTACTGCAACTCGTTGTATTGTGGTCTGGACCTCGGCTCTTTAAAGCGCCTTCAGCAGGTGCAGAATGCTGCTGCTCGCTTACTCACAGGGACACGTAAGAGAGAGCACATCACCCCCGTGCTGGCCTCACTTCACTGGCTCCCTGTTACTTTCAGGGTTGATTTTAAGATTCTGATGCTTGTTTTTAAACTGTTTGGCCCCTGTATATCTGTCGGAGCTGTTATCTTTGTATGCTCCGGTCAGTGCGGTCCGAAAACCAGATGTTGTTGAATGTGCCCCGGTCTCGTCTCAAAACTCGAGGAGACCGAGCCTTTTCTGTTGCTGCCCCCAAACTGTGGAATAGTCTACCTCTGTTCATCAGAGCAGCTCCTTCATTGGAAGTTTTTAAGTCTAGTTTAAAGACATATTTTTACACCTTGGCTTTTAACACCAATTGAGGTTTTACCACTTTACTTTTACATGTATGTGTGACAAAGCAGGTTCCTTTGTCCCTTTTAATGCCATTTTTATTGCATGTATTACCTGTTGAAGAGGGTGTGTCTTGGACAGCCATTTTTGTTTTGTAGGCAAACCCATGTGGGCGGAGCCACAATGTTAAAAGCTCACAGGTGAACCTCGTCAAGGGGGAGTCACACCCAAGGGACAGGATTGCTTGTTGTGCAAAATAAATCTTTTGGCAACTTTGAATGTGACTTCTGCTGTCTCACTTTGACACTCGGGCCAGCTTCCCCACATATGGTGGCAGCGGTGGGATCCAGGCCAGTGAGAGGCAGGAGAACAGGAGAGACAACACAACACCTCAAATGGAAGTCAACACAATGAGGAAAGAAACATGGAAGAAGATTTTGATCACCAGTCAGAGGTGCGGAAAGCAGTGAAGAGTTTGCAGAGAGATGACCCCTGCTGAGAGGATGGCATCTTGTGTGGAGCTCTACTGTGGAAGGAGCTGGAGCTGTTTTGGCTTGCAGAACCTATTTTTGAGTTTGGCCGGATGAGGCTGAAGATTGCAGCGGATTCTGGTGGTTGCAATGAGCAGCTGGATTGAAGCTGTGGAGCGGTGTTCCGGTACAAGTGTGTGCAGATGGAATCACCTGAGGAGTTCGGACAGTGTTCCGGATTGAGGACCCCACTGTGGGGTAATGTTCAAGAGGCCGGAATTGTTGGGTCTGCTTGAGACTGTGCTGGGGTGAATTCTTCCAAGAACTGAGGTACTGTCAGAGGAGACCATGCTCTTGACAAGAGGAGCATCTGGGACTTTTGAAGTACCTTCATTATTTAAAAATGTTTCATCTGTAATGTATGTAAATGTAAATGTATTGACTTCTGTCTCTGACTCTGGGGAGTAACAGTTATAAGAGGGGGGGTGTGTGACAAAGCAGGTTCCTTTGTCCCTTTTAATGCCATTTTTATTGCATGTATTACCTGTTGAAGAGGGTGTGTCTTGGACAGCCATTTTTGTTTTGTAGGCAAACCCATGTGGGCGGAGCCACAATGTTAAAAGCTCACAGGTGAACCTCGTCAAGGGGGAGTCACACCCAAGGGACAGGATTGCTTGTTGTGCAAAATAAATCTTTTGGCAACTTTGAATGTGACTTCTGCTGTCTCACTTTGACACTCGGGCCAGCTTCCCCACAGTATGTGTATGTATTTTATACTGTTTTATTTTTATCATTCGTGCCTGTGAAGCACTTTGGGCAGCTGGTGTTGTTGTAAATGTGCTATATAAATAAAGTTGACATTGACATGGCATAATGTATTTTATTCCCAGCCCTGTTCCACATGCTAATTCCCTCTTGTGTCTGTCTGTGTAGGCGACGTGGCCATGCTTAAGGACGTGGGCCGCGCTATGGTCCTATACAAACGCACCGTGATGCCCTACGCCGTCTACTGCCGCAAGCGGAAAGGCTCCAGCGACGAGGAGGAGGTCAAACAATTCGCCTCTCTGGTGGGACAGTTCTGTGCAGAGCGCATCCTGCTCTATAGATCCTGAACCACCACTGTCTGTGTCTGTGTCTGTACAAGTGCATTCTGCTGCTCAACACACACTGTATTTATTTATTTATCCTATAAATAAATAATAACACAAACTATACCTACACGCAAATCACACTACCCAATAACTTGAAACCACGCAATGCTGGCACCATTTTACGCACGTCGTCAGCTGCTTTTTCTCACATGTATTAAACGGTGGTATTGCAATAAATTGGGAGGAAAATACATGATTACATTTATAACTTTACATTAATCAAAGGTGTATGCTAACATGAGTCAATGGTGTAAACAAGAGGTGTCCAAGTCTTTTAGTCGAGGGCTCAGTATTAGTTTACTTGTCAAGGGGCCGACAACATGGTTTGTGAAACTGTTTTTACTGGATTTGGGCTGTTCTGGGTTTTAAAATGGGGCATGATATTATATCTATATTAAGTTATGCTACAGTTAAATTAGCACCATGTAAGCCTATGGGATTGTGTGACACAGAAAATATCCATTTGTACAAATGAAGTTAAGGACTAGATTCCAAGTGTTCTGATCTAGTGTGGAGACTCTATTGGTGGAGCTGAAGTTGGCTGGATGAAGTTATCTACTCTGAGGGCCACATACAGCAGGCCGCATTTGGCCCCTGGGCCTTAGTTTGGACATGCCTGGTGTAAAACTAACAATCTTTTCCTCACCTAGCAAAAGTGGCTTTTGTGTTTTCCTCAAAAACATGTAGCTGGATTTTGAACTACAGTAACTTCAAGAATCCCATATGAATATTATTTTAGAGTAACCTTTCCACACTGCTGCACTGAGATGCAGCTGGATACTGTTGTTTTATCCCATATTTTGAAACTTTATTGTCACTGTTTTTGTTGTCACCAGCTCTACCTTATGCTTCAGTATTCCATTGAACAGTCTCTTTCCTTTTATTGTGAATGAATAAAGTGTTATGACTTTTTCAGCCAGAAGGGAGCGCTTCATTTTTATTTGACATATTTATGTATTCTCCGCTTTTCTTTGAATATTGACGCTGTTATTTTTGGTAACCAAATAATAAACGGTTGTATATTCCCTGTAAGCTGTAAGTGTAATTCTTTTTGCAATTAGACTTTACAACACAAACTATGTCCTGTGGGAACTTAGAGTTACGAGTGTTTTGCTTGTACTATCTCCAAAT
The DNA here is from genome assembly GCA_964034765.1 of Knipowitschia caucasica. Classification (NCBI taxonomy): domain Eukaryota; kingdom Metazoa; phylum Chordata; class Actinopteri; order Gobiiformes; family Gobiidae; genus Knipowitschia; species Knipowitschia caucasica. The sequence goes on from OZ035835.1 coordinate 33,484,657, forward strand.
GCACACTGCAATCAAAAATACCTTTATCAGCCTATCATGATCTATTTAATTGTAGTCTCTGGGGTGATTCAATGACTGCAATATGTGGCTTTGTTTTTCTTTCCTGTGCATTGCTCCTCTGCCCCGTACTAAACTTCAGCTATCGTGTGCCATTGCCTTCACTTTCTCTCTTCTGTTGCCTAGGGACACAAGGTGGGTTAGGGTTAGTGGGGGTATACTGTAACACCCCGCTGGCAGCATGCCCTAAATCCTCTATAAAAAGCCTCCAGCCGGCCCAATATACAGCAGCAAGGATTTTAACAGGCACCAAAAGGAGGGAACACATAACTCCAGTGTTAAAATCACTCCACTGGCTTCCTGTGGAGGATCGAATCAAATATGAAATCTTTCTGTTAACATACAAGGCCACAAAGGCCTTCCTCCAAGACACGTTAGTGTCATACCAACCAAACCGAGCACTGCACTCACAAAACGCCAGACTTCTGGTTCCTAAAGTGTCAAAAAGCACAATCTGAGACAAGGCGTTTAACTACCAATGTCCTCCTGTATCAGCTCCCCATCCATGTCAAGGAAGCAGACAGTCTCTACATGTAAGGCCAGGCTGAAAACATTCCTCTTAAAATTTTCATTTACAGTATGTATGGCTTGGTAGGTAAGACTTACTTAAAGTAAAAAAAAAAAAAAAACAACCAGATTGTCAGTTGTCGTCATTATGACTTCAGCTGTAGTCCGTTCATTTTTATTCACCCGCAGCCTCTTTTACCTGTGAACTGGTCGCCCCCAGGCCAGGCTTGTGGGATCTTTCCTCCTGGAATAACAGCCTTAGTCCTCGTTCTACAGCCTCAGTCCTGGATCTAAAGCCAATCTATCCGTGGGAGAGGATCCCACGACTTCTCAAATGGAATTGTATAATCTACTGATTGAAAGCTTAAACTAAGGCCACATTTTTATACATTATCAAATGTGTTTTACATTTTAAATCTTTTCTTCTACAGTATTTTGTTTTATGGAGTGACTACCTTATATTCTTTACAGGTTTACATTACATTAAAACTGCAGAAATGCTTTGCAGCTGATGTAATACTAACCTGACATGGACATTCAAAACATGTCATCTGGTTCTCTGCCTACAATGCCCTAGTCTGTTTAAATTTATACAGTTTGCCAAAGTATATGTCATCCCAAATATTATTATTGTGGGTCATTAGCTACACTTGGAGACATGTTAGCTCAGTGCAGCCTGACCTAACTCCCGCCACCAATCATTTTTCATCTTCTGCAAAAACAATTACAAAAACTCTCTAGATTTAAAAGTTGTCCTTGAAATGTGGGGCACACTCTGACAGGCTAATTCACAGCAAAGGGAGCAGCCATTTTGAATGTGTTTCTCCCACATTAGCCATGCTTTTCTCTGGCCTTGCACACTCCTGGCACTGTCACTGATGGTTAGTCTTGGTGGATACTGTACATAGCAGTATAGCGCCAATGCTGTTTAAACACTTTCATTCAAAACAGGATTTTTGTCGCAAACTTTTCTATTCTTTCTGTTGTTATTAACTTTGAAGGTTGCGATGACCAGCCCTGCTGCCGTTCAGCCAAAGTTCAGGAGTCAAAGCCTGCTGAGGATCAGAGATAATGCTCCATGAGTCCGTGGACTATTTTGAGTTTAAGACTTGGTGCCAACAGGGTGGGGTCACCAGACACAATACCAAATGTAAGATTATAGGCTTACTGGGATTGCAGAGTATCTGGTAAAATTATTAGCCATTTCGGGAAGGATTTATTCTGAATTTGACATAAAAAGAATAATGCCAGTTTGGAAAGTATACAGTGTGTAATGGTCAGCCAAAAATATCTGAACAAATGCAATGTGATTACTGATGAAGTGTGATTTTTATATCCCCAAAATGTGATTGGTCCATGCATGCACCATAAATTGTGGTGGAGGGCAGCTGAAAAATCTTCCCTGGTAACAGTCAAAATAACTGTAATTCCTAATATATGAAACAGAATGTGAAAATTCCACTACATATCTACTAAGGTCTAATTATTTTTAATTTCCATACATTTATTTTTATTAGCGTCTCAGAGGACTTCATAAAGTTGTCAATTTGCCAAAAAAAAACCTGTTCAAACACAGGAAATAGAATAAGAATACATACATATGAGCCATTGGTCCATAGGGTAACAGGACGACCAATGTCCATAAATGTTAATAAATGTGCTTAAATGTTTAAAAAAAAAAGTGTGGTGACAATGTTCGAAAACACATGCATTAAGTTGGCTCGTAGAAACTTAAGTAGATAAAGAATACTTTGGCGGGTTTGTGAATCTAACCATTATCAATCAGTGAACTTGTACTTGTAGACTCATGATTGCCAAACCTCATGGAAGAATGTAGTAAAGTTCATTGGTGTGTGTGTGAGAAGGATGTTTAGGAAAAGGTGGTGGATAGAAGTAGATGATTTGCTTACCAAATATGCCATTTATAGTGACCGTTTCAGTCGAAAGTTCCTCCCTTTACGACTTCAGTTTCCCCTTTGTTGTTGTAAAGTGGAGACATAAAAGTACCAGTGCACCACAAAGGGGAAAAAAAGGACGTCTCCGAAATCGAGGGAATTCCTGAGGTTTCATCCATTTCTCCAAACAGTGCACTCAGAATGTGTGTGGATTTGATACAGAGAATATGTTTACAATATGTGCCATATTCTGTGAGTTCCACCACATTCACTCAACTGCATGGTTTTAATCGAAACTAAGACAATATACTGTGAGTGTAGTGGCTTGCCTTTCCACAGATCCGACTATTAACTTGTTCTCATTACCTGTTTGTCTTCTGGATATAAGAGTCAAAGACAAAAGTTACAGAACCGCTTGAATGATGTGTAGGTCGATTTCTATCTGGGGAGATTTTCAGCCGAACACTTGCAACATGCTGTTTTCATAGACACAAACAATTATTTATGTCCACTACAACAAAATAAGGAAGAAATCAATATCAATATTTAGTAAAAAAGATCCCTATTTGTCCCAGTGAGGAAGTTTTGGTGTTGCTCCCAGAATAAGAAAAATAGATAAAGTGACGTTCACTGGATATTCTGAAATTACAATATTGCACATATTTGCAGTATTTACTTTTTACAGATTGGATGACATGTACAGGCTCAGCAGTTCTCATTGTACAGTCTGACAGCAGCAGGGAGGACCAATGAAAGTATTTTGTTTATGTTCTCTTATGGTCTACTGCAGTGACATTGACAATTCCACATCAAAAATATAACATTATCCACTGGTAAAGAAAAAAATGTCAATTTGTAAATTGTTGCCTTGACGGAGTAATTATTTGTGTTTATTGTGTTTTAGAATCTGTTTAAAATAAGATACAAAATTTTGATAGCCATCAGTGGAACTTGTGCCTCCTCACTCCAATAACTGTCTTCATTGTTTTCATTGTTTACCCCTTATTTAGACTGCTTTAGACTTGAAACCATTATCTAGTCCCATTAATGCCTTTCAATCTGCAGTGATGCCATCCTACCATCTCTTGTTGCACGGCAGAACCTCCATCCCCGGTGTTTCTTATGCATCGTATCTTTTTCAGTCCCCTTGTTCTACAGCATATGACTTCCTGTTCAGCAAACCGGCTCCATGTCTGCGGCCAGTGGCTCGTTGGGTGCAGCCTGGTCTAATCTTTGTGAGTTTCATGCTGGTTTTGTGTTGTGGCGTTTGGGCCTGAATGTAAACAGCCCGTGCCGCATGTTTAGTATGGAGGAGACGACGGAGCTGCTGTCCCAGGCCTGTGTTCTCGTAGGCAGCTTTATTTAGTTTGGCTTCCCCCATTCACAAAACAGTCAGCCTGGATTTACTAGTTTGTTTTTCAGCGCTGCTCTGCTCACTTTGTCCATGTTACTGCTGCTATCGTTAAACAAGAGAGCGAAAAAACAATGGCTTAAAGGGTAGAGGGTTTCTATTCAGACCTGATTTTGTGGTAAATCTTATAACACTATATTCATGGGAATCGCTTTGATTATCTACATCCTCAACTGAAGTTTAAAGTAATATACTAAAACAACATACTTTTTTGCACTGATACAATATGTTAAAACTGGGGCACTTTTTTTTTTTTTAACCATGTAAAAAATGTATATCACGTGTATGTTTGGCCCCTGTCACATCTGTAGATCATCTTTTTAGACAGAAAAGTGGACAAATAGGACCAACTTGCTCAGCCAATCATCTTTTACAGTCATCCGCTGGGTATGCAACTGGATTTATCAAATATGAGATAATATAAGAGATCTTTCAGTGAGGAATTTTCAATGTTGCATCGCACTTGCAGGACAGTAGTAAGCACACAAAATGTAGAATTGATAAGTAGCTGCTATGTTTCTTAGATGTAAATGCTTTAATATCAATCTATATTTCTCTGTATAGTGCAAAGTTGTATACATATTGGGCAGGATAAGTAGATACAGTGACTTTCAGAAATAGAAGACCTACAATGCTTTTTTTAACCAGTCGAATAATATACATGATCAGATTTCATTGTAAAGACCTATTTTTCACATGTAAAAGAGGTGAGGAAATAATTATAAAACTTTTATGTCCAATATTCTCTGATGTTGTGTCCATCATGTGAAAAGTGCCGTGTCCCGACAGTTACAGTCATATTTGAGTGTGAATCTTGTTTAAATTTGCAGCCGCCTCTGGACCAGCGGAAGCTCCCAGGCCAGAGGAAGTGATGGGCCCCCATTGTTGCCAGGCTTTGTGGGATTAAGCGTATCGGAGCCTAAATGCTGCTCCTTTCTCTGGGAGATTATCAGGGGACAGGGGGGCGTCCCAACCACCTCAGGGGCCCCGTTGCCAAATTCAACAGTGCAGTGTATAAGGGACGCAGCACGGACATTGTACCAGCCGCACAGACAATGGTACAGTCATAAGACAAGGCAGAGAAAATGTATATGACGTGAGGCCTCTGAGGTTTGAAGAGCTGCAAAAGTACCACCAGATTTAGTCTATCTGCGCAAAGGAATGTCTAGTTCGGTTATCAATAGCTATTAATGTAATCTATGGTTAATTTAATGTACTAAATATGAGTTGTGGGAACTTGGGTTCTGAGTAGAAAGAATGAGGCAAGAACATAGACTGTATATATTAACAGACATAGTCACGCATATCTCCGCCGTTCTAATAATGGGCCAAAAATTGGGCTTTCATGGAGTGAATCAAAATGTCTGTGGGGGCTGGAAAATGTGAAAAAACGCAACTGCGCATGCGTCAGCCGGCACGAGCCTCATTCATTTAAACGAGTACCTTCAAAAATTCACAGGGCGTAAACTAGAGTGGTCCAAAAAAATTCACCCCCCTCAGAATTGACACACATGTGGAACGGAGCTTTGGGCCAAGAGCCACTTGGACCATCCTGTAAAGGTGTTTTCGATGCTACAGTATATGTTAGCATTGGCTAATTCTTATTCCGGGTCCACCCCCATCGGCCCGGGGTGGTATTGCAGCATGTCAGCGCACATCATTTTGGCCACTTTTGAGCCGGGACCCGCCCCCACTGGGTAAGACTTACACAGGAGATGTTTATTGATCGGATGTCTGTTTTCTGTGAGTCCTGGTCCGATGGTGCTGTGGCCCCGGCTCGTGTAGCCGGGATATCTTGTTTATCCTCTTCCTCGTCCGTGTGGGTCCAAAGTCCTGTCTCACCATAGCCCAAGTCCAGTTCCAGTCTGAGTCCTCTTCTGTAGTGTAAAATCCCAGCCTCTGTTTACTCCGTGTGACATATGAAGAAGAAGAGACTTGACTTTGTGAGTCTTATCATTCCACTACAGTATGGATATAGCAGCATGGTCAATCTGAAGTGGATTTGTGAATTTAATAATTGTTTTTGTTTATGGTAAGTAATCAGGTGTTGGATTTGAACTCACCTACTTCCATTTTTCCTTTTGGTCCTAGTTGTGACACAGTACACAAAGTTTCTTCAGAGATTTTTGCTAAAATCTGGAACAAGAATTATTTCCTTTTTACAATGCATTCGTCAACAACGGTAACATTATATCATACATTCTTGTTCATTATTCAGTGAAAAATGTACTTAACAGATTGTTGAGTAAAATATTTACTCAAGGAAAATAAAAATATTACAAACATTATGCTCTTGAACTTAAAAACTTTCCATATTTCTGTGTACTTGCATCTGCAACAACTAAACAAACTATTAGTCATCATGAACACTGCATTTTAGACGAAGCAGTTTTAAAAGTGTGGACAAACTGAACCTTGACGAAAGACTTGAATGTTAGTGGTAGGTGTGAAAAACATCTGCACAGCTGCTGGAAGCCAAAAACAACTTAGTCACTCATAAAAGCTCGATTAAGCAGAGTTGTTGGTGAACGCTGGCAGCTCTTTCGTTGGAGTGTAATTGTCAGAGCATTACTGTAGGTGGTGATGGGTCTAATGCAGAGCAGCACCAGAGCTGCTTTTCTACTCAGAGACACATCAGAACTGAAGACACGAAAACAGCAGCAACACTCAAAAACACTCCCCGCACTTCCAAAGAGAGGTTTTTAAGTAATTCTTATGCTTGCTTTTTATATTATTATTATTCATAATTTCTTTGCTGAGTGAATTTTGTTTGCTGATTGTGGCAATTACAACAACATCTGACTGTGAAGTCTGAAAGTATGAGAAAAAGGGATTTCAGGACAATGGACTAATCCATTTATGTTTGAACCTCAGTCTAAACTTAAAAAAGTGCACATATCGTGATGATTTTAATTTAAAAAACAATTACTTGGAACTTTTCCTTCATAAAGATTTAGTCAGAAGAGTTTGGTGTACTTCAGATAGGTAGTATCATCAGGATGCTCAGAGAATTCGTTGTTTTTTTCAAATAATGTAACTTCACATTTAATTTTAAAAGAAGAATAATTAAGAACGTTCTTTGGTGGAGGGTCCATTTTTTGTTTCTTACACCTTAAATGCTGTTGTTTTTGCACAAATCTTTCCCTCGACATTGAAGTTACTTACGGGTCATATCTGCAGAAAGATGAGTCCAATCCAAGAATTCAGGTTTGTGAGCATTAAAAAACATATGTAATTAAACAAAATACACACTTTCTCTCACATGAAACTGTGACATGGCGACACGTGGGCAGTGGACTCATAAAAGTTGCGTTAGAAATATCCTCCAGTAAAGTGAGTGCGCCTACAGGCCCTTTACAGCCAGAGGTGAATGTCGTCATATATAATGGTGTTCTCAAGCCTCCCCCTCCCCAGACGACTCCCACTGCCACCAGTGCCTCTGTGTTTATCTCAGACCCCCTCCCCTCTGAAATGCACAAGACACTTTTTTTTATTGACAGTTAGAAGAATACTAATGTGTTTGAAGCAGAGGAGGGAGCAGCGGGACGGAGGATAAACACAGACCTTTAAGGAAAAACAGGTAGACAGAGGGCGGGATATGACGGAAATAAATATAATGAATTTGATTTATGACCAGAAATGCACCTCAAATAAGACAACTGACAGTGTTGTGTTTGAGTAAACTCTAAGTAACTTCAATCAGGTGTGGAATTGAAAAACAGCAACAAATCCTTGGAGAGTTTGGTTTGGGAAAAATTTGGTTTAAAGTCATATTGCTTTAAAGGGGTTCTTATAAGAGAGAAAAGAATGAGCCACTATACTGTGCTATAACACCAATCGTTTCTTTATAACAAAGCATATTATTACCCATAATCTTATATTTCCTGTCAGACATAACCAGCATTTGTTGTCAAGTGAAATGGCGAGAGATTGCACCGAATGTATTTTATTGAATTAACCAGGAAATTGAAACAGTTTTTCAAGGCAACAGCAAACACAGTCAACAACACACAGCACCACACAAGTACAACAACACAAAACACTTTAAACACTCAAGAAAAGCCTGAACATGTCTCACAGTGAATGCAAATGTGTGACAAACTAATATGAGTATCAACTAGCCAATAAGCTTGTATGATTAAAAAGTGGAGTTTCACATATTTGCATCAACAATAACGAATAAGCTTGTGTTTTATTCACTATAGCATTTTCCCATCAGACTTTGGCCGTATACACTTTAGTGTCTGTGTTCTCTGTGTATATATTTCCCAGCTCTTCAGGTAAACTCCCTCATTGGCTCCTTCTCTCGGCCCTAAATCTGTGAAGCTGAATGCTGCTGTTGTGTTGCTGCCTCTTGGCTCGTCTGTGGCTCCCCTCAGCGCTGGCCCCACTATAATTACCTGTATGAAAACCCTGTGTAAAAAAAAAAAGGCTGAATAAACGCTCATATTTATTGCTCCGGCCGCGGTGCAGAGAGGAGTCAAGGCCCTGCTGTTTTCTTCAGTCTGTCATTATGGCGCTGACTTTTAGACAGAGGTATGATGGTTGAAAGGACTCCCTGTAAAGTCTGGAGACACACACGCATTCTGGTGTTATGAAGCTCACTAATACCGGGGTGTCCGAACGTTTTAGTAAGAGGGCCTCTAGTTCACCAGACCTGTCCAGGGGCCGACAACCCGGATTGTAAAACTGTCTTGTGGTTTATAGGCTGTTCTGAGTTTTAAATGAAGTACAGTATGTTCTTATTGATTCAAACATTTGTCATTTATCCAAGTTGAAACCCCTTCACACACACACACGAATGAGTCAGGTGTGCGTGTGTGTGTGTGTGTGAATGGCTGGTGGCGGTCGGAAGGGCCGATGGCACATACTGGTCGCCTTGCGTCTCTCAGTGTGCTCCAGGGCAGCCGTGGCTATAGTAATAGTTTATCACCACAGTGTATGGAGTGAATGAATAATGACATGTGTAAAAATATCTATATATCTATACACAAAAATGTATATATACAAAAATAATACTATATTATTAATGTCAATAACTTCAGGCTGAAAGACAAATGTTTGCTATCTCACCAGATACCTAAAAAAGCGGTTCTAAGACTTAAAACAATTTACAACATAAATCTATAGGTGGAGCTAAAGTTGGCTGGATGACACTGAACTTGTGTTGATGATTTCATAGACTACTTTAGATTAGGGTCACATAAAATGCCACAGAGGGCAACAATGACCTCGCCGGCCTTAGTTTGGACAGGCCTGCACTAATACAACAGTGTATTTAGATTTGGGAATACATGTTTTATGGCAGTTCCACTATAAAAACAGTATTTGTTCATTGTTCAGAAGAAACAAAGCAGCTATCGAAGAATATCAAGCAGCAATCCTGAAAAATAAGAACCAAATAGAATCATTCACAGATGTTATGAGGACGAAAACGTCTCTTATCGTAGCTTATCTAATCTGTTTAAAGTGCCTAAAATATATGATATACATGTATATAAGAAAATGCCTGTCTCGCCATTTAATTAAAAAGTTATTAATACAATTTGTGGCGCTGGCATTTCTCATAATAATGGCTGCTTGTGTTTGTTATCTGCTCTAAGGAGACTTGAAAACAGCTGAGTGGTAATAGCCTCTGAAGATCTCTCTCCTCCGCCTCCTGCAGCTCCAGCTCCTCAGCGCCCGTTCCTGATTAGCCACACATTCGAGAAATGTCAGAAATGTTTGATGCGTCTGAAGTGAGATCAGCAGCAGCAGCAGACACTAAAGACCACAGCCCCAGGAGTGAAGGGTCCGAAGGGGGCGGAGGGGCCACTGAAGGAAGGGCCGTCTATAACAACGATTACATGTCCTTGTGACTTAAAGCAGTGATATTTCAATGTTTTCAATATTATTGTGTTTTTGACATCTAGGCAAAGCAAGGCAAGGCAAGTTTATTTGTATAGCACAATTCATACACAAGGCAACTCAAAGTGCTGAACAAAACAAGAAAGCATTACAATCATAAATAATCACAGAACATTAAAAAGAAAGATAAAAAAATAAACTCCCTCAGTTGTATGCACAGCTAAACAGAACTGTCTTTAACCTGGTTTTAAACATTGTCAGAGAAGAGGCCTGTCTCACATCTTCAGGAAAACAGATTTTTAGCAGCATGAATCTGAAAAGCAGCCTCCCCATGTTTAGTTCTGACTCTGGGCACTAACAGGAGTCCAGTCCCTGTGCTCCTCAGAGTCCGGGCTGGTTCATATGGGACTAACATGTCACTAATATATTTTGGTGCGAGGCCATGGAGAGACTTGTAAACAAGCAAAGCTGTTTTAAAGTCTATTCTCTGAGCCACAGGAAGCCAGTGCAGAGACCTGAGAACTGGACTAATGTGGTCGTACTTCCTGGTTCTAGTCAGGACTCGAGCTGCTGCATTTTTAATGTACTGCAGCTGTTTTACAGCCTGTTTGGACAGACCTGTGAGCAGGCCATTGCAGTAGTCTAACCTACTGGAGACAAATGCATGGATAAGAATCTCCAAGTCTGCTTTAGACACTATGTTTTTGTTCCTGGCAATGTTTTTTAGATGGTGAAAACATTGCCAGGATCAAAAGCTGTATTTGACACAAACCTGACTATGTTTGTGTCAAATACTAACAATACAACTCAAATCTTTACGGAAGCTAAAAAGATAGAAGCCCCCTCAGCATATGCGCCAACACAAAACCATATCTTAAATTATTAGGATTTTTACTTCTGTACTGATTGTTGGTTTTTATTTGCTTCCTTTGCTGTCCTGGACCTGTGTGTGTGTGTCTGTGTCTGTATTCATTTGTGTCTTGAAATGTTCATAAAAAGTTGTTTAAAAATAACATCTTTTTGTGTTTTACCTTGAAATCATCTTGCCCTCATTCACTAGGTCTCAATCTCATGTACAGTATATATGTGTTTATTTATGACGATTGTGTGAATGGAGGCGGTGTAGTGCTTTGTGACCGTTCAGATTGATTGATTGGATTTTCTTCATTGATTTGAGCAGAAACAATTGCTTTTATGCTTGAGTATTTAAAACATTCACATTCCTCAGATTATGGAGATACTTTTGTACGTTGTTATGTTGCTTACTGCGCTTACTGTATAAATACACATGCAAATATGTAAACATAACTATACAATCAAGCAACAGTATTTCCCATACTCACATCGTGTTGGTATATTCACAATTTCAATAGGTTTTTTACAAATTTGTCAGCTCAGCATGGAGTGGAAAAGAAATAAAAACTCACTTCATGAAAATAATTTAAATACATTCATGAATTTAGTTATTTAATCATTGAATAATCATAACTGTATAATAATATTTCATGTTTGAACCCCAATTTATCAACTGGATTTATATATTGATACTGGCAACACAAATGAGAGACTAATGTGAGGCCTGATTGAACTCCAGACATGTGTGAAAAGTGACTTGTTATTGTATATTGTGTGTATTTCACTGTCATCAGATCTGTTGTCTCCTCTCTTCTCTAAATCCCGCTTTATTCCGAGAACACATGATCTTTTTAACAGAGTTGTCAAAATACCACAGCATTTGACATTATAGAAATACGCCTCAGATTTGCACCGGATGATCTGTCAGAAATAATTGTGACGCAAAAACTGCTTCGAAGATGTCCAGCCACAGCGAGGCCACGGCACATTTGTGAAAGCACTTAGCTCTGTAAATATTTGTATTTTTGGCGAACCGTGCAGTGGGCACAGACCGACAAGGACAGAAAGAGGGAGTGGTTCTGGAAAGGCAGGATTTGGACTTTTTGAGTGACGCTTGGATGTCTGCAGGAAGGCAGCGGAGGCCCCTAGTATCTGATATCTATCGTATGTTGTAAGATTTCAGACTTTTTAATGACTGACATTTGGGTGAATAGTTCCTGGTTGAGAAAAGGTAATTGTCAAAAAGGAATTCTTGTCGTAAAACTGGGGTGCCCTACTTCATTCCAACAGAAAGAGTCGGATGTGTTTGCAGCTGGTAATTGTCGAATTTAAAAAACCAAAACAATTTCAACTCTCTCTAGTGGTCGATTTCAACTCCCTCTAGTGGGAGTAACAAGCTGATACAAGTGATTATGTTGTGTAATCACATATTTTCTAAGATATAATTTCACATTCCAATTGTAGACTCATTCTGAAACTAATGGACAAAAAATACTGCGTAACATTTCTACTTCTACGTAAAAGTATTACTACTACCACTACTACTACTACTACTATCTCCTCTCCTCCTACTGCCAATGCTTCCCTTATAATCCTAGTGAAGACTTTATTTGTAGGTGATTTACTAACTCCTATCTGTGTCATTTTAATCTCAGAGAAAAACCCAAATCCAGTGGGGTCGTAAACTGTGTAAAAAGTACATTACAAAAATTCTGCGAAAATCTCCTTCACTGATTAATAGTGTTGCTGTGCCCACTGTTCTGCTGAGTGAGACAGAAGTGTGGAGCTGCGTGCAAATCAAACACAGGCCCAGACTGTGAGTTTTACATCTGAAAAAACCGTGTTTGATGAAAAATGTAGTGGAGAAATAAACAGGGTAGACCTCATGTTTCGTTTGGCTGTTTGTTCCATTAAAACAGGCCAGTCATTACAAAAGGCTCCGCACACAATCTGGGCTTTTCCCGCTCTCCGAATGCATCGTTTGATAAAGTTAAGATCAGTTTGACGATATTGGGAAATTGAATTGAAATTAAATCTGTTTTTCTTATCTTCGTATGGCACTGACTCTAGCTTCATTTGACTAAATATCTGTATCTGTGAATTAAAGCTAACCCCAGGCCCTTTTTATTCATCTATTTTTTTTTATATTGATTATTATTATTATTATTGTTATTATTATATTCTATCTACTTTTCTTGTTTGGCACAATGGGAGAAAAAACAAAAAGTGTGTCTTACATGGTTCTTTCTTTGAAATTAGCTTGAATCGTGTCAAGATGTACCGTGCAAAGACACAATAAAGTATGAATAAAAAAATTAGAGGTAAATTATACTGTATATCAGAGCTTAGGAGTTAGGGTTAGTAAAGTCAAGTAAAGTGCATGTGTCAACACTTTTAACACAGTTTGATGTTGTATAAACCCTAGATCAAGGCTCCACTCACTGCAGTAGAATTCATAGACACATTTGACTCTATTCTTTTAGTATTAATATTAGTATTTGCGAGGATCGTCTAACACCCAGTTTATCAGATGGAAGATTCACACTCAGCCAATCAGCTCGGAACCGCTTCCGAAACCCAAAACTGGAACTCAGATGCCCTTTTGTTGTTGTCTGTGGCTGGTGAAAGCGATGCAAACTCAGCAGCAAAATGTATTAAAACAAGTCCTTTGGTAAAGATTACTAAATGAACCCAGGGCTAAGTGCGAAGAAAAGGGTGGAGCGTCATTTTCAATATAATTTTTTTTTTTACCTTATCCTTGCGTAATCCTCCACAAATACTTCTGCATTCTGAATGAGGGAATAACAATAAAAGAACATTTGTTTTTCTGCCAAACTGCTGAATCAGAAATTAACCATGATAACACTCAAGTCCCAGTAAAAAAACACAATTAGCCATCGCAAAGTATGTGTGTATAATATTTTTTTTTCATGTTTTCGGTAGATTGTGTAATATAAGATTGTGTTTAAATTTAACAGTTTAAACTCCTTGGAGGGTAGACCGATGAGAATCTTTGGAGGTCCATCGTCTACGTTCCTGTGGGTGGAGACATAACTTACATTTGCCAACAGCGTTCTCCATTCTCCAAATATTTGCTGAAATGTACACACTGTAAAAAGTCTGGTTCCTTCTGAATTCTTTGATGAATATTTTGTCATCACAAATCAAAGCAGTGCAAAGGATTCGTGCCAGTGAAAAATTACAATATTCCCCAAAGAAGAAAAAGCCTGAGTGCTTCTACGTACATTAGCTGAGAGCACCACTTCAGAAAATCCCTGTTCATTCTTAGCTTTGTATTTAGATTGCTTTCTGACAGCCCTGAGGTCTAACCCAAGGAATATTAAAACAAAACCCCTATATCCAGCACTGAGAAAGAGGAAGTCCATAACCGTTTTTATAATATCATTTTCAAACATTTTCCATTTTGGGGTTGAACGGTGGAGCCATGTCTCTGAGGTTTTTACAGCTTCATAAACAAAAGACGGAGAAAGAGAAGGCTCGAGCCACACATGTAGAGGACGGCAAGAATCGAAAACTTCTGGACCGAAAAGCAGGGTAAATATGAAGCCAGATTCACCAAAGCCACAGGATACGGAGAGGAGAAAAGATCTGAGCTGCAGGCCAACCGCCAACCGCTGCAATTATATTTGATACTTTATAACCGAGAAATGGTCTGGGGGAGTACAGGGGCGTGTAAACTTAAACATACATACCCTATAGCTTTGTACTTTGGTGCGAGATTTAGAGAGGTTTTTGTTGGACGCCACACTGCATTTTCTTCTATATAATGAAAAACATGAATTGGTAGAGCTGGGGTATTTCAATTTTGAGCACAAATGTACTATTACTGCTACTGTATGTACTTTAACATTGAAATCGTTCATTCGTTTCCAGTTTGTCACTATCAATACTTTTTGCTTGGATGTATTTCTTTAGATCTGCGTTTTCAGACGGAGAAGTCGAGCATCTTCCAGCTCATCCTCATTCGGCCAATCAGCTCTCAGCCTAAAGTGTCAAATAGTGACTCAAAGGGAATTTTCTAACAATTATTCAACGGGCAGAAAGTAATTTTTTTTCACACCATTCTACTTTTGCGAGGCTTGTTCTGTTGGGTCAAACAAGATTTACTATAAAAGCACCCCAGCTTTACCGAGGACATAGGATGCTTCTGTCTGTGGGTGATAATACACCACATGACGGGTTCATAAGTGAAGTAAGTGAAATGAGTATGCACATTTCTAATCCCAATGTGTCTAACTCTTTTGCTTCTTGGAAAAGTTTCATTAAAAGGTTCTGATCTGACACTGCATTACTACTTTGATGAAGCAACAACAAATGGCTGAGGAGGTTTCAGAGGTGTCTTCCCCTGACCACAGAAGAAGTTAGCAATCAAAGTTTTTATTCTCTCATTTTACCATAAAGGTACAAAATGAATCACATTAAAAACACAAAAAGGCTAGGGACAACAACTGTGACATGGTTTTTGCAGTTCAACTTTTCAAACTACAAAATAATGCTCTATACATCCTTCACTAGTTTCCACGTTCATGTATTTTTGGCCTCGGTCACATCTTTCAATCAGCTTCTGTAGAAAGAAAAGTGAAAAACCCAGGACCACCCTCAACCCTAACTCAGCTAAAGCATCAAATAGTGACTCACAGGGCTCTCTCTTACAATATAAGAAAGATAACACGTGATGATGAAGATGAAGACGGCTTTTGTGGTCTAAGCGGTTTCAAACACAACAGTCTGTTTCACGAATCCTTTAAACCGCTTCACCACCTCTGCTGCTGTGGCACTTTATTGTTAGTAACTATCAGAATGATGTATTGATGTGTGTTTCTGTTTCTGGACACCTGAATTTCTCCTACAGGGAGATCAATAAATATCTATCTATCAAAGGAGAGAGAGAGCGCACCGCACAAAGTGATTAAAAAAATAAGTAAATTGGCAAATTTAATTTGAGCACATTTTCTCTGGCTAAAAACAAGATTTGCCAATGGGAAAAGTAAAATAATCTTTTTTTAAAAAGATACAAGAAATGTCTCCCTTGAAATGAAAAAATAAAACAACAGCTCTTGAAAAAAGACTAAATAGCTTGTCTTATATTAAAAAAAACCACGTGATTCACGCAATTATTACCTCACATTTTATCATTTTTTGCAGTGAGAGAGAGAGAGAGAGAGAGAGAGAGAGAGAGAGAGAGCATAACAAACAAACACGTCATAGAGACACAAGTACAGTACGGCTGTCTTTTAAAGTCAAAACTGTTTGTTTAAATAATTATTGCCTTGTGTGTGTCTATTTTTAAATTGAACTTAGTCTGTAATAACAATTAATTTAAATGTTTACGTCAACCCACTCCGCAGCAAGCTTTTCAACCCGTCTGAAATAAATCAAAGCCTTTTCTCAGGCAATAGAGAAGAAGACAAAAAATACACAATTGGCCCATAAGTGTAATTTAAGCAGCAAACTTGGCGTGCACAGACAATGTGAACAAAACCCATTTTAAAGGTGCTGGACAACTGTCTCAGGGCCTCTCCAAAATTGCAGCTCATTCATTCACCGTCAGCAAAGGCACCTGTTGCATTTAAACTGTTTTTATTCTTCTTTTGTGTGGACGTGTCAATATTTGCTGTATAACTGTACAATGAACTGCTGCAACTCTGTCATTTTCTAAAAGAGACCCATAAAGACAGACAATGCGTGGCCACAATAGTCAGAGCTTAAGTTTTCGGTGTAGTTTTAAGTGGCCCTTTTACTAACCAGGTGCTCATAATGTTATGCCCTGCTGGAAACTTTAGCTCGGGATGTCACTGAAAGCTGGCCATCCCGGTTGTTATTGGCCGACGGGGCAGATGGAGAGAGGTCCGCAGACAAAGGCAAAGACAGTGGAGCGTATCCTGCTTTATCCCAAACCAGTACCCCAGAACAGCCTCATCTTCCCTGGACATTACCATCACAAACTGCTGTCGCTCACAAGACATATTCATTATCCTTTCCCCCGCGAGCTCTTCTCATGTGGGCCACTTTAGCTACATTTCCTCAACCAATGTTAACCTGTGATTATCTCATCTTCTGACAGAAATCCACTCAGTCCACTCCACCCACTGGTTTTCCTCTCAATCCATTCAAACATGTCCGGGTTATCGATTCAAAAGGCACGTGGCAGGGGATATATTTTGCGATAGATTGCTGGTAGCTTCTCCTATCTCTGCGCATCGACCTAAGCCTGAATACCTGGGAGAGCAAGAATGTGCAGCTTCAAAATAAATGTAAATAAAATGCATAAATAATAATAGGAAGAATGCTCTGGTCACACTTCATGCATGGGCTCTCAAGCAGTTGTCCAAAGGGAGCATATGAAGCATAACCACGCCTTAAGGTTTACACATGAACGAGCTCGTAGATTTCAGATTTTCTCTCAAATCTACAAAACAATGCACAAATAGGTCTCAAACCGAATCAAGTTTTAGCATCTGGGGAAAATGTCTTATCAGTTTCTATCTAAAATGATCAGTGTATATAGATATGTCTGTATGACTGTCTTTAAAAATCAAAACTGTATGTTGGACCCATTATGACTTATGAAAGGATTTTATGGCAGAAATGTTGTTCAGTTGTTACATGTTTATGAGTAAATGATACATAATAATATAATTCCACAACTCGGTACATCTCCGACCGTCAACATGAAGTAAAAATGAGCATTCCTGCACTAATATGAGCTCATGTTAATCCTAATAGCCAGTTCCTTATTGGTAAGATACAAGTCCACATTTTTTAACCTAAGTTGTATGTTATGCCTTCTCAACTTTACAAAGAAACTCAATTCACACTCATTTGTAAAAAAAGAAAAAAGAATCTGTATCTAAAGTTCTACCAGTATGTACTAGGGAATTGTTCATATACAGAATGCAAAACACAGTTATTTACACAGTAAGTAATGTTTATTTATATACCGCCTTTCACAGACCAGTCACAAAGTGGTTTACAATTGTTATTTTTTGGGCATTTGTCTCTCACTCCACACAGAGATGGGAGTGAGGTTACCAGTACAGAAGGCACATGCCAGACCTATTGTGCATATTTTTAGTGGTAGGGGAAACCGGAGTACCCGGAGGAAACCTACGCAGACACGGGGAGAACACGCAAACTCCACTCAGAAAGGCCCTGTTCCGACCAGGATTTGAACCCAGGACCTTCTTGCTGAGAGGCGAGAGTGCTATCCACTCAGCCACCGTGGATACTTATTTATCTGCAAAAAGCTATGCCTAGATTTGGAATTGATTTGTACAACAGTGTATATGTCTCAACAAAAAGAGTCTTGTAAAAGTCAAACCAGACCAGGCTTTCATCTTAGTAGAAAACATATTTCCCATCCAAGTACTAACCAGGCCTGACCTTGCCTAGCTTTCGAGATCAGACGAGATCGGGCAGTCTCAAGGTGGTATGGCCGTAAGCACAGCAAGTAGAAAATATATTCAATAGAAAGAGCCCTGTGAGTCACCATTCATCTCTTTGGGCTGAGAGCTGATTGGCTGAGTAAGGGTGGTCCTCTCTTTCTCACTGTTCAGTCTGAAAAAGCTGATCTGAAGATGTGCCCGACGCCAAACACATGCATGTGAAAACTATAGTGATAGAACCAAACAGTTTTGAGAGCGAGGAACTAGATAATAATAGATTTTATTTCATCGTTTCATTGTTTTGTGGTTTGGAAGTGAAGAAACCCAGCTTTAAGTGTCATCCTGATTTTGTTTTCTCTCAGACATAAACAACCTCGATCTCAGACGACTCACAAAAGAACTTCTCCTTTCTACACCAATGGCACAGTAACCGTAGACTTGTTTTACAGAGAAGCAGTGTCTCCGGTGTCACCAGTTTAACAACGCACTCGATATTTGGGATAAAACCCGGATCATAAGGGCCACAGTCGGGGTCGCGGTGCTGAGTGACAGACCAGGCCAGTCCTGCAGGAGCCATGCACGGAGGAGAAGGATGTAATGAAAGTCGGATGACCCTTCAGCAAATTCATGAAACCCAAACCGTATTTAGTCAGCAGAAAGTTTTGGTGGGACGAGGGAGGAACCTGCTCTGAATCTCAAGTTTTCACCCTGAAGACATCCACAACTCAACACAGCGGCGGAGTTACATTTGTCCTGTTTTGTCAGGGACCGTGAGGCGTGAGGACGTTCTGCGGGAAAGAAGATGCAGCGATTGCAACACGGACAAAGACAATCCATTAACTCACTCATTGGTTAAAAAAGGCAATCAGATTAACCAATAAGAATTTCAGGGATTATGCAAATGGAGGGATGTCCCAAAGAAAATGACAAAATGCCATTATTCTGATATTAATGGCCCTGCTCCTGAGTTGTGACTTCAGACGATACAACTCAGGAGGAGGCCAATAAGTGTACTCATGTGTATTGTACTTCATATAGTTACTGTTGTGTAATGTGTCTTTGTAACGGTATGTGCATTGCCAAGAAGTCAGCCACAATATTTTCCTGTATTGATATTTTAATGTAACCCACCCTGCCTTCTGATTGGACACATGCAATTCCAAATCAAGCAATGAAAAGCACATTTCCGCCTAATTTGTCTTCTAACTAATCTCACTGCAGGTGGTTATGCTAAGGGGAGGGACTACTTTTCAAATAGTTTATGTACATGATTCTAGTACAGGCCCATGTGGTCAGAATTATGCATTCTTTAAAACATGAATGACATCAGTGACATCCCCTTTAAAGCTGCATTCCTCATCTGTCCCTGTGGTGGGTCCACTTATATCTTGGGTTCATCCTGGATCTTTTTTTGTGTGCAGTTTGACATTTAAGTTGGTCTGTTTACATTGAAAAAAAGCCTGACTTAACGCAGATAATTACAAGGACTATCTTCTCACTGTAAAATGCTTTGAACCAAACTGACTGACATATCAAGCAAAGCGAAAACATATCGATAGCAAGAAGCAGGTTGTGGAGGATTTCACAAAGAGTGTGTTACCATCTGTTAGTGCATATCTGAGTTTCATTGTGATTGTTGCATGTTAAATGTTTGAGAATTCTCCTTCTCTGTCCTGTAGCCGAGGCTATACGGAGCAGAAGAGACGTATGCTCCTCGCTGGACATGTGTGGAATAGTGTGGGATATTTATATACATGTCACTGTCTCTGTCTCATGTCCTGAGGCGTGTGTACATGTCAGCGTGTATGTATGTGTGTGTGTGTGTGTGTGTGTGTGTGTGTGTGTGTGTGTGCGTGTGGTGACAGGGCTTCGGAGAGCGGCCCACCACACTCAGGGCCTTCGCTGCAGATTTAGAACGCTGCATTCCTACTTTTCAAAGACGAGCGACACGAGGGGACGAGGTGGAGCTGCTGGCACCGTGCCCACCCTCCGCCCTCCGCCCTCCGCCCTCCGCCCTCCAGACACCACACGGCTCCAAGAGATGCTTCACACTGGATTTAAATTGTTTATTTACAAACTGACTCAATCATGGCACGAGCAGAAAACACCTCTTTGCCACTCAACAATCTATATTATAACAAGTCTGCAAGTGCTTTAAGTATGTGTTTGTAAGGTTTATTTGAAGATTCAATTCAATGCCTTTCTGTACAGCCCTAAGTCACAACAGCAGTCTAGTACTCTCGAAGTAATTTAAAAAGTTTTCGATCACCAACAACACATCAGAGAATCAAACAGATTTACCGCAATTGTTTTGAGTTAAAATATATTTGCACATTGATTTAAAAAAATTAAATTAAAAAATACATAATACACGGCCTCATAACTTCAGTTTTAAGATCATGCCAAAAAAAATGCTATTGTTGAATAATAAAAATGCACTAGAAATATACAAACGGTATAGAACAATACGTATTGGTTTGCAAAGAGTTGGATTTCATTTTTGAATACATACAAAGCTTTCGGCATGCATTAAAAAAACTAGAGATGCAGTTGAAAATACATGCATGTGAAAACTGGTGATTGAACCAAACAGTTTTGTGAGCGAGAGACTAGTTTCATGGATTCCATTACAGAGTTCATTTTTGTGGTCTGAACGTTAGGTACTCCAGGTTTTATGCCATTCCAGGTAAAACAGAAACATCTGGAGACATCGTGGTGCACTTTAAACCATCACACCCGTTTTCTGATTTGAATATCAGAGACTTTTAAGGGGCGTGTGGGTGGGTGTGGGTGGGCGTATGTCGTGTCAGTGCCTGTCACTCAGCCTCTGACAGACACGGCGGCTGTGGGAACACTGGACAGGGCCATCCGGGGTCTCCATGGCCCAACACGGGGGTCTTTTATGGGTTCATCAGCCCAGAATCCCCCCCTCTTGGAGCAGACTGGCACATGAATGGAGAGATCATGTCGGAGCAGGAGATGGACCCCTGACAAGAGCCCAGAGACAAAAGGGAGGGGCAGAATGAACTTGGGGTGAGCTGTGTTTGATGGGGAACATTCATATTAACTATACTTCACATCAATAAAAGTACTTTCTGGAATATTAGGCGTACCTGTTTATAAGCTGCACCACCTAAATAAAACAAGAGGAAATTGTCCACACACAGTATAACACTAGCAAACCCATGGAGGTGCCATTTGGCACTTCTACCTAAAAAGCCCACCACGGTGCCAAATGAAACTCAAGGATTTTAAGTAACAAACTAAATCACCTGTGAAACGGCCAACTTTGTAAGTAATAGGCCATTATCACAGGCTGAGCTGAAAGTTGCTCATCCATCTTTACTTTGTTTCGTCGGGAGTGGGAGGATCTGATTAGTGATAAGGTGTTAATCTAGTGTCATTGCTGGACTTTAGTTAAAAAATATTAATGAAAATTATAAGTGATTGAAAGAAAACAACTAGCAACGGTCTATTTCAATGTATACATTTACATTGTTTACAAAATATATATGCTACTTAAGTTTTTCTCAGTGTCTTTGGTGCATTTATCACTTTAATTCTTCACATTTTGCCGACAGTTAGTGCATTTTATCAGAAACATTTAGTTACAAAACTGCAAAACCTTGGGGATAAATGCCAATAAGTGCACTCACCTTCTCAAAATGAAAAGTTTATTCCTCAAAAGCAAGTCTTCATGTCGAGTAAACTGTCTGTCTAAATAATATGTCTTAACAAACATGGAGTATGAACAACACACACCATTGTGACACTTTACTCTCTGGTTTTCAAAGCAAAATATTGATCTTGGTGAGCATGGACAGCTGAAAACTACACTCACTACTGTTTTTGGTAGTAAAAGAATTTATACTGTATGTACTGTAGGTGTGTGTGTGTTTGTGTTATTTAAGCTGAAATTCTTTGCAATTCTTCAGCATTTCGAAAGTCAAAGGATAGAGACTTACTTTCATTATGGTAGGAGTTGTGGATATAAAACACACAAAAAAGATAAAGTAATGATATAAAAAGATATAGGAAATGAATTAGTTTGACAGATTTTGGTTTTGAACAGTTTTGTATGTGATGACCAAAGCAATGAAATGAGGACTACTGGTTTTACAGAAACTATTCAGTCGTGATAAGTATGTTTCATTCTGATTGACAGGACAGAAGCAAATGTTAATGTTATAAAACAGCAGAGAACTGTATGAAAGTAACTGATACATGTCCAAAAGCATTTGTAAAGTGTTCAAAGGAGAAACTGCCGCGATGATGTCACACACGACTCAATGTTGTGGAGGTTCTACCGTAATGATTTTTTGTATGTTTTTCTACGTAAATACTGTATGTGTACTATTTTTGTTGCAGAATGCTGTAGAATTGCAAAGAGCATAAGCAGTAAATATGTGAACATACAGTACATACATATGTATCACTAAATACAGTCACAATGAAAACATGACTAAATCATTTGACTGTTGTTCATAAACACTGATGTCAGGACTTATTCTTTTGAGACACAGACCGTTTCATTGACATGAAGACTTTCTTTTGAGGAATTAAGTTCATTTTGAGAAAGTGACTTATCCATGAGGTTTTGCAGTTTGCACTCATTGTTCTGAGAAATGCACTAACTGTTGTTAAAATGTGAAGAATTATGTGAAAAATGCACCAAAGACACTGAGAAAAACTGATTACAAAATATATACAGCGCATTCTCAGGGTACACAGCACATGTGTATATGTGGTCTCACAGACTACTGTAGTACTCTCTTGCAGCTCTCCCTCCCCCGCACGAATAAACAAAGCCCACCCCAGCCCCCTGCTGTTATAAGTCATTACCTACATTTGCAAATCAATACATGCAAATGTTAGCAGCCAACCTAGCAAGTTAGCTCCCTCTTCTCAAAACAGGGACCAATTTTGGTTGGGTTTTCTAGTGTTTTAAAGGGATTCTGATTTGAATATTGTCGTCACAAAACAATGGAACTATGACGTAAAGTCCTTGCTCTAAAACGGCTTCTATCACTATTTCTCACTTGCATCTCAGCTTTTTCAGAGAGAAAGGTAAAAGAGAGTGGACCCTCCTCTCTCAGCCAATCAGCTCTCAGCTCAAAGAGTCACAGAGCTCTTTCTTACAACCATGCAAAAGATATGATATGTTTTCTAAAGGTTTAGTTTTAGAACATAAAAGTAACCTTTAGAATTCCACAATAGAATCCAAGCATTATCCATAATGTATAGGAATGAATGTCAGTGGCACAACAAAATGAAGTCTCCATAAAATAACTTTCAGAATGGAATGAAAAACCAGAGTTTAGAGCAGATTGTGGAACATTCCTGACAATATCCGTTTCACAGGAAAAGCAAACGATGAACTAGGCACATCGAGAACAACCCCACCTCATTCCAGGCACACAATCTGCACTCAGTGAAACCCAGGCCTAGTGTTGTGCGTTTTTACTTGTGCTTGTGTTTCAGCGCTGCAGGTGAAGTGTGCTCCTATAAAAGCCCTTTGTGTGGAGTTGTGTCGTGGCCGGCGGAAAGTACAGTATTGGTAAACAGATCAGGTAGCAATGCAGCAGCAGCTGTAGGGCCCACAGATAGGGCAGAGATAGAGGAGGAGGCAAGAAAGTCAGTCCCAACGGAAAAAAGCATTTATAGTGAAAGGTAATCACATCACTTTGGGTTGTTGTACAGTAATGCTTGACATGAAACAGTTTTTGACAGGTTTCTGACGTGGCGGATCTGGATTATTTGCATTTTTTTTACTAGGCCCTTTCATTGTCAATCAATCAACTTGTATGTTTGCCTTTCCTACACAAGGCAACTCAATGCACCTCACAACCCACATCATATCAGGCATAAATCAGAAACATTTAAATCTACATAAATATTAAAAACATGATTTAAAACATGATTATAAACAAACATTAAGAACACAAGAAAACATAAAAATATAGAAAAATAATCATATATGTAATTAAAAACCTTAAGACATTAAAATCACACATAAATAGCCAAAGTACATTGAAAAGAGGAAAGATTTGGTACATAAGTGTAGATCAATGTTTAGTGCAGTTTCCCAAGGATTAAACGCTGTGGGGTCAAAGGCTATACTTGAGAAGAACATTAATTTTTCTATGATCACTCCTTTTTGGAGGAATGTGCATGTAAATATTAGTTATATCTTTGCAGAAATTGTAATATTTGTATGATTATTATGATTATGTTGATCTGTTTTGTGCAAAGCTGTTATCACCTGAAGCAATGCACGTTCCATTCATTCTTGATCACAGTAAAACATTAACATTTCTGAGAAAAATAAAGTAAAATAAAATATAATAATAAACAGCCCAAGCTAGCCATTATAAAGGTGTATGGGAGCATTCATAGTTAACATTTGAATTCTGTTGGAGGTAAGAGATGCCAATTCTCATACGTTATCGTCCATACACGATAAGTTTTACACAGTTCATGAGTCAAACTTTCACCTCTAAATCACTCTTACAAAGCAGATAACAGCCTCTGAGCTCCAGGTTATCTGTGAGGCTGGATTTAGGTTTCTTTAGTCCAGAAAAGCCAGCTTAAAATCATCCTCTCAAAACATGTGTTACCACGCAATCGCCCTTTTCCCCCAATCCGCCATCTTGTCTCTTTCACAGATCTCCATAAATCAGCGTCTTACATTGCCCTTTTATGTACGGCTTATTTCCGAAGTGACAAATTTGCTGGAGAACAACACCGGACGTCCCCATGGAGATGAGCATCAATCTCACTGAAAACATATGGAGCCCAAAACATTTATACTGCCGCCACCTCTAACCTCTATAACATGCTTTAGGGGCCTCCTCCTCCAAACGCAGACGTATTTATGGTCCGGACAGGGCTTGGTCCAAAGAAAACCAAGATTTTACACCCAACATTCCTCAAGTTCAAACCCTGGCAGCAAAAACAGAGGGATCTTAAAGGATGTCTCCCCTACGTTCACTTGTTTACGTTGGTAATTGACTTAATAAGGCATTAGTCTCCATTAGACGGACAACAGGGTAACAATATGATGCTAACAAAAGCATTCCATCGGCTTTCACACTCAGAGATGACTTATTCTATCGCCAAGATCTCTACAATCAAACACACTCCTATTCACTTCTTACAGTATATATGTGAATGAATATATAGCAATATGTAAGATTTTCATGTCAAGTCATCATTGAAAGGACCTAATCTATCAAAATGGATAATTAAACCTTGCTCTTTTGGAATAGTTCTTTATCTGAGAAAGTTTTACAGCCACTAAATCTTGTTATTGTTTTAATTTCAATGTCCCGCTTTCCACTATTTTACCAATCAAAGTCTGTGATCCAGGTTGCCAGAACTCACAGCATCAAGCTTATCTCACTGGTAAAGTAAAATGTGGCAGCTGTACTAAAAAAGGTCTCGTTATGATTCCCAAATCATTCACGACAAAACAAGGAATAAAACAAGGAGTTCTGTTGGGGACACCTTTGAGAAAAAAGTCTTGGTTATAGATTTGTTGTTGACAAAACTCTTGTCTATTCAAATTTCATGGTCCCAGCTGGATTCGTCTGCATATCTGGCAACCTGAGTCAGGGAGAGCGGGAGATGCTGCAGTACCACCTCCTTTAAAGAAGGTTTCAACAGTAGAGCCTTCATTGTACATCCAAGATAAGATACAACTTTAATGATACACAAAGTGGGGACATTTCAGTGTTGAATCGCACATTACAGTATTTCAGTGGGAATGAAGAGCACAGAATAGATGGCTGTGCAATGTTGAAATCCTCAAAAAAACACTACATAACATAATATTACTTATGATTCCTTGATGAACTTTCAATTTGGTTCCCAGTTTGGCCTGAAAAGGACAATGAATGAATTTTAAGAAACTGTTAAGACAAAAAAACTTCTAACATTTGTAGTCCAACTTCTAGACTCCAAAATCCAGGATATATTGAGTGACCTGTTGCGAAGCCGCAGCCCTGGTGAGCTCACTCATTTGTTATTCATGGTTTCCAACTCCCTGTACAGATGACATTTTGATGACAATTCTACATTCAAAGAATTTGCTATTTAGCTTTAAATCTGTAATATAGAGCTGAATCTTCCTTACTCTGAAATTCATGGACCACAAACACGCTACAGTTTTGCTTCTCAACTGGAACAATGTCTGGATCCACCATTGCCCAATAATGAGCCAAATTTAGTGTAGAAATAACCCAAATTAATTAAATAACCCAAACTCAAATGACATGTAAAAGTATGAATACAATAATTCCAACAGACTCTGTACTCAAGAAAAATGGATAAAACAATAACATATCTATCACAAGAAACAGGTGCTGAACCATTGTATATAAAGTGGGTCAAACCAGGAGAGAGAGGAATGCATTGGGAGCCTTCGAAGGAAAAATAACTCATTTGGAGAAATGCTCCTGAATCCAGGACACTTATTATTAAGGTTAAGATGAAGTTAATTTATCCCTGAAGGGCATTTGTCCTCTGCATTTGACCCATCCTGCAAGAGCACCAGGGCCTCTGTCTGCAGCAGTGGTCTCGGTAGTGTAGCCCCCGAGGGCAATCTCCATGTGATGATGCTCGACTTGTTCAGAAGAGCTGGAGGATTTTAACTGTTTGACTGTTTTTAAACTGGGATTCGATCCCAGGATCAGTGCTAACTACTGTGGCAACGTTTGCACAAACGTTTCCTGACATTTTCTTACATATTTTACTTTGATTTATTTCTGTCACTAATCTAGAATTCCCTGTTTTTTCATGAATAGTTGATTCATTCAAGTGTAAATGGCCATTCATTCTCACAATAATTGTTAATTACGGCCTACTGCACAAACTTTTGGGTCCAGATCCACCAGTTGAGAACCACTGGTCTGTGTGATATAAACCCAGGTTAATTCCTTCCCTCGGCCTCTTGAGTGTCATTACAGTCGGCTGCAGTCTCCACAGAGAGCAGTTTAATTGGTGTTAGCCAGTAGCCGGTGTGGGCCCATCTGCCGGCGCTGGTATCCGGACCTACTGTTATTTCGGGGGTAAAGCGCCTGTGGCATGGTCCTCTTCAATGGGCCAGAGCGAGCAGAGGGCCCCATGGCTAATCTGCTAATGTATTCCAGAGGTCAGGAGGGTTTCACACCAAATCAATGCAGGGATTTACTCAGCTTTCCCAGGAATGTGCCCCATCCGCACGCCGCTCCGGGGAAAACATCCACCTCTGCCGTCCCCCGAGCGGACAATTTTCCGCAGCATTTAACCACAAAACAAGGAAGCAACCACTGGACAAAAAGACAGTCCCTGGTGTTTTTCTTTGGACTGGCAGCTGACAAAAGTGCGGGGCAGGTGCGGCTTGGATGGAGTCACATCATGGCTGTGGATAATCTGACTTCATCTGCCACTTTTCTTACACCCCTCTTCTCTCTGTACATCCCATAAGTCTTCTGCTTGATCTGGACAACCATAAAGTCAGCGTTTGATTCGTCTAAGATTTACACTACGCTACAGTTGTGTGTGTGAGTGTTTAGCGACGTGTTAGAGTCAAGGTAGATCTGCTCACAGTTTTTGTCTAGAAAACCAGTTTAAAAATATCCTCAGCATTTTAAGATGAAAAGTAGAAGACATTCCATTCAAATTGTGTAGGTGGAATAGTTGTTTTCAATTAGAAAAAACCACAATGATCCATGGATTGTTATCGTTTGTGGGTCCATGGATCAGCGGCAGTCACAAGCAGGATCATAAAGCTATATCGCATAAAAACAGGAAACATTTCACCAACGTGAGCATTATATTATAATAGAGGCTATTGCTTGTTGCTAATGTGGCCAAGTTTCTACTAATGGTTACTAGGTCATCCTGTTTGATTCTCTGGACTGTTGTTGGTGAATCGGCCACTGTTTAAAGTCCTCCGAGACAAATGCTATTGCGATTTAGGGCAGAATCAAAATAAATGGAATTGAATACACTTTTTACATTATATTTACTATACATTAATTCTATGTGTTCAACTAACTCAATCTTTCGAGTTATGAAAATAAATAATCCATCCAATACAAACAGAATCTGGTGTTTGCACATGATTGGTTTTCATCCCGACTTCACCTCTCAGCCACATGCCCCATTTCATGCTACAGCTGTCCTATCTAAAGGCCTTCAGGGGATAAAAAATAAAGAAATAAACTTGATAAACATATGGTAAAATAAGCTTACCGTTTTCTACGTCCACATCAGTGGGGGCGGGTCCCGGCTCATTAGTAGCCAAAATGATGTGCGCTGACATGCTGCAATACCACCCCGGGCCGATGGGGGTGGACCCAGAATAAGAATTAGCCAATGCTAACAGATAGCATCTTCTGACCTCTCAAAAACCTCTTTACAGGATGGTCCAAAAGTTGGCTCTTGGCCCAAAGCTCCGTTCCACATGTGTTTCAATGCTGAGGGGAGGGAATTTATTTGGACCACTCTAGTTTACTCGCTGTGAATTTTTGAAGTCTCTCGTTCAAATGAATGGAGCTCTCGCCGGCTGACGCATGCGCAGATGTGTTTTTTCACAGCTTTCTTGTGGGCGGGACCACTCGCAGCAATTTTGGATTGCTCCAGTAGAGCATATTTTTTGGCCCATTAGTTAGAACAGCGGAGACAGGCGTGATTACGTCCGATAATATTTATATTCTATGGTCCACATGATTAGAATACCAACAGTTGACAGGAGGTGATGTGCTCTGTATCTTTAGCATGTGGATAGACATGTTTTACAGTGTACTATGAATTTTTGTTTATTATGAACTGACTACAAAGAGATGGCAGTTCAGCTTGGAATAAAAAAATGCAACAAAAGTAAAATGTATCCAGCTTTGAGTGAAAATAAAAGAGAGAGAGAGAGAGGGCATTTGCAGCAGTAACCTCTTCACATCATAGGAAGAGTTTGAACCGAAGAGGGTCAGATGATAAAGAACAGAAAAGCAGAGAGGCGTCCTGCTGAGTCACCGATGAGACAAGGTTAAGTCTTCGACTCAGATTTGCAACAAAGATACAGCTACAAAGAGAAGAGAGCCGTTACTGCAAAATGAATAATCATAGCTGCTTTTCAAGTTAAGAGTGTTGTCTGGTTTTGACAGCCTGACCTTGTGTTGACTGATACAAACTGCCAATCCCTCACGCCACATTCATACAAAGAAGATGCTCGCACAGAGAGACAGCACATTAAAATGGGAACTGCCAGCTTTTGTCTAACATTTCGACCACAATTTGTATTTTTCGATCCAGAAAAGTATTGGGTAATTCTAGGGTGTACTCATGCGGATTATAATCATTTTCAACATTTACTTGGAGAAATACGCATTTACGGACAACGAACTGGACAAAGGGGAAGACAAAGGATATAGATATGTATTTAAAGTTGTGGTACCTACATTTCAGAGATAAACCACAAAAACATGAACTATTATGTAATAAAAAAATCCACCTAACGAGTCCTGAGGGCTCAAAAGGTTGGTTCTATCACTAGTTTCCTCAAGCTAGTATGTTTTGGCCTCTATCACTGCTTTAGAGCAACTTTTTCAGACCTCCCTTAATCAGCTCTCATCCCAAAGCATCACATAGTATGCAAAAATAACATGTGTTCCAACAGGATAAAGACAGCATGTGTGGTCTGATTTGTTCATTTTTCAGTTTTACAAGACTCCTGATCTTGGGGCAACCAAGATATCGGCCGACATAGTTGGTACCAGAGCTTTACCCGTCAGCCTCATATGGTCTCACTTTCCACTCAAAAAAGATTTAATAACAGCATCTTTTGGTAAATTGTTTTTATCAACACCATAACAAACAACATAAGAGTGGAGTGGAGTTATGGGTTGCCAGATTTTTAAACCAACTTCATAGCAATCCGTTTTTGGTCTGATGATCTAAATCTAGATCAAAGCCCTTATCCACGGCTTCCTCTTTGCCTCTTGTCTCTGGAGTGCTGGTATAATTCTGGTCCATATAAAAAAATACAACAAAATCTTCCAACCTTTGCCCGTCGTCATTGTTGCATAAATCAAAAGCAGCATGAGTCGATCTGGTCCCTTTGAGTCTGTTTTGTGCCAAAAGTGTGTGATGAAGAGTGTGATTCATGCTGAAGGTGAAGGGTGCTGCTCCAGGTCAGGGGATAAAACACGTCCTTGTCCTGTCAGAGGAGACACAAGAGAGAGCAGCCTCCACCGCAGCCTCCACCGCAGCCTCCACCGCAGCCTCCACCACAGCCCCAGCCCCCGGCCCTGTTTATACACAGGCTCTTCACTCACGCTTCAACAATGAATAATGTTTTTAGTTGTGCCTGCATTCCAAAGAGGGGTTCTTTGTTTTTTTTGTATCATACACAATGCATAGCTTATGTTTGAAAGAAGTGGAATATTGGTCTGAAAAGTCAGCGTCTGAACAGAAACTAGTGGAGGGAGTATTTATTGATGAAATACTGCAAATCTGAGACCATATACAAGCGTTTACCTCAGCCAACCTCCTTTATAAACCTTGTGTATTGTGATATATTGTATCATTCTGTTTGTCAAATTATGTTAATGCTGGTGTTGATAAAGAAACTATACTACTCGACCAGAAAAAGGTACCTTGCCCTCTCCAGATGGGCGGAGAGATTCAAGTATCTCGATCCATCTTGCTCACTGTGTTTCCGACTCTCACCCCCTCCCTGACCCCGCCCCCCTCTGACAGCCACATTGGGTCGGCTGTAGGAGGTGCTTCATCCCGAGAAAAAATCCGTGCTTTATACAAAGCACAAATGTGTCTATCCAACTGTCTGTGAAACTGTATGTTATTGCTCTCTGCTGTTTATTCTACTGTTTGTCGCATGGCGCCGTAAAGATGGCGCCGTGGCAAGAGCTCTGGTGTGTGTCGTCTTCTCTGTCTGGTGCACACCGGGGTAGTCTTGCACAGTTTTCCAATGTGGTTTTACTGCAAATGGCAAATAAATGAATCTGAATCTGAGTATCTCAGGGTCTTGTTCTTGAGTGAGGGAAAGATGGACCAAGCGTGTGGAAAGATGTGGTCCCTGTATTGGACTGTTGTGGAGACAAAGGAGCAGCGTCTGCACACAGAGCTGCATCAGACTGTTGTGGTGAAGAGGGAGTGGAAAAGCAAAGCTCTCCAATGTATCGATCTACTTTCCCTCCCTCACCAATGGTTAGGAGTTTTGGGTAATGACCGAAAGGACAGAGTGGCTAGAGATGGGAGAGGAAGGAAGGGATTTTTATATTTTCATCTTTCTTTTAATGTACTGTGATTATTTATGATTTTAATCTTGTTTTGTTCAGCACTTTGAGTTGCCTTGTGTATGAATTGTGCTATACAAATAAACTTGCCTTGCCTTGAGGAGCTCAGTCACACGAGGTGGATCAAGCATCTGTTTCAGTTGTGTCCTGCCTACACCTGGCCTGGGAACGCCTCAGGATTACCCCGGAAGTGCTGGAGGAAGTGTGTGTGCATAGAGAAGTCTGGCCATCCCTGCTCAGACTGCAGATGGATAAAGTGGAAGAAAATAGATGTTTTACTGCAAATTAATTAAATCAACTTACTCTGAATATGACAGTGGCTCAGTTGGTAGAGCATTGGCCTTTGGGCCTGAAGGTCGTGGGATCGACCTATAAGACCTACCTCACGACTCCCACTGATGACTGCTGTCTTTGTGTCCTTGGGCAAGACACTTAACCCCACTTTACCTGACGCCCCCACTGAAGGATCAAGGCTCCTGTGGACTCACCACCTGCAGGAGGATCAGTGAGGGGCTGGTGCTCTGTGTACTGGGTGCAGCTCTGACTGCCACCCTCCTGACCCAGAAATGGATTAAGGGGAAGAAAATGGATGGATGAATCTGGATATTGGTCTGGATATTGACTTTCTTTACCCCTTCATGTATCCCTCAGAGTCTAGGATTATCTAATGATCACAGCGAGTGTATAATAAAGTGGGGAGAAACACAGGAATAAGAAAATAACATTTATTATTTTTTAAATGTAAATGTTTGTAGAATTACTAAGAAGAGTCAACTGATTTAATTTAATTTAATTGATTATAAATGATTGTACACCTCAAACCAACATCAGACATTCATTCATATTGTGCTGTTTACTTGATGAGATCATTTGTTTTAGGACACTAAGCATCTTTCATCAGTCTACCATCTTTACAAAATCAGGAGCAGAGTGAGAGTTCCCTGAAGCTAATATAAGTAAATCCATCGTTCAATAATGTCAACAAACACAAGACACTGAAGATACAATAAGAATAATACATGCCGTTTTCTAGACCAGCAGCTGTAACCTCATGTCACCGAGGCCACCTTCACTCAGCGCATCCATAAATCACTTCAGGCCTGAGTCTCGCCAACTGTGACCTCCGCAACTCACATATTCACAAAGTTCATTCACTAACTTTACTCAATTTCATTTAAACATTTTGTCTCCTTATCTTTGTGGTCATATGGGAATGGATAATGTGTGAAGAGAAGATGCTATAGTTTTTAATACATCACTGTTTCTCTAGAGCCCAAATCACAAAAGCAATGATTTCTCCAAACTTTGTAAAGATGATTGATTTAACCAAAAACTGGCATTGGTCACATGAATGAAGCAGATTAGTTATTAAGAGATGGGAAGTGAGTTTTTCTTAAGCATTTGTTCACTTAAAATAGATATAAAACTAAAGCTGCTTGTTCCAAGTGCAATCCTGAAGAATGAAAGTCCTTTTTAAAGTTCAATCTGAAGAGACCAAAGACACGATAAATACATTAAAATGATTTATTTGTTTGGCGCATTGACCCCGGCAGTGACACTTGCAGCTATGAGATCGATTGCAGCTGAGATGATCTCAGATCCCCCGGGGTCAATCACTGGTGGTGGCTAGAGTATGGCGTGAATGGGGCGTAGGCGGAGCAGGAGTGGGAGCCTAGAGCGGGAGCCAGAGCGGGAGCCAGAGCGGGAGCCAGAGCGGGAGCCAGAGCGGGAGCCAAGAGCCAGAGGGGGTGCTGGGGAGGTGGTGGGTGTTTAAGAGCCTCAGGAAGCGTTGTTTGTCAGGAAGTGGTTGCCTTTTAAACTGCCCGCTTTGCTCTGAGAGGGTTGGCAGGAGGCTGGCCTGGCTGTGTGATTGGCTGAGGCTCGAGGCTGGCAGAGCTGTGTGATTGGCTGAGGCTCGAGGCTGGCAGGCACTCGGTCTTTCAGTCTGAACATCCGCTTGAGCTTCATTATAGCAAATGCAGTGCCTTTATTTAAGTATTTTAAAAATTGTCCAAAGCTATTTGTGTAGTCACTTTTCCTATTAGATTCAAGCTGTTTCATGAATAGTACATGTAGTTTGATCCAAAACAAAGAAACATGAAAAGGACTAATCAGTAATATGTTTTTGTCCCAACAAAAAATATGCTATTTGATGCTTTGGGCTGAGAGCTGATTGGCTGAAGGAGGGTGGTCCTCTCTTTTTCACTTTTCTATCTGAAAAAGTTGAAGTAAA
Organism: Knipowitschia caucasica; assembly: GCA_964034765.1. Classification (NCBI taxonomy): domain Eukaryota; kingdom Metazoa; phylum Chordata; class Actinopteri; order Gobiiformes; family Gobiidae; genus Knipowitschia; species Knipowitschia caucasica. Next base: position 33,518,163 of record OZ035835.1, read on the forward strand.
AAAGAGGCCAAAAGATAGAATCAGAATCATTTTTATTGCCACGTAAGTAACAGGAAGTCACAGACTTGGAAATTGCTTTGGCTCAGTGCATCAGTCAAAGAAGAGAGGTAAAGAATAGAGAATAGAGTAAGGCATAATAAAAATAAAAAAAGATTAGCATACACTTCTACGGTATAAATTTGTTAATAGAATATTACAATTGCAGTCACTATGTACAATATACAAGTGCACATGGTACACACAATATGCAATAGGCAGGGCAATAAGGTGACATGCAGTAAAGTGACGTTATGATGGCGCCAATTCACATGGATGTGAATTTCATGATATCACCAAACTGTTTTGAGATTTAGGACCTATAGAGGTTATTACATACTTATGTTTTTGTAGTTTGAAAGTTTGGTACCCCAGCTTTAATCCTGAGTTTGTGTCCCCACAGAAGGTTACCGTTTGTCATTCTGTCTCCTCTCTGAGCCGAGACCTCCGCCTCTTAAACTTGATGAATGTTTGCTGTGTGATGGATGTGCCAAATTTTATATAGTCGTCAATGAAAGACTCCTGATCGGTCACTTTTACCACAGCACATTGTACAAGGGGAGGAGAAGAGTGGCTGAAGTTAAAGCTGGGGTATCAAACTTAATGCACCTGGTTAATGAAATCCAGCTAACTAGTCCTTGCTCATTCCCTATACATTTCTGTACTATCACTCGGGTCATTTTCAAAAGTAGTTTTTGGGCCTCTGGGACAAACAATATGTATTATTCATGAAGCGTAAAAAGTTAGGTACCCCAGTTTAAAGTGAGACAGAATTACTGTAGTGTTTTAAATGGTATGTATCTTTTCATCCTTGATTTCTATGAACATGGACAAAACAGAATTACCCAAAACAAGCATGATTCAATCAAAATACAATGGGAATGTTGCATGACTTTATAACATTTGGAAATGTCAAAGCTGGGGTACCAAACTCTTTTCATTAATTATAGGCCGATATGTTGTTTGTACCCAACCCAGCCCTTTATCTTGTAAAATTATCAAATCAGCCTACAACATGCTGTCATCCTTTCATTGGAAAAGATTGTCTTTTGCATATTTGCAAAAAAGAGCCCTGTGAGTCATTTTTTCATGCTTTGGGCTGTTTGGCTGAGAGAGGCTTGGTTCATTTTTTTGTATAAGAAAGCTGATCTAAAAATGTGACAGAGGCCCAAATACATAGATGTTAAAACTAGTGAAAGAACTTTTGTTTGTGGCTAAAATGTTTGGTGCTAAACCTTCTTTAAAAAACAAACATTTGAATGTATTATCCTATGCTTATTATTTTAGCAATAATACTGAAGTTGTCACGTGGTTGCATGAAGAAAAAGGGAACCCAAAATTCAGGACTGAAAATCAAATGTAATTTAATAAAAATCGAAATCCAGAGAGACAAAGGCACAAAAATCCAGAACTGAAAAACTAGACAAGACAAACTTGGTAGAGACAATGGACAGACAACAAGTGGGGAAAAGCACAGGGTATATATATATACACACACACACACAGGAGACACAGGTGGATCACATTAGGGCGGGGCTAACAATCAACAGGACACACTGGAATCAGGAAAACTCGAAATACAAGAGAACTAAAAGTAAATAAAACCAGGTTAAAATAATCCCAAAAGTCCACACCATGACAGAAGTCTGGAGTTTCTGTGGCCTCTCTACATTTTACCGCCTTTAGTAACAATCTCACTGTCTCCACATCATCAATAAATCAACTCACAAACTGCTGCTTCTGCCACTCCCATTGAGTTAGGGGCAGGACCCTCCCAGTCAGCCCCAGCCCTTGTCACCTTTGTCTGGGCTCAAAGCTGCAGGTCAGAGGCCAGGGCCCACCATTTCTCCACCTATCAACTCCTCTGACAGCATTGATCGACAAAAGCACTAGAACAAAAGCCTTGTTGGGACAAAATTAACAGTGGATTTTTCACCTCAGCAGGCTGTCAAGAGAGAGATGGAAATATGAAAATGGGCAGTGAATGAGTATGACAGCCGGAGTGTGTGATTTTACATGACAAAAACTGTGTCATTGTCTTTTAGGTCTTTGTTTTCATGGCTGTGAGAATGAATGAGTAGACAGTTGTTTGCTGACAGTACATTGCAGACTAATGTGAACCAACCTCTTTAATTGGAAGGAAATTGTATGATAATGTTGTCCAATGTTGTTTTTTTATGAGCATATGTAATAAAAGTCTGCATCTATTTAGAGCTTTTTCTTCTCAGAGAATGAGGAAGAATGTTGCAAATATTGTCTTCTATACTCCATAACAGCAAAACACCCACCAGCTTCTGAAAGTTGTGAAAACTGCTTATTATATAGTGGTGAATAATAAGATGTGAGGAATATGTGAGAAAGTGAGGACTATTTCTGGACTGCTGCTTCTTGCTTAAATCCGTTTTTCACATTTTTAACCAATATGCTACCTTTTAAAGCTGGGATGTCTGACTTTGTAATAGTGTATTTTGTTAGTGGCTCTAAAACAAGTTGGTTCCATCACTAGTTTTCACGTGCATAGTTTGGTCTATGTGAAACCGAAAAGACCATCCTCAATCAGCTCTTGCTTTTTAGTAAGATGAATATTGTGTTTTGATATTCTCCATATTTTGTATACATGAAACAAAATCAAATAGATACCCCAGGACAGAAGAGTAAGGAGGTATGTTTTGCCCTCTTTGGAGAGACGGTCAAGCCTTATTTTTGACAATTAATGAAAAACACCACTAAATCAAAGTATATTCTTGCCATTTAGATTGTCAGAATATAATTTTATTGATGCGTGTCGGCCCATTTGGTAGGTAATATCCTTCTGGTGTCATTAATTACAACCAGGAAGTCAAAAATATAGAAAAGCTGGAATGAATTGGGAAAACTTCTTAAACGTAATCTTCTTGTTTTGGGGAAAAGTAAAGTAGAAATTGCCATAGGTACTTTTAAGCGTGAGTAAAAATCAGCCATTTAGCCAATTTTGAATTCAAATCAGTATTTTATAGCATGTTACCTGTGGGTGAACCAATTTGGACAGGCCTGGTTTATATAAGATAAAGGAGGAGGGAGCCGCAGTCTGGGCATAAAGTGGGCGTGGTTTACGGTCTGAACACGAGGATTCCCAGGAGTCATTTTACAGGTGTGTCTCCTTCACTTTCACTGCTGTCACTGAGCCAATCCCACAGCTGCAGAAACCACAGCAGAACTCCCGCAAACACACTATTATTATGACCCGTTCCCACTATGTCACAGTGACTTTTATATGGCGCACAGATCCACAACATGTCATAAATGTGAAGGCTGCTGTTTGTACACGTATGAGGCGACACATATCAGGATACAAATACATCTGTTTTACTTCATAACACCTGTAGGCAGTGTCAGACCCTCGCACCTCCACCTTCTCCGCTCCTTGTAAATGTATATGTATGTGCTTTGACTTTGATGTATTTTAGGAGTAAACTAAAAATGTCTGCGGAGACTGTGGGGTGGATTGGGTTTCTGGCGTTATCGTGGACTTTTAATTTTTTATTTAATTCATTTATTTCATACTCATAAACAGATATCAAGTATTGTAATTCAAAGTATTTCATATTATACATAAAGCAGTGTTTAGGGTATTTGATGGACTTTTAAATGCTTTTAAGGTTGCTAAGTACATTGGCACATACTGTATTTATAAGTAATGTATGTATATGTGCTGTGCAAATAAATGTATTCAGATTTATGCAGAAAATCCAGTTCAAATCCAGGTTTGAACATGGCCGCAGCGGTTAGTGTTTCACAGCAAGAAAGTCCTGGGTTTCGATTCCACCTCCCATCAGTGTGTGGAGGGAGAGGGAGAATGCTGCAACAATTGTGAAGTGTTTCTTTGACTGTCTGTGAAAGATGCTGTAAAAATAAAAATAATACTTTATAACAGGTTCTGTTTAGCTGTACATACAACTGAAAGATTGTATCCACCCTGGTTTTGTTGTTCCGGGATTATTGTTCCGGGATTATATACGTTTTATCTGTGTTTTTGAATGTCCATGTAGGGTTTTAATGTTTCCTTTCTCTTTTTATTTCACAGTTCTATTAGGAACTGTGAAATACTAATACACTTTATTATTATCACATGACATGGCTCGTTAGCTTCCTATCAACCAATCAGCTTTTGGCATCGTCATCACCAACAAACCGAATTACAATCTCTGTATATGAAATGCCACCGAGCTTGAAAAAAAAGACGTTAAAAAAGTGTCAAACAGGACATGTTTTGAACAGCACTATGCACATGGATCCGATAATTTAATAAAATAAATGACGTTGGATGTGTTGACAGATCTAAAAAGTCACTTTCAGTATTTGCATGGAAACCTGTTGTGACAAATCGACTATATTCGACAGTTCCTTCATGACTGACACCATCACCAACCAGATTTTATCGAGCCTGCTGCACGTGACAAACAAAACATGTCTGCACAAGCTCTCCATTTTAATAAGTGCACCAATTCAAAGATTAGCACAGACAATGGTTGCACAAGAGCGTTTCTCTACACTTTGATCCTAATGTTTTTGATGTTCCAATGTTTGTCACAGCACCATTATTAGGTGACGGTTTTAGCAGATTTAACTGTAGCTGGACTGGTGTCAAATGCAATAAATGTCCTGGAATCCCCCCTGCTCAACTGTGGACTTAAAAAACAGAATGGAGAAAGATCTGAGGTGAGTTTTGCCTAAAGCCACAAAAACAAAAGGCACTGTATAAGCCATGAAAGTACTGTTTTACCAATTAAATGGATAAAAAATGTATTACTTATGTCGCCATTTTTTCACTGCTGTCATAATAATAATACAACTATGATGGATTGCTATAAAGGTCCCATATTTCAGTGCAAAGTACCAAAAAATAACAAAGTTGACAGGAAAGTAGAATTTAACATATAGATTCATCAAAATAACTACCGTTTATGGAGACGCCTCAGTCCTGCACCGCATGGCTTCAGTCCTCGTTCTACAGCCTGAGTCCTGGATCTATAGCCTGTCTGTCTGTGGGAGCGGATCCCTCTCTCAATATAGGCCTTTCCCACTGAATTTTTGAGTTGTTTCTTGCTGATGCAGGAGGGTCCAAGACAGTGGTGATCTGGGACATGGGCATTTATTACCCTGCACCCAATGGACCAATGGCTCCTCTGTGTTTGTTATTATCGCAATTCTATTTTTGGTAAATCAACGGCTTTGTCCTTAGAGTCGACTACTGTGAAGATTTAGGGCTATAAAAAAATTATTACATTGAAATTTGATTGAATAGTGTTTCAACTGTAGTCCCTGGGCAAGGTGTAAAGATGCATTTAAACCACATACAGTATATACATTCAGATTCAGTTTATTTGGCATTTGCAGTAAAAAAAAATAAAAAAAATATAAAACATAATCAAACAAATCACATAGAATAAAGTGAAAATAAGGTAACATGTAAGTAATATTGAAAACCTAAATATGGACAAGATTTGACTTTGTAACTATCATGAACTTTGTAAATGTACCCTAAATAACGACACATACAATACTCTTGTGAACACTTGTATAACGGTATTTTGTTTAATTCCACCTCTGATTATCTCTTGTGATTATCTTCTGCTTTGACAGACCACAAACTTCATTGAAATTCCCAATGAACTTCTTGCCCTGTTGGATCTATTCAACCCATTTGGCTCAGACTCATTTTTCCACTGATTTGATCGTGATTGATGCCTTCGACGCTGGAGGGGCCCTCAAACTGCAGGGACGCGCTGCTACACTTGATTAATTATTTCTACAGTTTTTTTAACATGAAGAATAACAGCAGTCTCACTCTCGAACTAAAAGACTACTGTTTACATAAAAAGGGCTATACTTTCGCCTGACTTTCCTGGCCTCGCTCCAAGACCAGTGCAGGAATAATCTTTATATAAATGATTCCTTCAATGGCTCTTTTGTCTATGGGGATTGCAGGTGGGTTTAGCGGGAAGAAAGAAATTCCACATTGCAAGTTTTATTGGGCCAAGAGTTGAACCTAGTTGGAGTTGCACTGTATTTCTGCCATCGCTGTGAGGTGTAAGGGGAAGAAGCTACATGAGGGATGGCCAGTGTCGATGAGAGATATGAAGTCATTGCTCAACAGCGTGATTAGAGCTTACAGGCGGAGAGCAGTGAGACACAACAAAGTCAGTGTGTCAGTCAGAAAGCAGGAGGTGGGCAGGCTGCTACAGGCCGAGCGCTGCAGTGAAGAGTTCACGCAGTCAGAAGGATTGTGAAGAAAGTGTGCATACGTTGATAGAACAAATGCAGTGTGACATTAGTAGAATGACAAAGAATATCAGACTGTGTTGAGTCTACAAACATGATCAATGTGAATCAACCCCAACAGAATGCATAAAAGTGAATATTTCCCCAAACCAAGGAGCTGGCTGTGTACAGTGACTTGCAAAAGTATTCATACGCTGCAACAGTTTCCACATTTTGACCACTTACGAGCACAAACATCAAGATATTTTGCTGCAAACTCTCAAATGCATGTCTTTTGGAGTATGCCTCTACCAGCTTTGTGCTTCTTGTACTTACATATTTTCCATAAGTTCCATCACTGTAGATGAAAAGAGTTTGCGAACAACAGTTTCTAGATCTTGCCACAGATCTGAGATTGGGTTCACATCAACAATTCCTCCAAAGTTGCTAAAAGCCTCAGCTAAGGAGTCCCAAAACATGCAGATAAAGGTATAGCTCAGCCCTCGGACATTTGTCAGTCTGTGTACGAGTGTATCTCTGTCTGGATGCATAGCAGAGGCCGTTACAGGGCCACAGGTCATGGGCCACGGTGCAGAGGTGAGCCCCCTGGAGACTGCTCAGCTCAATTTAAAACTCTAGATTGGCGTTCACGGTCAAAATAGTTAACCCCGGCTCACCTCGTCCTCTCTTAAGAAAACATATGCTTTGACTCAATGGTCCAGTTTAATGGAGAGCCACTGACACATGTCTAAAGACCTGCTGGATAAACAAGCTGCACACAACACTAAGGCTGTTTACTGCAATGAACTAAGTAGTGGTTGTAGTAGAAGTAGCAGTAGGGGTCAGAATGAGAGAAATCGTTGAAAGTAGCACTATTCATATCAACTATGATTTAAATTTAAAAGTAAGAGGAACATCAGTTTGCTTTTGTTAGCAATAGTAGCAATGGCAAAAGTAGTCCTATTTGTAATCACACACGACAGCATAGTACTTTGAAGTGAAGATGAGTAGAAAGTAGACATGATATATATTAATTAATAATAGGTTGTAGCAATGACACTACCAAATCAGAATCAGAACCAGTAGTAGTCAGAATCATAATCAGATTTAGAATCATAATCATTTTTATTGCCATGTAAGTAACAGACGAGGAAATTGCTTTGGCTCTCGGTGCAAAGTCAAAAGTAGAGAATATAATAAGGAATAATAAATATCTACATACATACAATATAAACATTTTCATTATTAGAATTATTACTATATACAAGTGGTGGTAGTAGTAGTAGTAGTAGTAGTAATATTAATAGTAATAGTAATAGTAGTAGTAATAGTAGTAGTAATAGTAGTAGTAGTATTAGTAGTAGTAGTAGTAGTAGTAGCAGTAGCAGTAGTAGCAGTAGTAGTAGTAGTACTAGCAGTAGTAGCAGTAGCAGTAGTAGCAGTAGTAGCAGTAGTAGCAGTAGCAGTAGTAGCAGTAGTAGCAGTAGTAGCAGTAGCAGTAGTAGTAGTAGTAGCAGTAGTAATAGTAGTAGTAGTAATAGTAGCAGTAGCAGTAGCAGTAGCAGTAGTAGTAGTAGCAGCAGTAGCAGTAGCAGTAGCAGTAGTAGTAGTAGTAGCAGCAGTAGCAGTAGCAGTAGTAGTAGTAGTAGCAGTAGCAGTAGTAGTAGTAGCAGTAGTAGTAGCAGTAGCAGTAGCAGTAGCAGTAGTAGTAGTAGCAGCAGTAGCAGTAGCAGTAGTAGTAGTAGTAGCAGTAGGAGTAGTAGTAGTAGCAGTAGTAGTAGTAGTAGTAGCAGCAGTAGCAGTAGCAGTAGTAGTAGTAGTAGTAACAGTAGCAGTAGTAGTAGTAGCAGTAGCAGTAGTAGTAGTAGTAGTAGTAGTAGCAATAGCAGTAGTAATAGTAGTAGCAACTTGTCAGGAGCTTACTACTTACGAAGAGTAAATAATAAATAATAAATAAATACTCTTAAATATATACCGCCTTTTCACTGCAGATCTGAGTCTCAAAGCGGTTTACAATTGTTAATTTTTGGGCATTTGTCTCTCACTCCACACAGAGATGGGAGCGGGGTCGCCAGTACAGGAGGCGCATGCCAGACCTATTGTACATATTTTTAGTGGTAGGGGAAACCGGAGTACCCGGAGGAAACCTACGCAGACACGGGGAGAACATGCAAACTCCACTCAGAAAGGCCCTGGTCCGACCGGGATTCGAACCTAGGACCTTCTTGCTGAGAGGCGAGAGTGCTATCCACTCAGCCACCGTGCCGCCCTACAAAGTAATAGTACTGTGTCATCCGTATTTTTTTTTTGGAGCTTGTAAATTGTACTTTTAAGAGTAGCAGCGGTAGTAGTAACTGCACTACCTATTGCGTTTCTCAGCTTCTGTATAGCTCAGAGAAAACACAAGGAACCATAAACACGGCTAAATGTGGGAAAACGGGGGGAGGGGGTCCAGCATCTGACCAAGGTCAAGTCTATAACTGCCTGCGTATACTCTGATTTAAGTCCTGCGCTCCCGAGCTAAACCAATCACAGCCCAGCGTGAGATAGAGGAGGCCGGGCTTGGGAGGTGTTGAAAACCTGGTGGTAATGACTTGTCGATGACATCAGGACACAGCGCAGGGGCTTTTCTTGGCCCACAGTTCACAGGTCAGACAGCACCATTCACTGACTGTGTGATTTATTCGCCCGGGCCCCCTCCAATACATAAACACAATGTATGCAGTGTATGAAGGGAATGCTCTGTTGTAAAGGTGGGCACTCTGCGACCCCCTCTCCGTAGGCCTCTTTAGTACATGCTCCATCAAACTGAGTGACACCAAACAGTTTGTAAAGATCCCGTACGACAAGCCCGGATCATCTCTCAAAGGTGTAAAGACCCACAATAGGAACCACCTGCTCCCCAAACGCAGTGAAAGTCTCTTTGAGGTCCGGGGCATATTTAAAGATAGTATCAGTGTTGCAGTCAGCGGCGGCAGGGGAGAGCAGAGGATTATGGGACAGCAGAGCGGACGCCTCGGTAGCTGTCAGTCAGAAAGATGGGTACAGTCTGAAAGGGTTTTGTGCACGGTTTAAAGATGAACTCGCCCCCCCCCAGTGTAACCACGGCAGGAGACTGTGGAAGATCTTACAGTCAGCACTAATGTCTAACCCACAGGTCAAGAAGTGGAAGGAAGAGGAAGTTTGCGAATGTGCTACTCTTTAACAAAAGGGATGTATCGTATGGAGAAATCAAAGAGTGGGGGGTGAATGGAATGCGGAAAGTTGTGTTTGCTACAGCCTGAGTCCTGACTAGAATTATGCTCACATTAATAATAATAATAGTAATACATCAAACTTGTATAGCGCTTTACATTGGGAATAAAATACAATGAGATAAAAAAGGGGTTTACGGAAAAGGTTGTTTGAAAAGGTGGTTTTTGAGTACAGATTTAAAGTTTGGTAGTGAGTCAGTGTTTCTGATGGTCCGGCGCTCAGGGCTCCGCACTGGCTTCCTGTGGCTCAGAGAATAGACTTCTCTAAATGTTTCCATACAAATGTTTATCAATTCAATTTCTTCTTGCATTTCCCATAATCCCAGTAGATGTATCGGTGGACGTCACAGTCATTGGCCCATGGGGTAATGTGTTAACCAATGTCCAAACATTCTCACAAATGTCCTCAACTTTTTAATGACAACTTCTCCAAAAGATTAAAATCGGCTCCAAACCAAAAAAAGGTACTGATAAGTTCTGGACCAAAGCTGATCCTTGGCGATCATTACTGAATCTCACATAAAGATATCCTCATGAAAAACTCTTGTGTGCCGTCTTTGCAGAAAACCAATGCACCATAAATGTAACCTGAAATAACTTGAAAACACAGTGGTGTGAGTCAGAGAGAGTGACGACAGCAGAAGTGGGCGACTGGACTCCGGAGATGGTGAAGTTCAACGGCCGGAGATGGTGAAGTTCAAATCATTTTGAGTCATCATCACTAGGGCTGTAGTGCCGTCAGAAAGTACTAAAAACCAGCATTATGTAAGCCAAGATTAGTCAACAGGTGACTTTTATTCAGAAGGGTATATTTTCCATTCAAAATTATAATATTAATAATCTGGTATCTTGGGTTTTGTAATCAGAAATTGAGGAAGCACTCATGTGGACTTGTCTGTGAAGCTGAATAGTTTGGGGTTTTGTGTAATTACTGGGTTAATTTAAATAAACCAAAGCATAATGTCTTCTTCATCAGCATAGATATTTAAATGAGTTTTTTTCCTGACAAAAGATTCACAGATAGTGTTGTGCACACTTTGACTGGTGTATATTCCGTTGTTGTCAGTTGAATCTCAATATTATGAAAAGATTGAGGAGCAGTTTTCAATCAAATAATGCGTATCTCCTCATTGTCCTAATGGAGCAATATCAACGTTTTCAATCGTATTTTTACAAAGGACACTTAATAAAGGAAAGATCAGCGGCACGGCTTGTTAGAAAGTATTGTCCTTCTTCACCTGACCCACAAGTAAGCAACAGACTATCAAACAGTTTGGGTTCATTGCTGACTAAAAATACTGCTATGTTCAATTCAATTTACTCTTGTATAGACCTAAATCACAACAGAAGTTCTCGAAGGACACCAACACAGATCAGAGAATCAATAGTTCAACACAAGAATTGCAACAATAAAAATACATGGAGCCATTGGTCCATAAGGGGCAGATGACTAATGTCCATAGATAATGACAAATGTCCATAAATGTTGGATATTTGCTCCGATTGTTTCCATTGAACACGTCTTGGTAGAAAGACTGGATCACAAGGCGGGTTGAATTCAAACTCATTTAAAAAAGCCAGCAGGTGTCGCTCAGTGTATAAAGAGAGGACTCCAATTGGTTGTGGGACAAAAACACATGTTTTGTGCTCTGGAAATGAGAATATAGACTAGAGTAAAGTGGTTTGTTTATTTGCACAGTGAGCTTGCTTAAATGAGATGAACGGGTGGATTCTAAGCCGCTGTGCCAAAGCCCCACGGTCTCTATGCAAGAAAACACCTTTATGGACATCAACACAAACACTTACTAACTTGTTAAACTGTATATACCCTTTTTTAGCCCTTCTCTTTGGGGCTCCAGCTCATCATGCAGGCATCCCAGCTATTCGCTCGCTCTGGAGGACTGAGGTGTACTGTAGAAGCATGTGAGGAATCTGCATGTGCCCCCTCCCTGGTGAACTTTGCCTGTTACCTGCTGAGGAGGGAGGGAGGGGGAGGGAGGGAGGGAGGGAGGGAGGGGGAGGGAGGCACTGTCCTGTTGTGGTTAATAAGCCCTATCAATGGCCCTGGAGGGGAGACTCCAATGACTTATGGAGTGATGTCTAAAGGCCTCAAAGGAGAAGTGCTGGAGATGACTTGTGGCAGAAAAGACTGGGAGGTCTATGGGATTTTAAACATGCAGAGTTAGTACTTTTTGCACTGGATCATGCACCAAATGTGAGGATTAATGTTTTTTTCTTGTATTGTGTTGCTTTGTGGATAAATTAACCTAGTCTACTTTTTTCTCTGAATGCATGTGTAATAGAACTGTCTTTTTCAATAATCCATCATATAATTGATAAGAAACCACCAGACCCATTATTTCACTTCCCAATCCTGGAGATAATAGTTATGGACAAAAATCATGTGGATTTTAAAAATACGGCAATCACAAATTTTCTCATTTGACACAAGCTTGTTTGCCCAATTCATATTTCACTTCATGCAGTAAAATATATATGCATATACACATAAAAGCACATACCAAAACATTGACATAGCTCTTGTTTTGGCGCCTTCTCTCCCGGCTCTCCTCCCTCAGTCCTTTGGTCCATTCATATCTGTCTAACACTTTGGTGCGTGTGGTAACCCTGCCTGTCCCGTTTGAGTTGGGGGTCCTGTTACCCCTCTGCCACATGACTTTGCAGAGAGGGGCCACTGTATGGTTCAAATTAGACCCCGAGGCGTCTCCTCTACTCTCGCCTCAGTGATCCACGCATTTGTTTTATATTCACGACAGGATATGAATCACCAAGACGTTTGAACGTGTAGATGACTTATTTCTCTCGTCAACATTAATCTAAAGGTGACATTCATCCATGATCCTTTTCACACCGATAGTTGTTTTTACAGAAAATTCATTCAAGTTTTGTTTACTACAAATCATTTTTTTCTGTTGTTTAGTCATATTCTGCTGCACATTCTATTATTCAGACTCTCAGAAAGGAATTAGATTGTATCCCGTCAAGTGTATTTTGCTCTCAGTCTTGTCTTTGTATAACTATAAGTTATACAGCTAACAGCTAACTTCACTCTTCCTTAAAGGTAAATAGAAGGACTATATACTTCCGAGTGGATCATCAAGACTATTTGTCCGCCCAATTGTCAATCATTCTGGTGATACGTGCTCGTCAAATTAGACCGGAGAATTTCGTTCAAAAAGTGGAGAGGACAGTTCTTTCCTAAAATTTGGGAATATCCTCATATATATTTTTTAAGTAGCGAACGTGTTTTGGATTCTTTACTGGATAAAAGCTATTTTCTTTGTTTTGATCCACATGTCATTAGGTGTAGTGGTTCTTTTGGCACCCCCACTGTGCTTCCCAGTAAGCTCCACTTTGTTAGCATTACTAATGTGGTTCACCGTTCGCCTCCGACCGTTACTCTGGTCATGTTGAATAAGCCCTAAATAGTAGCACTCATGTCACTAATGCAGTGAAAGTGAAAGTAGATTTGCAAACAAACTTTTTCATTTAAATGACTGAACGAGAGGGTAACTCCAGAAGTGACGTCGGATCAACTTTTTGTAACGTGCTACAGTTCTACTCTGAAATAAGTGGAACAGATCGGCTCTCCCTCTTTATAGCAACATTTCATCACAATAATTTTCTATTTATATTTGACTGAATAATTGTGAATCCAATGTGTATGATTCAGAAAACTATTTTGTATGCAGATTGTGGGCATCAATAGGGGGTGGGTGAAACCAGAAATATTTTTAAGTTTTCAAGCTACAAACTGTGAAATGATACAGTACATACCAGTATACCACCATGAAACTACCACAGTGAGAAGGCTACATGGTTTCATTTTGCAATACAGTATAATCAGAATGTAAGGTCAGTCTTGCACTGAAAAAGTCCCTGGATTTTGAACGTTGATGACACAGATACACAATCCTTCTTTAGAAATCACTTTCCTTTTTTCACCCATTTCCCATTCAGAGCTTTGAAAATAATAAACATTCATCTCAGGTACTATCCTATGATGACAAAGTAATAATATAAAGATTCAATTTAACGATATCACTGATAAATAAAAGTAAAGTTATATAAAACCTTCAGGAAGCTGGGGACAGATCCCGGCGGAGAACAGGGCCGTTCTGTGCTGCCTGAATATCTCTGTTAGGGCCCATTCACGCAGACAGGAGGAGGGAGTTCTGTTTTTATGGAAACTCGACTGGAGGAAGTGGCCTGCAGAGGAGAAGCCACAGCATTAGTAAACTGCACTATTACGACCCAGCAACAGATTCATGAATCTTTGTACAAACATGTAATTTTTGGCAACACATTTCCACGCTTTGGTTTGATATTTCCTTCCGGGCGCAGTGCATAAATGGGTCTGACAGCCATATTGATTCTCTCTGGATTTGTCCAAGTGTGAAGTAAACAATATAACGCGGTTTGCCTCGCACCAATTGTCAGCGTTCTATTAAATATTCCCTTTACAAAGAGGATGGGATATTATTCCACATCTATTCTTAATCATGTATTTGTTTCCTCCTCTTCTTTACAAACTCCCAAACCCAATTTGTTTTGGTATCATGCATGTCTGAGTAATCGTTAAAACAATGTTGATCCCACTACCCCAGTTTTCACAGCTGCTCTGCTTTGTTACATACTTGGTTCATAGATTATAATTCAAAAATGCTGATCTATGCTTTTCTTTGATTATAACTGTAAAGCAGCAGTATTTGATCAAAAAAGTTCTGTTCCCCTTATCTCTTGCTTTATATATCTAAATTATTTTTTCTTGATAACCCTCAGACTGTGTTGTTCTATTCCTGCAATGTTCAGAGA
>OZ035835.1:33532538-33667860 GCA_964034765.1 Knipowitschia caucasica
AAAAACAGAGATCTTACACTAAGTTGAAAATGTAATTTGGTTGTAGTAATGTTTATGTAATTGAGTTACCCCAAAGATTTACGCACAAACAAACTCATATGAATTTCTGATGACAATCTAGGCTTGTGAGCCTTTAAGCAAGGAAAAAAAACTGCAGACACACTTTGACACAAACCACAAACAAATAATATGTACATGATTGTGCCCATGTTTCTGTCTGCTCACCTCATCCACTGCTCTCAAATGGGACACTTGTTACATTCTGCGACTGCATCGGCCGCTAGGAGGCGTGCGTACAGCGGTGTCCCCTCTGAGGCTGAGCCCGGACCGTAGCCCGTACCCAGACAGGGGCCTCTGAGCGCGGGACAGAGCAGCGCTGCAGTGTGATGGGCGGAGGAAGGCAGAAGCCAGGAAGCGGCTCGAATTACAACTGGGGGTGCTCGGGGGGGGAATGACACCCACTGGAGCGAAGGAGGAGGTCTGTGTGTGGAGACGTAAGGAGCAGAAAAAACTCGTAAACCTGACAAAGCGTCTGAGGAACAGTACTAGGGCTGGCAGACGCAGACACGCACGGGAGAGGCTGGTTTCGCGGGGACAAGTTCACATCGCAACGGATTTTATGACATTTCACATTGGAACAGCGACACGTTTCCGACCTCTTCCAACTCTGTACTCGTAGTGTGTGCAGACTTTACGCCTTTGACAAGTGGAGACCGGGGCATGTAGCAACTTGGAGGAGCTTTGGAAGTTTCTGAGGGACTGCGTTGCGAAGTCTTCCCAAAAGGATAACGCGTTGTGAAAGAAGAAAGTGGGATTTCTCTGCGTGGCATTGGACTACACTGGGACAGAACTTGGATTATACCTGTCAGTACTTATGCGTTTGAAGGAGCGCTGAAGCCCAAACGACCTGCGCGCGTCTTTACTAGAGATTTTTTCTTTTTTTTGGTGCTGCATTGTGGAATCGGGGCATTCCTGTGAGTGGATTCAGCCCATGCTCTCTCCTCCCTTATCTGTGCATGCCAAAACAGATACCTCCACGACTTTAGCTCTACACGTAAGTACGCCAAACTCTCATATTTTTACGCACTCATGGGTCACTTTTACGCAGAGGCAAATGCACACAGACCAAGCTGTTGCTCTTTCTCTCAAACCACAACTCGTTTTCCAGATTGACTTTACGAAGTTACTTGAAGTTTAACGTTTCTGAAACATATACACTTCTCTAAACACCTTCTCAGAACTCAGTGTCACGTTGGACACGCTATAGCAGATATATCATATTTCGACTTTCTTACAAAAAAAAAGATGTTTACATAAAAGCAACGCCACGCAGCGCCTTGCATCACCACGATTTATTCCCCATTAACAGTGCGCCAGTTATTTACTTCTTGGCTCGGTTTTCTACATCACTTATACGGTGCCAATTACCCCGTGACCACACTTGTTTTTCCACTGCTTGGTGCTGGAGCCCTAAATCACAGAGCGCCTCCAAATGAGCCTCCATTGTCAGCGGGAGCCAAGTGATTTGAATCTCAATAGGAATTTAATCAGTGGCAAAGAAAATTCATTCAAAGCCTGATTTGTGTGTGTGTGTGTGTGTGTGTGTTAAATGAAAGTTGGGCTGCAGCGCGCAACTTGGTGCGAATTGCCTCGTGCTCGCGCTGTCATGACGCACAACGCACTGCGGACACATCTGCAGAGGTTTGACTGATTCTGTTATGTATATGTTTTTTGTGTGATCCGCTATAGTTCACTTTGCATTGATTTAATATAGAATGAGCAGTGCGTATGGCTCACGTTGATATGTAAAATTCTGCCAACAGATGCGGTGCTGGAGTTTGAGGTCGTATTGTTCTAAAACCAATACCTAAACTGGTTCTTATCAATGCATTACCAAATGTACCTCTATTTATAGTCATATATAGACCTACGTTTTTCCTGGTGCATCCATTCGTGCATGTGCGTTAGTTTAGCAAGGAAGGACTTCTATCTTCGTCACTTTCTCCAAATGTCGAGCGCGCATATTGCAATCTGCTGTGAATATATAAATTATTCAAACTGTTTAAATAAAGGCTTGTTTGACCAGTTCCTCCTCATAGTCCCAGCCTGTTACGTCTACGCGTTTGCTGGTTGCACAAATCGATCCCTCCAGCTGGAGTGGGAAGCAGCGCAGGGAAGCGTGACTTCACCAAACCTCTGGAGACCGCGGTGCGCGCTTGTGCTGCAGATGTCTGTTTGCACACACACACAGACAGAGAGTGGCCCCAAACACAGCTCTGTTGCATTTTAATGGTCATCAGCTCGCGTTTACAATCAAGTTAAGACATTACAGGCGCTGGCAAGAGGGAATATGAGTGCCGTATATAGAGACAAGACTGAGCGACTATAGCAACAGGTTTGATCTGTTGCGCACTGGGATAAAATGATCTATTGTGCGTATGGCGCGCTACACATGCATGCTTAAAAGTGATTTATCCTGCTTCATATTCAATTTACTTTCAATTCAGAACATCTCATAAAGTGGCATTCGAATCCCTCACCACACGAGCTTGGGTTGATCCCACATTTCCATATAAAAAGCCCTCATCATTGAATAAGCGGTGACTCACAGAGATATGGGTCGTTTACGCGCAGTGATTGAGTGCTTTACCCGGGATAATAAGAATGACTAACTTGTGGACTGCTTTACAATGAGTTTGGAGGCGGCAGGAGGAGTGGACGTGTCGCTGCTGGTGCCTCAGTGCCTTGGTATGTCTGTGGCATAGCGAGTTTGACAGCATTTTGTGACAGTCTCGATCATAGTGGTTCACTGTTGATTGAGGCTGATTCTGTGGTTCTCAAGCTGCGGCGAGAGGACCTGGACGTAGCAGTGGAGCGTTTGATATCAGAATGCGTGAAATATGTTTGAATAGAAAAGAGATAAATTGTCTTGTTCATGGTTAGATTGCAAAGTCTTTTAGTTTGACGAACAATGAAATTACATAATCTCTGAAAAGGCCAGTTTTATAATAATAAGGACAACAGCAGGGGGTGAAAATTGTGACATTTCTTCATCTTACATTTTTTGTGCCTGACCAATTATGTCCCCTTAGTATTATTGACGTCTTCTAACTGTGCTCAGGCTAGTTTTAAGATAGTGAGGTTTAAAGTTCTGGCCTTAGTGGACTCTAGCATAGATTTTTTACTCATTCAAACCTGCGACAACACACTTAATCTGACAAGCGTTTCGATTAAGGGCTTAGAAGGCATCAGGAGCAGACATTTAAAGCCTCAGTTTGAACAACATCAGGGACTAAAACAAATCAGGAATAGACTTAATTTACCCATTTGTTCATAACAACGTCATTTTTCTGGTGTTTTGACAGGCGACTGGCAGGATTCCAGTGAGTGACAGTGCGAGCCTCCAGCAGTTGATGGTTTGCCGGACGTCCTCAGATGGGATCCGTGTCCAGGGGGCGGTGGAGAAGGGGGGTATGGGGCTTCTCTAACGGGATGGCCCGGCTGCTGGCTGCTGTGCTCCTGCTCTCTCTGCTGTCGCTCAGCGTAGCACGGCCGCCCCTCACTGCTGCTAAAGACGAGGAGACCACAGAGGAGCCAGAAGGTAAGAATCACTCCATGTTAAGGACAACATACAATGTAGAGTGAAAGGAGCAAGAGGCTGGAGCAACTAGTGCAGACTTTTGCAGTGAAAAAGAGGTTTCGATGTAGAGTGGTGTAATTATGGAATGGAAGTGAATGTTGTATTCTATTCATTTATAGTGGCATCATTGAAAATACCGTGTTCTATTATGTAAAGCTGGAATACATAACTTTCAAACCATACAAAATATAATACATTCCATCTATCTAGTTCCTCACATGCATGTATTTTTGGCTTCTGTCATATATTTAGATCAGCTTTTTCTGATTCACCTTCATAAGACTCTTCCCAATGAGTCAACTAAATGCATTATTAATGAAAAAATACAAATTAGGTACACCAGCTTTAATATATTTCCTTAAAACCTGTGTCTATGCCATTAATTCAGAAGTTTACAAAACAGTAAGTTTTGGAAATTATCGTTTGTTTGATTCATGTGAGCCTAACAAACACGTGCATTTGGACAGGGGCACTATAGCATTTCCTGATTTAAATCTTAGCCATATAGTAAAAGTTAAGCTATGTCGTAGTTTTCTATGTTATTTCGTGATGTTCCTGAGTACCAAATTATTTTGAAGTGGAAAACGATTACATGAAGCCGGTTGGCTGCGTGGGAATATGGTGAATGACAGTGATTTATCGCCTGCACTATTAAAACACAAGAAACCGTTTCTGACAAGACGGTTCAGTCACCTACCTATTTTCGCAACATCACCACTCAAGGTTTAGATAGCGTCTGATTTGACAGGACGGCTCACATTAGTCCAACCCCAGCATGTGGTGGTTGCCGTGATCTTTACCTTTGGCAGTCCGCACCGTGCACAGTGGTATGCTGGTGTGTGGGAGGACATGGGTGGGTCACTGTTTGCACTGGCACAGCGCGGGTGCCCTTCCCCGGCTGCGGACGAGCTGTAAGAGAGAGAAAAACAGCCATGTCTTTCAACCTTTTCTAAGTCAATTATTTTAATAAGCCCATTTTTGCATGTTCAGCAAAAACATTGACTATTTCTTTCCCCTGTCTCCACTGGTGGCGTCTGTTGTTAGTTTGTTGTGATGGATGGAAATGCACATTCCTGACAGAAGGGCTTTTGTTCCTAGGCCTTCATCATGATGCTAATTGTAAGCTAGAATCATTTGAAAGCTCTTGTTCTTTGTGCTTTGGCCTTTGCCCTGTTCTGGGGGTCAGGTATTGCCTTTACCTGGTGGAGCTAATGAATGGCTCTGGTAAACACTTGTTGTTGTTGTCTTGTCTTTGCTCGTTTGGCTCCATGCTGGGTGATCCTACACATTACTAACCTCTCCATTGATGTTTCGTGTTTTAGGGGCACAACGGTTCTTCTCATTAAGTCAGTACATGACAGAGCACTGATTTTTAGAAACTTAGTGTAATAGTTTTATAGTCGTATGGTCAATTGATTTATATTCAATTTAATTTTTGTTTTAGGAAAGGCAAGTTCATTTTTATAGCGCAGTTCATACACAAGGTAACTCAGAGTGCAAACAGAATCACAGTGCATTAAAAATGGAGTCCAAAATTGCATAAACAAAAAAATCAAGAGGGCTAGAAACAGAAAGTTGAAATTCCACATAGAATTAAGAACGAATGCAATACAGACATCCTCATGCTCACTTGTCCTCATAGAGATCCCATGTATTGTTCTATTAGTGAGGCTGATTTATTCAATGGGATTTTGGGAATGAGGCAGTCTTATTTTGACATTTAGAAGCGAAATTGCTGTTGAATATGCCCATTTTCAGACAAAAATTAGTATTTGTTGTGGAGATATTTGTCATTGTTTGAACTCTTGCCACCTATGTGCTTGTGTCGGCACAGTTTGGGTCATGAGGTCTGTTCAAGATAGCTTTTTCTTTACTCAATAGAGGTTTTGCCAGCACAACACAGAGCCTTGTAATCAATGAATCAATATCTTTAGTTGACCAATAATTTATTCAATCAGCTACAAAAAACACTAAATGAGTTTTAAAAAAATGTTTATTCCATGTCTGGGGTTATTTCTGTGTTAACAAAGAACAATTTCTTTCGTGTGACTGGGCTGGTAAGTTTTAGGAATATGTAATTTACTAGACTTAGAATCATTATCCAGGGAAGCCAGCAGGATAAAAGTTTGGAAGGTTATATCTCCTGTGATAAATTTAATCTTGCACTATGAGAGGAGTTTAAAAAGTTACTCCATTGTTAAGAAAAGAGGATTTGTGCATATTTGACTTGTGTGCTTTAAGCGGAGGGATTATCCAGCGGTGTGGTCAGGTGGGGGAGATTAGGGAGTTGAATGAGAAGAAGTCACATGACCAACAGAGAAGTGACCCCTTTTATCTGATCCGGGGTCAGCGCTGCACACGAGAAGCACTGATGTGATTTTAGTCCTGTCCAGCTGCGGTGATTGGATCAACGGAGATGTTCACACTGGACTGGAGTTAACAACTTTACTTGCACTTACAGCAAAGTGCCATTGAGGCAACTGATCTTTAGGGCTCTGATTAAAGCTGGGTTACCTAATTTTCAAACCACAAAAAAATTACCAAAACCTTGCTTGCTCTCAAAAAAGTGTGGTTCACCAGTTTTCATGTGCATGTATTTTTAGCCTCAGTCACATCTTCAGAACTGTGTTTTCAGGAAAAAAAAAAATAAAAACAGAGGACCTGCCCTTAGCGTCAAATAGTAACTGAAAGAAAATATGAAAAAAACAATAAGCAAAGAATAGCAGGTGGTGAAAACGTGGGGGTTGTCGGAGCAATGGTATCTTGATCCATGCTGTAGCCTCAGGTAACTTCAAAGAGCTCACCAACTGTTCTCTTTACACGTAATTTCACACATTTGCTTCTAGTTTTGTGATCAGCTGCTTCAGGCGCTGTGATCCACCAAGACAGATTGGTGGATGATTAAACCCTGGTTAGTTTGCTTTGCCTCCCCCTCCTCTGGAGCCTCTGCCCTGGAGCCACTCTCAGGCCACTCTGCTCAGCGTGTGGGAGCTGTAATTGTCGTAGATCCATCAGATTGCGTTTCAATGTCTATGGAGCCCACGCCTGCTGCTCCGCTGGTGGCCCTGTGTCCGTTTGTTTACAGGTGGTTGCTGAAACAGTGGCAGTGTAGCGGATTTGCTTCATAACGGAGCTATTGTTGCCACTTCTGTATCTATGCTATAGTTTAGCTCGTGAAAAGTTTGCTTAGTGACTAAAATACCCCCAGCTGTCCAACAATGGAGCCAGTTTACAAGGTGTGTCAGCAGAATGTTACATTGGCTTTATACGAAATGTGTTTGCACAGATCATAGTAAGTGAAGGCTGACAAATAGAACGCAGATGACTTTGTCACATCTTTAGATCATCTTTTTAGATCCTAACCCTCACTCAGCCAATCAGCTCTCAGCCCAAAGAATCACATAGTGACTTACAGGGCTCTTTCTTACAAGTATGCAAAATATAACTTTCTTTTAGATTTGACTATCTATGGGAAAAATGAGGTACCCCAGCTTTAATGTTATCATTATAGGGACATTTGACAGTGTAAGTATTTTTTTGAAATAATAAAATCATATTTAATTCATATTGAATCCTATTTAGTGAATGATGGTGGCCGAAGGATCCAGTGGCAGCAGCTGCGGGGCAGTCCTGCTCCTGTCAGTGTGTCCCAGGGCAGCTGCGGCGACAATAGCAGATTACCAGTGTTATGAGTGAATGGAAGATTCAACAAATTATAAAGCTCTTTGTGACTCTGGTCTGTGATAATATGCTTTACAAATACAAATATTGCAATCACATTATTGCCATAATGAAACAGTCCAAACTAAAACTGTCAGTAGTGTTTTGCAACCTGTGACGGCTAAGCATATATCAAACCAACAAAACTTGAGCAGAATCTGATTATGACAACTTAATAAGCAGAAATAACGTCATGATTATGTAACTTCTGCTTATGGGACTTCTCAGAGCATTTACCCACATTAAATAGCCCTCTTACCAGGAACAACTAAAGTCAACACGACCGGAGTGCGTATATCTTTTGTTTGCCGATGTGAGAAAGTCAAAGCATCTCTGCATCTGTAATCGTCTGTCCACACAGTAGGAGCCGCGCCGTAAAAGTATAAAAGTGTCAGCTGGCCAGTTAATAGCCTTTAGTGTGTATGTGTGACTGGACTTGAACTCCAAACAAATGTGGTGCAGTGGAGAAAGGAAGGCTGGTGGAGTGACCCAGGGGCACTTGGACTTGATATACGACCTCCACGCAGAGTTTTATTAGCCTGTTGCTGCCTGGTGTTAATCTAAAAGGCTCACAGAGAGTCAGAGGCTGTGTGTACCTGTGACTGGACGTTTACTTTGGGAGATGTGCTCACAATGTGTCTTATCGAAGCTCTGTTTCAGCTCATACCAGACAAGTATAGTAGATAAAGTCCATGTATGTCTCTCTACTTATAAATAATGCAATTCAACAAAGTGAAATAGTATGAGGACCTGGAAATACCTACAAGACCACAAATACAGATGTATATACGAATGTGCTAGAAAACAAATGCAGTTGCAAACCACATCCAAGTATAGAAGGGAGAATCTTTCCAATTTTGGCAACAAGCCCTGTGAGCCGCTTTTGGCTGAGAGCTGATTGGCTGAGGGAGGGTGGTCCTCTCTTTTTCACTTTTCTATATGAAAAATACATGAGTGTGAAAACAAGTGATGGAACCAGACTGTTTAAGAGAGGAGAGGACGAGTTAGATGGATTGTATTACATAGTTTATATTTTGGTGGTTTGAAATTTAGTTAACCCAGCTTTAGGCAATAGAAATCCAAATATTTTATCTTCTGAATGGGGAATGACAAGCAAAAATCCTTCATATCAGGAATTGTTTGCAAAAAACTATTGATTTTTACAAAGATGAAATAGACCACATTACACTGTTGTAAATGCTCAAATCCTAAGTTTAGTAAAACAGTTTTCCAGACAAAAGGGGTGTCCTCTGCTGCGCCTAAAGAGGTCGGGTTAGGTTCGGGACATGGGGGGTATGTCGAGGGGGTTGTGGGAGCTGGGATTGTTGCCATGGACACCAGCAATAGCCAGTTCATCCAGCAGCCCCTTTGTCATCATAAAAAGTCTAAAAGGGGGATTTGAATGAGAAAGGACACAGACATCAGTGAGACTCCAAAAAAGCGCCTTAAGTCCCAGGATGAGAAGACGTGAGGAGGATGCAGAGGCCAGATCAGGCTGCGCTGCTGTTTAATGTGATTTAGCTGTGGCTCTTGAGAGATGGGACTCATTACATTTAGTTTTCCCATCGAGTGGAGCAACAGGGCAGGGCGTAGATTTATAGGTGAAATGAAGAGCTTTGAAGAAAACATACTTTCTACAAAGGGAGAGTCCATATATGCAACTAAGTAAAGGTTTTAGGCGTACTGTGATACATGAGTGAGAAGAGGTTGTGGACATTTAGTAATCCATCAACTCGGCTAATAATAAGTTACTTTTAATAAAACACATGTACTTCTTTTGAACTATGGCTTGACCAGTGATTGAACTCAGGAGTACAGCTGGACAGCATGGGATTCATTTATTAGAAGTTTCTCATTTACTTGTTGTGAAAAGTTAATAGAGCAAAATGTACTCAACGAAGAACGAGCAGTTGTGTTACAGCCTGTAGGATCTCTCTGGTGTAGTTAAAGCAAGAGATATATTAGTTAAAATACAAAAACAATACATAAATATATATTCAGCTTGTACGACTGAGAGCTTACACAAACATATATATTCTGCTTGTTTAATCATAGAAAAGGGGTTAGATTAACTTCATGTACTAAGGGTAGTATTGGAACTAGATACTAATTTGAGAAAGTATCAATACTAAAACAAGTACATAAACAAAAAATTTGACATTTCTTGATACATTTTAAACTATTGCAGAATAACTTGTATGAACTATGATTTTGAGTAAAAGTTTTTTACTCAAAATTTTAAGTTTTTTAAGTCCAGTCCAACAATTACAGCTGAATAATTTTTTTTAGATTATTCTTGTCTAGGATGAATGAATGATCTATTTTGAAATATAGTATTGTGACAACACTAGCAATATTAGACATTCAACTAACACTGCTTTTGTCCATGTTCATGTTGAGCCCCGTCTCAGGCTTTAGATAGTAGGAAAAACCTTCTCCTCATCTCCTAGCCAAAAGGGAGATTTTAAAAAGAATTATTCAATAAAGTTGGTGGTGTTTTCAAAGTTTAAAAAGCTCTGGCATGAATGTTTTAGAATGAGAATCTTTGAGTGCGAACAAAGCTTTCCTCGCACCTTCTCTCGGCTCTGAGTGATTTGACAGACAGCAGGACAGACGGCTGAGCAGATGTGAAGACGTTTGCGAGCATGGGCCTGACATCTTGAGCTGCTAGACTAATTATTGTGTGTAAAAAAAAAAGTGTGTGAGAGATGAAATGGTGTGTGGAGTGGGCAGCCTCCTCACACCTAATGGACACGTGTAATAGCCGCGGAACAGACCGACTCCAGGCGAGATACAAGAAATGATATTGATGAAAGAGGAGCAGACAGGTGCTTTGACAAGAGATGGAGGAAAAAGCATTTGTGAATGAGACAGAGGATCTTGAGGCGGCCCGAACTTCCCCAGATGAAAAATCCTGAAATGAAGCGTTTCAAGTCTTCAGCTCTGTGTATAGAATAGAACCAGTGTGATAAGAGAGGACAAGACTTTATCTAAGACCCATGTGAGTGTAATGGATTCTCGAGGATGGTATCTGGACAGAACAGAAATATTATGCCAAAAACAATAGATGATAGATCTTGGAAAAGCATTCATTCATTCACTTAAAATATAGACTTAGGTTCTCTATAAAGCTACCCCAAACCAAAATGCCATCTAATAATACATTACATTGAAATCAATTCATTTGATTTGTAAATTATAACCAAATACATGTTTGATTTAATCATTTGTTCGATGTGTTGAGCAAAGCACTTCAGGCCCTTCCCTGAAGTGCTTGTGAGGACCCCCATTGAGCCACAAACCCTACTTTGGGAAGCATAAACACAACCAATCCAGATGCAAATTATATCTTATGAAGCCCTCTAGGACAAAACCACTTGCCCAGCCTTGCCACTTATGCCCCCTCTGGTCCTGGTCTGTAATGGAGGGATAGGCTCTGGCTGTTCTCGCTCCTCACAAGTTTCCCATGAAGAATTGGGCATGTCGGAGGTGTTGACAGGTCTTGGCGGGTCAGGGTCAGGTCAGCGGGGTCATGGGGGTCTCTGTGTGAAGTGGAGGGGTGGGAGGATAAGGAGCAGAGGGAGAGCGGAAGGAGGACGGAGCTGATGGAGCAGGACAGATGGTGATGGGACAAAGATGCAGGCAGCTCACACGTGTGTGTTTGTCTAACGGGAGACAGTGTTCCCTTCCAGGGCGAAAACCTTTTCTTGTCAACATTATTCATGGGATTGTCTTTCAGTAATGCTCCTTGTTTCTCATAGGAAGTGCTGACAGCTGAAAAGACTTGCGGTGCATGTACAGGTGGTGCATTGCTTAGTCATTATTGAAAAAAAAGAAATCTCCTCTCATAGTACAAAATGGAAACTTTTCATTGCTCAGTCCAACTTTGACATCTGTCGTCAGGTAGTTGTACAACAGTTTGATAACAGAACCCTATAGATACCAACTTGCGCAATGACAGTCCATACTAATCATCTTCCATGCCAAATACCTGTTATATATGTGTGATAACCTTACTAATGCGGTACAGTATGACCAAAGCAAGCAAACAGTCAAAGTTTCCATTCAAATCTCTATGTAAAAAAAACCTTTAAATCTTCCGCTTTGAACATACTAGTTCCCACAAATCTCATATTGTTCAACCCGTTTTGACAGCGTAGCATTTAGGACCATATTTCACCCACTTCTCATAACACTCCCATGCCAAACACCCACACTTCTCTCCGTGCATGCCCCTAACCTTAAGACAAGTCTGGAGTCTGTAATGTCAAAGCGTCTGGTTTGAAAAATCCTGCCTTAAAAGGTATTTGAGAATGCTTCCATCAATCAGCTGTGCTCCACCTCTTATCAGGCCACCCACAGTCTCTCAGTCTTAGTGCTCTGTGGAGAAGGTTAATTATTTCCGGATTTCAGACAATGCTGGGACTGTACCTGTGTGCGCTGACTTGCCCGTGGGGGATATTTAGACTCTTAAAAACATGCTTGTATCGCTGGCTCGTGCCTCTACGACTACAGTCTCCTACACAGAAGACTAATGTAGAAAGAGATATTTTGTTTGTCATCGTACTGCTACTACAATGAAAATATCCCACAAATACTAGCAGAAATGTTGAGATTGAGAATTGTATTTCCATGGTATCTATCATTGCCACTTGTTTAACTGATTCTGCTTCCCTTTAGAGGAAATAGTGAAATGTTTTAAAATGAAATAGTGCACTGCAGTTTTATCGACTAACAAAAGTACTTCGGATTCTGTAATAGAGCAGTTAGCCTCTATTTGGTATTAGTGCAAAGAGTATAAAATGGCATGATGAACTGGTAGCTGTCTGTATATACCCAACAAATAGTTACTGTATGTTGGATATGCTTTTTTTTTTATGCCTTATTGTCATATATTCCTAATACAGACCATGTGATTCAGTGGACACAATGTACGCACATGCAAACACACACAGACTTGGACTGTCTCCCAGATGTGAAGGTTTTATGCACTTTGGAGTCACACTGAGCCTCTGACTCTGCTTTGGCCAGTGGCTTTTGTGCAGGGGTTATAAGTCCTCCATGGCCTTGTTATGAAAGTGATGGAAACCAGTGGAGTCAGACTATGGTCAGGTCAAAAACTGCCGTCCAAAACCAAAAATTATTACCCAATACCCTCTCCCCTCCTCTGCCCCTGCTGAAATACTGCTTTGTCTTCTGGCTGCTTGCTTTGCTGATGGACAAACAGTGTGGAGTGTGGCTCATATACTCACAAATGTTCACATATGCTGCTTGGCCTCAGGCAGAAAAGGTATTTTGGAACAAAAGGACAGTCCAATTTTCACTTGCATTGATTTTCTGTAAACACTGGGGGAGATTAACTGCATGCTCTAAATCTATACGGACCAATGATAGATTCTGTCACAGAAAAGTGGTATTCTACTTTGGGATGATTGTGGGAATGATTATGTGGTGATTTAAAATTGGCCTATTCTTTCTGTAGCGCTGCTCTGCATACAATGATTGAATTGCATCCATGGGTTCATGTGGTGATTTTATTTCTTACACTCTGGCTTGTCTCTTCCTCTCCCTTCTGTCTGTCCCCGTTCTTCCTACCTGCCCTCACCCCTGCAGAGGCGTCCAACAAATACCACATTTCAAAGCCCACGCTGTGCTCAGTGCACCCGGGGGAGGTGCTGAAGCTGAGCTGCCCATTGCCACTGAAGGGAACCATCACCTGGACCAAAGATGGCCGCTCACTGGGCACCAACAATCGCACACTGATAGAGCAGGACCTGCTGCAGATACGTGATACTACGTCCAAGGACTCAGGCCTGTACGCCTGCACCAGTGTGGGCCCAGACACAGTCTGCTTCATAGTCAATGTGACAGGTGAGTCAGGAGACAGAGCAGGGTTAGACCAGTTAGGGCATGGCCATGGAGGGAAGGGTCTCATTAAAGCCCATGCACATAGTGCCCTGGACACTTGTCCTCTTGGAAAGTGCATTTGTGTTGAGTGAAAGTGTGTATCAGAGGAGACAGTGCAGCTCTTGATTATTGGTGTGGAGTTTGTTACTGCTGTTTGTCCTTTATGCATAAACACAAACACAGGTGCATGTCCAGGTGAAATGATTCTAAATTTAGTGAATGTTGCCTGTGTGTCTACATGTATTGGCAGTGCAAAAGTGCACGGTGTACTGCTCTCATCTCAGAGTTATGATATGTTTGATACATTGTGAATGTCA
The DNA here is from genome assembly GCA_964034765.1 of Knipowitschia caucasica. Classification (NCBI taxonomy): domain Eukaryota; kingdom Metazoa; phylum Chordata; class Actinopteri; order Gobiiformes; family Gobiidae; genus Knipowitschia; species Knipowitschia caucasica. The sequence goes on from OZ035835.1 coordinate 33,546,123, forward strand.
GTCAGTGCTGATGCATGCTCAGCTGCAGCTGTTTGGAGAGGGGTGGCAGTAACACTGGTTACTCTGTGCAGATGCCATCTCATCGGGTGATGACGAGGACGATACTGAGCGCTCGGAGGACACAGGGGGCGACGGGGAGCAGTTAAGTGAGTATGGAGGGACAAACCACAGAGTGAAGTTAGATTAGTCTGTGTCCTGCCATCAATGCTGAGGGTCCGTCTGCTTTTCTGATTGTGCTTGGTTTTGCTTTGGCAGTTGTTTGTTCGCTCCTGTGTGACATTGTGCATGGCCATTAACAGCAGCAACAAATCACTAGTAGCTAAACCAACTCTGTATAATTGAATTTCTACTTGATTCTTCAATCCAAATACATACGCCATGCTTTGATTTTCAACCAAATCCTCATGCCTTAAAGCTATCAGAAGACGCCTATGTTTTGGTTTTCTAACGAACAAGGAGACGTTGGTATGGGGGCCAGAAACTGGGTTGTGTTTGTGAGAGGCCAACTTTAATCACCTCAGCCTTGAACTTAACATCTTTTCCATAGCATTCCCGTCTAGTCCTTCACTCTGAAGTTTGTGTGGTTACGATACGTGTGTCTCCCAGGCCTTCCAGGGAATATAAGGATTCCTCACATTCCTTCAGCTCGCGTCTCTTGTGTACTTTGGCTTTGTGGGCCAAGCCAAAGAACCATCTATCCAGCCAGCCAGCCATGCAGTCAGCTGGGCCCATCCATTATAAAAGACACCCATATGGAGCTTGTTACGCACCTGATGTCCCTCTGTGTGTGAGAAAGAGAAAGTCTGCAGCTCCAAAACCTGGCCTGCTAACGTTCCAGCTAGTCTTTAGTTTATACAGCCACGTGCACACATGCCTTGCACCCGAACACACACATTTTAGATGAGGGCTTCCACATCTTGTTAAAATTCTCCACACGCAGTTCTCCTCCCCCACTACGGCTGACTGTAATTGCCTAAAATCCATTAAATATGGGGAGAGAGAGAGAGAGAGAGAGAGAGACAGAGTGAGAAACAGACGGAGAGAGAAAATAGTGGAAACAAAGTAGATCCAGCAACAAAACAAAGAGAAAGTTGTACTGGCAGTTTGCAAGCTCTCATGTGTTTTTCAATAGGCAAAACTTTTTCAACTCATCATTGAAAACGTAAAAAAACAAGAGGGTAGAACTAGTAGGAGATGTTAGATCATCATGACCAAGAGTTTTCAAAGTTTTGGCAGGGGTTTGGAAGGAGGTGGGTGTATGTGGGCGTGGTGAAAATGCATTCAACTTCCCCCCAAACTTCAAATAGACATGGGCACGGGGCCAGAGAGTGAAACAAAGCGTTCTGATTTGACGGAGGAGAAGTTGGAGCAGTAGAGACCTGGCAAGTTTGTGCTACGTCATTAAAAGAGTGGTGTTATTGGAGGAGACGTGGAGGAGAGATGAGAGAGAAGACTGATTTCAGGGGGGACACCGGTGGGAGGGGTAGACTGATGTAATTTTTTAAGCGGCCACGTGGAGACTTGGCCCAGACTTGTTGATATGAGATGTATTGTAATGCAATTCATAATCTCTCCCTCAGCCAAAAGGAAATGGATTGAAAATTATATTATTTTTCAATGGAGTGAAAATATATTATAACCTGGGATTGTTTGAAATATGTGTAGCACTGTTATACATAAGCATATATCAATAATTTGATTACAAGTTTGAGTTGGTCTCAAGCCAATTTTAGATGGACTGGAAGATGCCCTTCTTATATTTTCGAGACTACTAGGACCTTTTGAAAGATATTATTGATACAAGAATGATCGATGATGATAATAGCAATCAATTGCACTCACTTAAGAGTGCACTTACTGAGTGTTGCCGTTACCCATAGTATCTGCCGAATGTGGAAGAAGCCAATTTGAACAGACAATATCAAAATAAAAACAGTAGGATCATAGAGGTTGAGTTGGAGAAAAACTCAGTTTCACTCTCTATCTATGTAAAATGACCTCGAAAAGACCTGTTGACCTCGACCACTGTTCCTGTGTAAAATATCCAGGTAATAGTAGATATACTGTATTGTGAATAAACCAGTTTACAACAAATGTGCACAAAAAATGGCTAATTCATAGAGTCAATAAGTATATGAATTCAACTGCCATTAATATTGTTTATCCAAAGAAAACTGCTTTGCTCACAATACATCAGGGGCTATACAACCACTCAACATGGAAGCATTTAAGAGTGGAGAAATGTCTGGCGTCATCGCAGTCAGATAACCTCAGCTCACCCTGGCTCTGCGGCGGGACAAACAGCCGTGGAGCGGGGGTCCGGATGCAGGGGGATCTGGGGGTCCTGGACAGCGAAAGTCAGGCCCCATCTGGAGCAGAGGCAGAGGGGAGCGAGGAGAGGGGTACTGTCGTGATTGAAGTAGTGCCCCGCTGGACGGAGGAGCCTGGGAAACAGCTCCGCTCACCTTTCAAGTCCTTACCTCATCGTCCGACCTGACCGCCAGTGTGGGACCAGGGGTCATCACGGAGAGACAGGCTCGCAATGGGCTACTCTGCACCTCGTCTGTCAATGTCGGAGTGGACTGCCTCTGCAAAACATGCTATTTCCATCTCGACTAATGCAATAAAGCTAATTCAATCTATCTCTGAAATAATCTGGCAAGTCTTGGATCATGTATCGTCTCCTCTTGACATTGTAATACTAATCAGAGTCAATTTAGTCAGAGTTCTTGCGAGACTTAAAGATTGGATCAGTCTGCAATTGTCCTTCAAACAATACTCTTGTTTGTTTATGCAAGTATGGCAAATGCAAAAACAGTTGCATTTGATGTTTTGCAGTTCATCTACAAGATTCGAGATTTGCAACAAAAAGTTTGCAAATCCAACCATAATCTATAATTACTTTAATCAGTACATTCTTTTTTACAATTTGTTGTTCGAATAGAAGCATACAAACTTCTTGTATTGTCACATAACGCTACAATGTGGAGATATCTTAAATTCTACTTTGCACCAGTCCAAGAAGGAAGAGCTTTGTTTATCGACTTGTCCATCCAAGTATGCATGTCTTGTCCGGTCGTCCGTGCCAGAGAAATTCATGGCAAGTGTCAGATAGTGTGTGCAGAGTGAAGAGGCCGGATTGTCAGCGTTTGGAAGGGGGGATGGTGCATCAAGAAATCTCCAGGGTCTTATTTCTTTGTTTATGAGCAATATTGAAACGGCGTTATCTGCCGGGTTTTCCCTGTGTCGTCCGTACTTAAACGAGAAGCGAGAGGGAAGTGTATGGGCCGTTTGGGTTGTTGTTTGACTTTGAGCTTGGAGTCCCATCTGTTTAGGCAATCAGGCTTCCAGGTGCAGAGAGTGGAGAAAGCGAGAAGGAGGGGGGCAACAGGGGGGCTACGGAGGAACGTCCAGCTGAGAAAAGCAAGCTGGAGCTGGGACAAATGGGAGCTTGGGAAGTGATAGATTTCAGGAAGTCTTGATGAAGTCTGGAGGCTGTTCAGTCATTGCAATGGGCACATCCCAATAGTATGCAGTTATCGCTGTGCATCTGGCTAAAATGCACCCACATAACCACATATTAAGATATGAATGCTATGAATAAATAGTAATATTTTGTTGTGGACAGAATTTCACCACTTTCCCTGTTTGGCTTCACAGAATGTAACAAAAATCAATCTTTATAATTACACAAGCGACACTATGAGGTAGCACTTAAATCTACCAGATAATATAACCTCATTTCATTTTAGTTGCCCTTTTGTTGTGTGACTAAGGACAGGAGTAAGACGAAGACAAAAGTTTTATGCAACCCCTACCCCATTATCATTTTTCATCACAATAAACAAACTATACTATATATATTTTTTCCTAATTGTTTTTTTCGTAGCAGTTTTTACCTAGATCAAATTTTTTTAACGCCTTACTGAAAACGTGTCCACTAGGCTAATTCATTCCTTGATGTCTGATAATGGTTTCCTTAGTGTGAAAATCACCCCCAGCCAAGTGACAGGCTGATAAACAGAAGAGCTGTGGTAATTGGAGGAAGTGGAGGGAAGAAAAAAGCTGCTAAATGGAATGAGATGAAATTGAATGTGATGGTCCAGTTACACTGTTGGCAACGCCCAGTCCACCCCCCAGAGTCTAGCAACACTACATCAAGACTGCACTGGGTGTCTGTGTTTTCATTATGTTGTTTGCAAATGTGTGCGTAAGGGCTGCGTTTTGGTTGCGGGTCACATCTAAGTGGTGTTTGGAAAGTGTTAAGATTGGTTCAGCCTTGGCTTTTTCGCAGTCACGCTCTCTGGATCTGCTTTTTTCAGGCCAATAGCCTCAAGTCTGTTAAATGTTACACTGCTGTACTGTAAAAGATTTTTACAGAATGCCTGGAACAAATAATTCTCAGAGATGTTGTCCAATCTCTGAGTATCTCTGAGTGGAAATAAGCATAGAAAAAGCTTGTGTTAATATTATTTGTAAATTGAGCTGTGAAAGTTTTTGTGACTATACTACATGGCAAATCAGTAACACATTTGAACATTTCTTAGTAAGCAAAGAAGGCCTTTTGTGTATTACACACTAAACCTGATGGAATATAACAGTGAATTGTTACAGGTTTCATTCACGTTGGGGCCATTTATTTTAGCTGAAGAGCAAGTAGCGATACAACTCATTGACCAACGAGCATTTTATGAAAGAAATGTTGAAAATGCTGAAATGTTTTTTATTCAATATCAAGACAGATTCACAAACCCACCATTCGGAAAGTGTTTTTCTGCTGGCCAATGTTTTTTTGAATATTGTCACCACTTCTAGACACCTTTTATGATAAAATAATTTAAAACCAGATGGAAAATTATATATCAACAAATACGACATGACAAATGATATATGATGCAGACATTTGGGAGAGTTTTTTTGTTTCATGTGGATTGACTCAGGAATTGCAGATAAATCAACCAGGAAAGCAACCCTCCACCAAAATTTCTAAACTATTGGCCCTTTGGAATATTGTGATTTCACATGAACGCAAGCTATTGATTGATTGAAATGCCCAATCTTTCCTAGTCATTACCTCAAGTGCCAATAGTGAATCCTTCCCACTCACCCTGGTGTCTCCACCCCCCCAGGTGCCCCGTATTGGACGTCGTCGGCAAAGATGGAGAAGAAGCTTCACGCGGTGCCAGCTGCAAACACAGTGAAGTTCCGCTGTGCTGCAGGAGGCAAACCCACTCCCAAACTGCGATGGCTCAAGAACAACAGGCCATTCCGGCAGGAGGACCGCATGGGGGGCTACAAGGTAAACACAACCACACACACTGGCAGCCAATTATAGAGGCATACTCTAAAATGGAAATATATGTTGTCGTGCTTATTCTACGGGTTTCAGTTGTATGTTTACCATGTGTGCCATTGTAAGGTATTTTTTTATCATGCTAAAAATATTTTCTAATCCACTCCATAATTTAGCACATTTTACAAGCAAACGGTTTCCAAAGTGTCACAAAGAATAAGCTGCTCAAAGTTATAATCAACAAATCAAAGCATGCTTTGAATTGCTCAAAATCACAAAAACAGTGGCCGAATATTGATCAGGAAATCCTACAATTAGAATCAAATAAAACAACAAAATATTAAGAAAATATTCTTTGGTCCATATTTGAGCAAACCTTATCATTATATAATCAAATAACAAAATTAACCTTGTACCATTCTAACTGGCATGACTAAGGAAATGTGGTTCAGTTCTAAGTTTAATCCTGGTTCATTCCCAGTACTACGAATCATAAAGCTAATAAAAAGAAAATAATGCACGGTTTATTATCCAATCCCAATAGACCAATACCAATACCACTACTACTCGCACTATCACAAGTTCTTCACAATGCATTTTCAGTCCTTGTAAGTACTTTTATGCCCATAGCTCCACTGTCTTCCCTTCATCCCTTCAGTGGACAAGCAGATAAAGTCAACAGAGGAAACCCAGCGTTTCTTGTGTGAAATTGAAATTGCTCACCCATGCACCTCCTGTCCGCTCTTTGCACCCCCCTCCCTCCCCATAAACTCAAAACAGCCCCCTTTACTTCCCGACAATCGGAAACCCAAGGCCCGGGGCGTAAGGGTTAAATGCCCCTAGACAGTACGGCACAGAGAAAGTGAGTCTGAAACGTGTTGAGAAAGCTCAGGTAACTTAATCAGGGAGAACTGGTCCTGCCTGCTCCCATGCAGAAACGCAAACTCGGGTCTATTCAAATGGGGTTTACAAACACGGTCGCTATGATGGTTAAAGTTTAAGCGGCAAAAGCATCGTGTTCCAGGCAACTTGCTGACATTGTGCTTGTTCGATTCACCATACAGACCTCTACAAGTACAAGGAATGAATAATGGAAGGGCTGATGCAATGTTAATATCAACATGAATTGCTTTGTACGCGTCACTTAGCACCGCTGTCAAACTAAAGGGAAAACAGTATTGCTCTTTTTACAAATGGGTTGATACCATGACATGTATTCAAGGGTAATTTTCATGTAAAGAAAATTGCTAAATTAATAAGAACACACAAAACATAACAAGAAATCCTGGAGTGAAAATTCACCATTCAATTGTATCTTTATCAAATCGGATTCGGCACAAATCTGCACTTTATTTTGAATATACTGCCTACACTGATAGACTGTATACAGATGGACTAAGCTAAACTGATAGCTAGCTCAATGAAGTCCACTGAAGTGCTCATGAACAAAGTTTTGCTCCAACTAACTCTGGCTCTAATTACCTTAAGATGAAAAGTAAACTTCTCAAGCTCAGTAAACTTTTTGTGTCACACCCACCAATCTGGGATTTAAAAAAATATATGGTATAGCACTCTCTATGATCCATGATGAGCCATAATGAACATTGCATTTTCAAAGCGGAGATATCTGTTTTTGCAAATGAACTCCTCATATGTAAAAAAGCTGTCTGGAAATTGTTCATGCCGCAATTCTATTACTTTGGCCCTGAAATAGTTAATTAAGATGTCTTTATTTGAATTGGTCTGTAGTCTCCAGCAAGTAAAAGTGATTTTTTTTGGCTTGTAGTACCATACTTGAGCTTACAGTTGCATGTTTGGAAATAAATCTAATCTAATCTAAATACTTGTGCATTATTGATTTTGTAACCCATGTTTTTGGATTACTTTCGGCAGGTACGAAGCCAGCACTGGACGCTGATCATGGAGAGCGTGGTTCCGTCGGACAAAGGCAACTACACCTGTCTGGTCGAAAACGAGTTTGGAGCCATTAACCACACATACACCCTCGACGTCGTAGGTGAGTGCTGCTCCATCACCTCCTATGTTCTCAGTGGAATGGCAGAAATAGCCTGTTGATACACATTACAAGTTTTGCAATCGCATTCTGAAAAATACAACTCCTCACACAATTCTAGAAGCATCTTTGACCAATCTTGTGTGCGAAACTTGCTTTAATAAACTATGTAATAATTCAAGTTCCAAACTGTGCCAAACCACAACCAGCATAGCTCAATTTGGCTTTGCCGTGTTGTTTTTGATTAGTACACGCAGTACCTCTCAAGATTTCTATGTAGCTTATTGCAATGACACGAGAATAGAGAACAGAACACCTACTCGAACACAAGTTCAAGAGTCCACTTCAAAAAGTACAAAAACCTCAAAAATATATTATTTTACAGTAGTATTCGTAGGACTTTCCACCTGTGGCTATGTGTGTGTGCCCGGGAGAGCCCCTGTAGAGAAACTGTGGTGTTTATGGCCTCATTGTTTAAAAGTCCAGGTGCACCACGAGGCAGGTGCGGGTCAAGCGGCCGAGCCAAGTCACTGTAAAAACTCACATGTCAACAGTTTTAATGCAGTTTCATATTGAGACCTGGGCGAGTGTGGGAAATCGACCTTCGCTGAATACATACAAATGTCTTTTTGTTTAAAGGCTTCTCTCACTCAGGATTAGTTTTTGAGTTTTTTGCAGCACCTGTGTTGTTCTAAAAAATGTAGAGCTCAGTGTGAGTCAGAATGCTCTTCCTTCTTTAAAACGTTTGCATTGTATTTGTATTAGGAGTGGTAGTGGTTGTAGCATTAGCAATGGTGCTAGTAGTTGAGGTGAGTTCAAACTATAACCAATCAATGTCCAGTGTTAAGCTGGTCTGTGGTTGCCGTCACTCATTGGTCATCTTCAAAACATCTGACCATACAACTCCTTCTATAAGTTTAAAAGTTCACATAACAAATAAAGCGGCTTCTCACACTCGCACACATCATGCTGCTATCCCACAGAGTTCAAAACCAACTCCCTCAACCCTTCAGAGCGACCTTTGGAGCTCGAAAAGTAAAGAGACTTTTTGCAAAATCAATAGACGTCAGGTTAAAAAAGAAGAAGGATTGTTATAGTAAATATGTGTGCGGGTTTTGCGTACCGCAGGCTTACCCCTCTGACCCCTAAATGCAGATAGAAGTAGCCTCTTTGGCCCAATTTGAACCACTACAGTATTAAACCTTTCAATTTGAGGTCAAGCTAATAGTTATTGTTCTTATGGGGGTGTATAAATAAAGTAAAGGATAGTCCATTTATTCATAGCTGTACTGCCCTGAGTGTATTATACTAAAACGAGCTAGTACTTTCAACTACTGGTAGCTTTTTGAAATGAATTTAGGAACAAAACGTACAGCAAAGATCCCCATACTAGGGCCCCTCTCCCCTGTATGCAGTCCTTATAGTGCTCCTTCTGAACTGCAGATTTCTGTTTTTTGTCGAGTTTTATTGCCGCACAGAGCAGTAAACCCCTTTATGTCTGGCTCCACAGCCGCTGCACCCTCTCACCTCCTGTTTCATTTCAATCTCTTATCAGTATTCCTCCAGCCCAAATGACCAGCAGAATCAGCGGCCTCAACTTAACTTAACCAGACTATCGCAGCTCAAGAAAGTACTTGAACTTATACGCAGCATAAAGATGACTTATTAAGAATATTAAGTCTTACGTATTAGGTCTCAACACAGGCATGGATTGGCTCTGCAGGGCTTTTGTCTGTTGACCCGTACCAACCTGTGTGATCCCAGGCCTGAGCAGGAGGTTAGCAGGAGTTCACTGGCCCCAAGAGAAACCATGCTCCATCATTCTACTGTCAGCATCAAAAGCACCTATTTAAATAATGACTGACTGGTTTAAACAGTAATGAAAACTATACATACCACAAGTGAATGCAAAAGCAACTAACTAACTTATTATTCAGAGCTGTTTCTTTCATGTTGTTGTGCATTGATTGGTGCTAATAGAGATTTACTGAAATTACATACAACTTAAAGCTGGGGTACCTAACTTCTAAAACACAAAATAGAACTATGTGGTAAAATCCATGTAACTAGTTTCTCTCTGAAAAACGACTATCACTAGTTTTAATTTACATGTACTGGTATTTTTTGGCCTCTGTCACATCTTTAAATCAGATTTTGAAGACAGAAAAGTCAAAAAGAGAGAATCATCCTCACTCCGCTCTCAGACCAAAGAGTCAAAAGATACAGTGTTTTCTAAGAAGATGAAAACAGCCTGTTAGGTTTGCATTTCACTTTTACAAGACATTTTTCTGTAAGGACAAGTAACAAGTATTATTTATGAAACAAAAAAGTTAGGTCCCCCAACTTTAAACAAACAATTATCCTTCATTTCTGTGTCTCAGTAGTCACCATTCCTTTAGTTCGTGACTAGCTTCATGCCATCAACATTTATGGATTGTAAGTCAATAGGATATAAAAAGCCAGACAAAGAGCGGTTCAAGTTTTACTGCCTTATCCCAATCTGAATCATTTGAGACCTATTCAGTAATAATGTTATTCAACACCTCGACATGCATTTAATAAATCAAATGATATAGGAATCAAATGGACCACTGTTTGAGATTTTCCACTTTCAACCTTCATCTGTTCTTATTATTGCGCCCTTTTCTCTGCCAGTCTTCAAACTGATGATAGGCAGAGTTACATGCTTTGCACTGACACATAAAATGATCTCAGCCCGAGTGGTTTTGACTCAGATAAGGCCGTGCTGTGTAGGAGGAGAAGTTAGTGAAGCGATAAACACAGCCAACATGAGGAATGTGCGGGATGCCTCAGAGAAGATATCTGACAGCCTTTATAAGAAGGAGACAGGTAGACAGACAGATGGACCCTACATGTGCTGATACCCTGCTATCTCCCGTCAAACACGCCAATCCTCCGGCTGTTTTAAGCAAGGTTTCCATTTGTGTCCATTTCACCAGAATGAAATAGAAAAGAGTACTATCATTATATAGAATTACTATAAAAAAGAATCCAAACACCATATTATTAGCAATCAGAATAATTACAGAGGAGATACTGGGAGGAAGAAAATAGGGGGAAGGTTAAGGATTATTTGATGGATTGGTATCGCCAATACAGATCAAGATCAAACATGGCCTAAGGTCTTGCTCTCAACATAAAAAACAACACACGCTCACCTCTACACATCACTACTTATTTGTCTGTGGATAGGAACAAGTCAATTTATTTGAGGCAGAAAAGAAAAAAAGTGGACCATCCTCACTCAATCAACTCTCAGGCCTTAAAATCAAATCATGACTAACAGGACTTTCATTTCATGAAATACCTAAATTAAAACAAAACAAAAAACTAATAGGATGAAGCTCGTATATATAGGTCTGATTTACTCAACCTTTTACATTTTACTCAAGTCGTTCGGGGCTAAAAAAAATATGTTCTATAAATGAAACAAAAAGTAAGGCATCCCAGTTTTAATTTCAGTACCATCATTCCGCTTGTAAAATGGCTTTTGCAATACACTGTACAGGCCTTTCCAATAACACCTCACTGCTGCTGCTCATTCTTCAGCCATTTTTAGCCTGGTTCTCCTTAAGCCCGACCTCCTTTTCTATTTTCCCCATCACTTCTCATCACCATCCCCCCGTCTTGACCCGCCCCCGACCCAACTTAATCTAAGCACCTACCTCAGGCTTTGTTTTGGAAAGCCAGTGCAATGCCCTGAGCGGAGTGATGTCATTTTGGGCCCGGAGGTGGGGGTTGGATGGTTGGTGGCTCCGTGGGCCAGTGTACGCCTATACGGGATGGGGTCCTCCAAAGCTGCTGCATTTGAAAGAAGGCCATTGTTCAACAGGTCGAGTATTTGGATTCACCGGCCAAATGTTTAGCCTGTAAAAGAATGCAGGTGGTGAGAGCATGTGCTTGGTATGTTCCACTTTTCAGACGTCGGGTATAGTTTTCATCATGCTTCAAGTGACAAGCGCACGTTCAAGTGTAACTCTTACTCTATGAATGCTATGGAATATAATAATAAACAATATTTGTGTTATGAAAAACTAGGTAAATACCAGTTTAAGTGCAGTATGTTATTTGGGAGTCTGTCTACATGTTTCAGAGTATGGCATTCAACCGCTCCTTTTACATCAAAGACAAGAAGTTGATAATGCATCACATTTATATGGCATTATTTGTACACTCAAAGATGCTTCACATTGTATTAGCTTCCCTGGTGCAGACTAATAGAAGTGAGGTTAATAATCGGAGCCATAGACCCCTCTGGCGCCCACCAATCATGCACGGACACGCACACGCGCAAAATACATACTGACCAAAGGAGATACATTCAAGCTGAGCAGTGACTGTTCTATGGCAACAAGCTGGTTTCTACACAGATTCTACTGCTTGGATGTTCCACAGTATATAAAGCTTTTATCTAAATGGAGATGGACGAGTTGGTGGTCAAATCTAAGGGTGTATTCAGACCTGAAAAGTCCTTTGCTCCGCTTGCTTGATCCGAATCAAAAGCGGACCAAACTTTTTTCTTTTGCTCCGGTTCGTATTCAGACTGTCCTTTTTGCAAGTGAACTTTTTTATATAAACATATTGACACGTGTGACGGTCGGCGCTCATATTGGACAGCGAGAGCTCACGGAGGATAGACGCGGAACCGGCAGAAAACATTGAGGGCTCGTATGTGCAGCATGTCTGCTCTGCCTCTGTTTGCTCTTTTTAGAGCAAAACCACCTTCAACATCAACAGCAGCTCATATGACGCAGGCGAAACACGTTGTTTTAAATATTGGAACAGCGTCGGAGAATGCGTGAGGAGAAAGCCGAAGGAGACTGTCTGTGCGCTCCGTGTCCTGTCCCACACATGGATCTATTATAATAACCCTGTTCCACAACTTACTGACAGCAGCATCGTGGATAAACCATGGATCTATAATAACCACGGGACAAACAGACGCTGAGGATCAGGTAGGAACCAAATAACACAATTCACTACATGATGCAGAATATTGCTCTTTGAGACGTGAGTCAAACACGTCAGGCTTTTAATAATGCAAATGGTTTGAAGATGCTGCCATTAACATCAATGTATACTGTGAACAGTTTTAACTCCATAAGCCTGTTGCACAGCGTCTCCTCACTGCTCCAGGTCTGCACACGGCTCAGTGTTGTTGTGTAGCGTTAGCATCATAGTTAGCAGCATAGTTAGCATCATAGTTAGCCGCTGCATGGCTAATTCCTCAGTTTCTGTCTGCGGCTTGTTAAGCCCAAAAAATGCGCACGTATCTTGGAGTTGTGTCGGATCGACACCGGATGTATTCAGACCTGATTCGACTTGGACCAGAATTCGTTTGGAAGCGGACCGAGACCACCTCAAAAAGTGGGTCTCGGTTCGGTTCTTTGGTCCGGACCAGGATTCGTTTGTGTGTATTCAGACCTGCATAAAAGATTCGGATCAGAGTTCCAAACAAATCCTGGTCCGTTTAAAGTGGAGCAAATGTGCAGGTCTGAATACACCCTTAATGAGGCGAATCAGCTCACAATAAGAATGATATTTAAAGTTTCTTTGGGCAAAAGAAATATTGCAGCCTGACTGATCCCACGACTCTGGGGCGACAGTGGCTCAGTTGGTAGAGCATTGGCCTTTGGGCCTGAAGGTCGTGGGTTCAAGCCCACCATAAGACCTATTTCACGACTCCCACTGATGACTGCTGTCGTTGTGTCCTTGGACTTAACCCCACTTTGCCTGAAGCTCCCACTGAAAGATCTCAGCTCCTGTGGACTCACCACCTGCAGGAGGATCAGTGAGGGGCTGGTGCTAAGTGGACTGGGTGCAGCTCTGACTGCCACCCCCCCGACCCAGAAATGGATTAAGGGGAAGAAAATGGATGAATGGATGGATGGATGATCCCACGACTCCATCTTTGCACATATACATTGCCCTAAACTCCTCCCGCCGCATATTTCCAACTTACTTTTACACATAAATGGGCCGGCTGCTTGTTTGTGTTCACCGTGTGAAGCTTGGTGGGAGAAGAAACACATTCCTAGTCCAGAACGCGGAGCCCTGTTTTACGCAGATAAACTCACGGGGGCTCAAAGAAAAGCTAAACTGATTCCCTTTTTATTACTTTGTACGTTTCTTTCACATTTCTCGCTTTCTTTAGACGCCTATGAAGATACGGCAGGAAATGAACGGGAGAATAGATTCAAAGTTGAGCAGATCAGCTGTGAATGAAATATAATGTTAACCAGAAACTGTAGTTATTGCTAAGTTGATCTTGAAACTGTCACACTAGATGCATACAAAAGCATTTGTCTCTCACATTGTGCTCGTCAAAATTCTGCAATATATTTTGAGATTTATTTTTTCTTCAATGGCAGTCAACAAGCTTTGTCACAATACTAAAACTATGAACTTTTACAACATTGAACTGTAAGTAGTAGTTATACATATACATTTTTTCTATGGCCTCCTATGTGTTAGTTTTATTATTGCATTTCTTGTGTTCTAATTCTGTAATTTGTCATATAAATTGGAAATTATGTAGCCCCCAGAGACAACTGCTGCTGTGATTTAGGACTATACAAAAATACATTATTGAATACATACATAATTGAATGGAATTTGTAATTAGATCATAAATTATTCAATAACTGCTCAAAGAATTTCACATTTTTTAAATGATACTAGTTTTAGTCTCAATGATGGTAATATCTTCCGATCCATATGACAACGCTGATTGCCACTCCTGATATTGAGCCAGCACTGACATTACTACATCCATTCTCAACACGTTCAAGATCACAATGACCTTTTATTTGTCCCAATGGAAACGCGTCTTGGCCTCAAACTAACTCTGCAATCCTCCACAGAGCGCTCTCCACACCGGCCCATCCTCCAGGCTGGACTCCCGGCTAACACCACGGTCCACGTAGGAGAGGACGCCCGGTTTGTGTGTAAAGTGTACAGCGATGCACAGCCGCACATCCAGTGGCTCAAACACATCATGCGGAACGGCAGCCGCTTCGGGCCGGACGGACACCCCTACGTGCGCGTGCTCAAGGTACACACACAAAGACAAGGACTCTTTGATTTTGTATGAGAAATCCTCCAACTTCTCCGGGACTTTTTCGCAGGTGTTTCGTGCTTCTAATCTTTTCAGAAAGGATTAGACTGTGTTTTGGTTCACATTATCAGCTGAGGTATTTGAAATGCGCAGAATATGTCCGCACCAAGACATACGTTTTTGCTCTTTCTGCAAGTGATGTAAGGCTTTTGGCAGTTCAAGCAGACTTCAAAGTTTGATCGTGCAGAAATGGATGGCAAAATAAATTAAGATGTAATTAAACACAGATTATGGGTTTTGTACAACTACAACTACAGTACATAAGCAGATTCAATCATATGGGGCTCCACGCGGTCTTCTAACGGCTGTGTAACATAATCAAATCTGTTCGTTAAAGCTGGGGTACTTACGTTTTTTGTTTCATAATTTACACATTTTGTTTATCCTAGTCGTTGTAAAAAGTATATGTGATCTCTGTAACCGTGTGACCTGAGATCTGGTGTACATATTGGCCAAAGAAAATAAACTACTACTACTAGCTTAGAGATTTTTGTTTAAGACCACATGTTATCTTTTGAAATTTTTTAACCCTAACCCTAAGCTGAGTGTGGCCCTCTCTTTTTCATTTTTCAGTCTGAAAAAGCTGATCAAAAGATATGACCAAGGCCAAAAACACATGCATGTCAAGACTAGTGATAGAACCAAACTGTTGTGAGAGTGAGGAACTAGTCATAATGATTTTATCACGTATAGTTTCATTTTTCTGTGGTATGAAGGGTAGGTACCCCAGCTTTAATCTATCAAACAGGATTCATTATTTCTAATTATTATAACATTGGCAGCTTTTCTCTAGATGGTGGAGAGAGGTCTTTCTCTCTCCTCCAGCTCGTTTGTGTATTGCACGTTAAGTTTAAGACCCATATATGTATACATTTTCAGCGCTCTGGCATTAACAGCACAGACGTGGAGTTTCTGACCATCACCAACGTGACCGAGAAAGACGCTGGGGAGTATATCTGTAAAGTCTCCAATTATATAGGGGAGGCCAACCAATCGGGGTGGCTCACTGTTATCCCAGGTAAAACTGCTGAAGACTTGGTCCACCCAGCTTCCTATGGTGTCCTGCCCTGTGCCATCTTACTCCTAATGGTGGTTGGTTGGTGGTGTCTTGGTGGTTCCTGGACTTTCTTTCCCCCCCAAAGCAGATCTCATTTTTCATCTATTTCTATTGCAGACACCGGTGAAGCCATGGAAGTACTGTTTAGCAGCATTGTACTTTCCATGTTGGAAATGCATGGGGTAGACTTTATGTTTAAAAAGGTGACTGGGGTCTTCTTGGGTTTCATTTGGTCTCTTGTATATATTTTCAATGTTGAAGCGGCTGCATAGACCGCAATAGAAACTAATGGACCAAACTATTTAAAGTTGGCTTCAAATAGCTTATTCATTATAACCTGGCCACCCAAGTAGTCAAAGTACAAGCTATTATTTAGCTTAGTTTGATCGCTTGGGACAAAAAGGATTAACGTAATTAAAATCATAAAAAAGCAATATTGCACAAAGCCTATTGATGTATCATTTTCTTAACGGAGAAAATGATATGAATTCAAGAGCCAACTTTTGAATATCCATTACTTTCAGCTGTCTATGTGTGTATTGTGGGTCTGTTCTATACTTTTTTTGGTACTTCTTTCACCAGCAGGTTGTGATGCGAACTCATCGATGGACACTTTTCTCAATGTATCTTTCTTGGTGTTTCGGGACTCATTTGTACGTGTCTTTTCTTCTTCCTCCACCTTCCTTCTCCTCAGACGGCTGGTGTTAACACTACAGATAAGGAGATTGAGGTTCTCTACTTGCCCAATGTTACTTTTGAAGATGCTGGGGAGTATACATGCTTGGCGGGTAATTCTATCGGGATCTCCTATCAAACTGCTATGTTGACGGTGCTTCCAGGTACATATACTGGCCTTAACACTATCTTTCTGCTATTTCATTTGTGTACTTATGTATTTGTTTGTAGAAAGGTATAAGGCAGGTCCCGTCGGTCTTGCTGTGTCCTTCTGTTACTTAGCAATCAGGTGTATTTCTACTCCACTTGAATCCATACTATTGGTATTGATTCCTGGTTTATTATTGTAAATGGGACACCCTTGAAGCAGTATTTCGCTTACAATAGGGTCCAACAACAACTCACACTACCAGCAATTCATTTAAACTATGCTTTTTATCTACAAATCTAACATTTAATCAATAATTTATTAAAAGTTCAGACGCAATACATTGTATTGGTTCACACAAAGTAAGAAAAGTCAAATTATCTTAGGTAGCTGTAAAAGCTCTTTCAATTCTGGGCTTGCTTTCGAGAAAATCTCTTTTGTCCTTGAGGTTACACCCAGTCCTTCTTTGGGCTCATTTCGGATCATTAAGGCCACAGGACAGACAAATAATCCGAGTACTAAGCTATGACCCATAATTTCACCTGGATTGTTTGAGCCGTTGAAAGCCCAGTGCAGATAAGAAAGTAGTTTCCAAAGACTTGGAGCTCTGAGACGGAAGTGTATTTCCCAACGCAGCTCAAGTGACTCCAGACGGCAGTCAGCAGCAGACGAGGACTTGCCTTTTGCCTTATGTAATAAACCTCTTCTTTACTCCGTTGGGACCATCTTTTCTCTTCACATTTGAACCGTTCATGTCTGTCTGTTTCACTATTGCTCCATAAGAGTAACATTCCCCCACCCTTTTTCCTGGCACTGATAATTGGCTACTTCTGCAATCTTTATTTCTTCTAGAAATAAAGTTAGAAAGTCATAGCTCAACACGTTTTGCAGTTGGCTTGACTTTTAGAATTATCAGAGCCAAATATCTCAGCCTATACCATAAAATGCTTGTTGTTTAATGCGACTTTATATCCCTTGCTGCACATCTGCTCGTTATTAGGCTCATGGAGCGTACGATCTTTGCAAGTTCGCTTTAGGTCAGCCAGATGAGAGATGACAGTTGTATATATAGGTTAAAGTAGTACAACTAAATTTAGGATGAGATTTGAAAAAAAGATTGATGATTAGCAGTTTGCCTTTTCAGTCCAACATCATAGCCCAGTCGTGTATTATTAGGGCTATAATATAAAACATAAAACTTATCAATCTCATTTGACTGTAAACAATAGCGTATGAAGATCACAGGCCTGGCTTTTCTCTTGGGAATCATGTGTAATATTTATTGCCCCTGGCGCAGTGTATCTGCCCCACTGGCGCCTGTGAGGCTGGGGTATGTGTGTTAGTTCTGTGGTTTTTGGACACATTGAAACAAGGCCGAGGTTGCTTCATGCGGCTTCACCTCCAGCTGGCTCCACGCAGCACAAGGGCCTGCGGTCTGAAGCCCTATGCATTATGGAACAGGCCGTTTTTGTCGAGCACACTTCAACTTCCTCAGCAGGAAGTTCAATAGGATGTACAGTAATGGAGTCCGACTGCAGGGACCACTGTGGGTCAGGGGGCAGCGAGGTGACACAGGGCCGAGGCTTATAATGCGTACAATATGCACCAAAGAAGTCTAAAAAATAAGTATGTTAACTAATCTAGAAAGTTCCGTAAAATAACGTTATGTGATAAAAAAGCCTAAACAAATGTTATGAAACTACAATGTATACAGTAAAATTATCTCAGAAGATGAAGAAACACATGTTCTTTCATGTTCTAGATAGACTGATATACTGAATACCAAGATATTGAGCCACGTTTTTTAAAAATCTGCAATTTGCCTTAATTTGTTCCCATCTGGCCAATATTCTACCATGGCATGTTATACCTCATTTGAACTTTGTCAGGAAAACATCCACATCACTTATTACACTCTAAACAATGACTCAAAAATGTAGTGAATCGGTGAATCTAGTATCCAGCCGTCTTAAGCTTTGGCCCTGTTCTGCTTCAATTCAAGCCCAACTGTACTTATTTAGTACCAAACAATATTATTAACCTCCATAATATAACAAGGTAAATACACAAAAATAACCACAGATGACCAAAGATGAGCCATAACCAAACCTTCTCAATTAAATAATGGAAACAGTGGAAAATCTTTATTGTCTTAAAGATTCATTATTCTTTAACGCATTAGTAGCCTTATTTGTCAAAGGAGGTAAGGGGTACGTGAAAACACATTTTCAGAGCACTCAAACCTCAAAAGTAGGAAAAAATAGACAACCGCAACATGAATCAATCACAAAGCACGGACATGTTTATGATGATGGACCAGTGTTGTTTTAAAGCCCATAAAAGTCAGTTTCATAATATGTTCCTGAATCAAACAAGATAACCACCATGTTGGCAACTTATCACACTATTCTATCGACAAAGCAGTGCAGATGTATCACATACGGCAATAACATTTTAGAACCAATCTACAACAATAATTTTCCGCAGTAATTGTATAGTTTCGAGGGACATATACCTCACTGTTTAAGCCTGTTCCATAATACGTGGGTCTCAGAGTTTTGCTGTGAATACAGACATATACACAGTCCCTAGATGAGTCACTAGTATGGTTCTGTTTAGACTGCTCCATCCCACACATAGACCACAATAGAGTCCGAGCAAGCACGCTGGTACCTTCAAAGACAAACCACGCTAAAGTATCTGTTTATCTTGTACAATTTGTGTGTGCTTCGCCAACCTGACAACCAGATGTGTTTGCACAAGGGACTTTATGGGCCGTTTACCTGTTATTTCTCACTCTTTGTTTTTTTTTCATGCATCAGCGCCCACAGGCAGGACAATAGGCCCGATTCCTCCAGACTACGTGGAGATTGCCATATACTGCACAGGGGTGTTCCTGATTGCTTGCATGGTGGTCATCGTGGTGGTGTGTCGGATGAAGAACACGGCCAAGAAACCAGACTTCGGAGGCCAGCCTGCCGTCCACAAACTGAGCAAACAGATCCCCCTGCGCCGCCAGGTAACAGAAAGTAGATAAAGAGTTCCAACGGCATCTAACACCCCTAGAGGAGACAAACACAAGAGCACAATTTACAATATTACAAAAAAATAAAATGTAAAGTTAAAACATGAAACTGAACCAATTGTCATTCAATTGTGTACAGTATAGGCACATGGCATGATCTTTAGGTTAAACTTATATAGCAAGTATAGACTGTTAATACTTAAACTTTTTGTTAGATATTAGTATAGTGGCTTGCTTAAAGACAAATACAAGACAAGTACTTTCGCCCATTTTGCATGTTTACAACCAAAAACAAAGAAACACATCTGTTGGATTTTCTTGTAAAGACCACACCAAAGTAACTATGAAGGGAAGATAACTGATTCATGATCACAAAAATATTCAATTTTGTAATAATAAAAGACAAATAATACAAGATCTGAAATAGCAAATATAGGAGAAAATGTATTGATGAATCCAATCATTTAAATTAAATATAATTTCAAAGTATATATTTAACCCTAGTTCAGCCTCAGTGCACTTAGCTGTGGTATGTGGAACAATCCACCTGCAGGTATAGTTAAAAGAGGCATGCATTTCTGAACAAGTTAGCACTGCTGCCCTGAAAGATTGTTGTCTATGTTTGAGTACTGCTTTTCCCTCAAGGGGAATTAAAATCCACACTCCAAAGGCACAAAAGTGTTGGATTACTTTGTGTGGAGGGCTGCAGAGAATCCTGGTGTCAAGGTAAGGCTAGATGAACGAGTGGCGAGATAAGTCCTGCTGACAGTGGTCCAAGAAGTCCCACTCCAAATCTGTCTAAATAATTGTTGTTTTTACTTCACATTGGTATTTACTGCCGTAAAAGTACATTCTTTACAAGTTTAATGAGAAGTGCTAAAACCTATAAACCCACTCCAAATCGATATTACCTCCTCTAGCAATGCCCCAAGTGTTGAAGCATCATTGAACCTAGACTGTGGTGATCAGCCATTATTTCTTTTATAGGTTTCGGCGGATTCCAGCGCATCTATGAATTCAAACACTCCTTTAGTGCGGATAACGACGAGGAGGAGTTCTGCGCACGACGACCCGATACCAGAGTACGACCTGCCCGAAGATCCTCGCTGGGAGTTTAACCGGGAGAGGTAAGAATGCTTATAAATGATCAAAGTACGTTTATCATGTCTTAAAGGTGGGGAATCAAACCTTCAAATTTCACAATTCTATTTAAAATTCAACACTGAACACTGCTTTTGATGGTGGTTATACTATAATTTTCACCACAACGCTTTGTCTGATATCATTAACTACAATATTTAGTTCAATTTTGGGCAATTTAGTTATATAGCCCAAAATACCTAGAAAAACATATATAAATGACCGTTCCACATATCTGTTATCATATCTGAGTTTGTGTACTCGTTGATTATTTTTGATGTAGTAATTCAACACTATATTTGATTGGATTTGTTTTGTTTAGGGAAAGCCCCTTGAGATGCAGCATTTCATTTTCAAGGGGGTCCTAAAGTAAACCAAAAACATCTAATTGAAAAGCATCAGGACTACAATATTTTATTTTAAATTAATTGATCTAAATATTTGTTGAACCAAACTGATTGGTGCATTTGCTATTGCATATTTTCATATGTCATATATTCATACTAGACAAATGCATGATGATTTTTTTCACTATAATGAGCTATATTCTATCTGGAAGTCAGCTGGATCACCTCATATGACTTAGAACAATGCCATTGATCCCCATTTCTAACTCGGCAAACACTGGTCTCAGTATCAAAATGAATAAATGCATAATGCATAACCAACACAAGCTTTGAAACTGTGTAACATCATGTGAAATGTGCTGGTGGCTTTTCTCTTCTCTCCGGCCCTCAAAGCCAACACTGAATCAAAACTATGTAATAATACAGCGGCAGGAACACCCATATTAGTGCAACAAAGAATGCGTCTGCTCTCATCTCATCTGTTCCATTTAAAACTGTAACACACCAAGGCTGAATACTAGTCACTGCGCTGCTCCTGTTTGTACTTTAAAGTGTCCTGATGTGGCACCCGTACAACTGCTCTCTCATAAAAACACCACTCGCACTTGCGCTGCTGACGGTAAAGCGACGGTGTAGTGTTAATTAATAGTTTGCGCTGGTGTGAGCTTTTGTCGACGGTGTGTGTTTGGGCTCAAAGTGGTGTTCATAGCAGAAGAATTCAAAGTGCTGAGGTTTCACTTAGTCAGAGCAGCCGCCGCCAACCGCGATCTGCAAGGCTGGATTTAATAAAACGTAAAGGTTAGAGAAGATTAAAATCAGAGGTGGAGAGTGGCTTTACTTCTACTGTTCCAATTACTTCAGTACTTTCAGAAGCTGGGGTAGTTTAGGCTGGGATACCAAACTTCTTTACCTTTTTTTAACTGAAAATGCGGATAAGAGGCCAAAAATACACGCAAGTGAAATCTAGTGATAGTTTTGAGAGCGAGATACTAGTTACATGGATTTTATTACGTTGATAATTTGTGGTGGTTTCAAAGTTAGGTACTCCACACCCTTTAACTATTGTGTTTATCCACAAAGAAAGATCCCTGCAAAGATGTAATTATGGGAACAAATCAGACCACAATGTTTTCATGTTAATAGAAAAAAAAAGAGATATGTTTGCAAACTTGTAATCCTTGGAAGTAAATATGACACTTTGGGCAGATTACCAAAAAACAAAAATCTAATTATTGCATGTGAAAACTAGTGGTTAAAGTATATTATATTGTTCCTGCCATGAAGTTACCAGACTGTTTAAAAATATATAGGAACTAGTTAAATAGAAAATTAGTTATTTTACGTAATGGGGAAATATCAGTCTTGCAAAACACAGGGTTTAAGAACAGTTTCAAGAGCATAATACATACTCAAAAAGAAGATAAATAAAAAAAGTATCAAAAATAATACTTCAAACACTGCAGAGGAGTAGCATGGACGACTATGATGCACAATAACGACAAAGCTCCATTTGCGTTGAAAGTATTACATTCTTTTTGGTATTGGAAATGGCCACAAATGTAAAGAAGCCGACTTGTACTGGAACATTCGGTGGTAGTAAAAGAGAGAATGAAGAATGGAAAAACAAAGTCCTGTCTTTTGTTAAAGAAGTGACGTAAAATAATACCCCTTACCACACCATCAATTCTGATTAAACTCATTTCTGATGTGGCTGCTGCTCAGCGAATAGCATTTGGGTAAAGTTGTGCTTTGCAGCGATGACACGACAACCGTTGGGGGGATGTTTGGTTTGAGCCTTTATTCACGGGCTGTCATCCCAGCGCCGGAGGGATCATGTTGGGATAGCAGAACACAGAGGAATGCTAAGGTTTGCGGTTTGTGCTAAAGGAAAAAATAACATTGATTATGTGTGGCTGGACAGACAGAATAGCCAGCATTGAGCACGCGGAGGGGTGAGGACAGACGAGGGATTGTGTTGCTACAGGCGGGCGCCGCGTGGAAAGCTCTCGGCATGGCAGAACGCACACACACTGTTTACATAGGCGGACGCATGTGCATTTAAACTCAGGACCAACACATGTCAGTCACACGGAGAGGGAAAATACACTGTCCAGGGTGCAGAGCCGGGTCAGGGATCAGAGGTGACAGGGCTGTGATTGATCATGTGAAGCGGAACAAGAGATGTGGCTACAGGAAGTGGAACAAGTGAGCCACTGTTGAACAATGTAGGAGCCTACAGAGCTGCCCCGCATGCAAATGTTGACACAATGTGATAAATTATGTTTCATTACCTTTAAATGCCTTTAACACACAATGCTGGTTTTCATGGTCATAAATAAACCTTTGTTAACCCTTTTGGCACCAAAGTAACAGAATCCAGGACACTTTCTATACAGCGACCAGGCACGAATCTTTATCAAATCTTTTTTTGTTTTTTTGATTAAAGTAGTTCTCTGTAGTTTTCAGTTTCAAATTCATTTTTGGGGAAACAAAACCCTGGTAGGGTCTTTGCATGGGTCTTTCTGGGAATCTTCAAAGATGCTAACGACGGATAGAATGACCTTATGTATATGGAAAGAATGACCTTTTTCACAAACTGGATTTATATAATTTAACTCCAACTTAAGTAAATTTCACCGGCCTGAAAGCAGCTGCTTGGAAATCAATACAAGGTGATCCTTCTGAAGAGGATGAGTAAGTTTGTTGTCCTTTAAATCATGTAAACCACAAACATGCATAATATATCAAGCTACTTTACTGTAATGCATGTCCTCCTGAGCTTGCCAACATCAGAAAACCCTCCATAAATGCACATGTAATATAAAGGATTTCATAATTGCACCTACCCTTGGCACAAACTGCAGCCACAACCACAGCAGAAGTAACACATACCATCACCGTGAAACAGAGCAGACAATCTCATATGAAAAAAAAAAGCAACAAAACTCCAGGGCGGGGTAAATTTGGAAGCGCGCCAAGTTTCAACCCCGCTCTTAATCTAACCTGTTTATTTTGCAGCGTAATGAATCAATGCCCAGACACTTTAGGTCAACGGCTTAAGCTTACCTCTCACTCCGTCTTTTTGTGCTGTGTTTTGGTTACAGGTTGACACTGGGCAAGCCCCTAGGTGAAGGCTGCTTTGGCCAAGTTGTAATGGCAGAAGCGCTTGGCATCGATAAGGACAAACCCAAGGAGGCCGTAACGGTGGCAGTCAAGATGCTGAAAGGTAAGAGCATTTCCCCCTCCGCGACACTGTTACACGCAGGCTGAAATGGAAACGTCTGGCTTGTGCTGGGATAGAGATATGGGCCCATTCAAGACACGGCAATCAGGGCAGCATCAGATCTCAGGGAGAGTTTAGATGACCTACATTGTGCTTCGTGATTTTCAAAATATAAGAAATACATGTAAACATATTATTATTTCATTCACTTGACATGGTTAAACTGTGGTTCATGTTTCTAAGTCACTACAATTAGCTAAGGCTTATAGGAGTGGCAGCAAGTCACTCACGGTCCAATTCTTGAAAATGAACACAGACAAAACAAGGTGTCATTTATCCTCAGGCAATTGTGTGCCTGTACTTTTGGCAGCTCACATCTAGTATTGTTGAATATTACATAAAAGCACCCGTAGAGCACAGACCGTCTCCAAGAGACACAGTTCCATTTCTTTAAAAAATCTCCAGGTTTCAGACAGGTATCCGGTTGTTCTGGTTTCAATTTCCATGAATTACTGAAGATTTTGTAAAAGAAGAAGATGCTAACAGACTGACAGACAAACAAACCCAGAAGGTGTGCAGAATTGCTGGGGGGAATCCATTTTCATCCAAACAGAATTGAAGACTGAACAACAGGCAATTGTAATCTTTCAAACATCCATATATACAGTTTCAATTGTTGCACATTTGCAGGATGTGAATCTTGAATGTCAACACAGACATTTAAAACAAGATTCAGCATAAACAATATGACGGACTAGCATATATCATTGTTGGGATACTGAAAAATCAATTATATAAATAAATAGACTACTTGAACTACTAGAAGCGGTTCTGTTATGAATTGATGGCAGCGTGAGTAGGTTTTACATATGAATGATGGTGTGGTGTGTGGGGTGAGCAGAGGCCAGGGGGGCGTGGCTGTCATTATGATTGGTTATTGGTGCTTGTTGAGTGAGGGCAGGCAGATTGGCTGAGAGGGAAGAGTTTACATACCTGACCCAGAGCCGCAGCTGCATCACCGCCGCACAAAAGAGCCACTCAGTCCGAACAGAACAGACTCCGGTTAAGAACTATGAGAAGAATCGGGACTAAAGTTATGCACTTTTCACATTTCATACATTATTGTACTAAAAAGATGATTTAAGTAATGCTGGGGAAAATAACTTTTTCGTTCAATTAATAATCTATCTTGTTTGTCTCAACAGAAATAGTCTTGTAAAAGTAAAATGCTGCAAACAAAACAAACCACAACATGCAGTCTTCTTCTTTGAACATTTGTTCTATTTAAATTGAGCCCTGAGAGTCACTATTTGACATTTTGGGCTGAGTCAGGGTAGTCCTCTCTGTCAGAAGAGGATGTTCTACAGTGACAAAAACAGTGATAGAAGCAAATTATTTTGGGGGAAAGGATGGATTTTTTGCGGTTTGAAAATAGGTAGCCCAGCTTTATTGTTCAGTGAAAGGTAATAAACATTGAAATGCCACTAAGAATAAATAGAGGCATAGACAGAGAGATACTTTGGAAGATTCCATCGTTACAACAAACACCAAAGCATCAGGGAGATTTGAAACTGTACTCTGAAGAAAGTCTAACTTTAAAACAATCAATCTAATATAATTGTAATATAATGTCAGATAAATTATCTTTACGTTCAGCACTAAAACTCATTCACTCAATCATTTTAACTATTACAACTTTATGTTTACTATTACTTGTTCTGTTCTGCTCCTAAAGCTCCAACTATGCAAGCATGTAACAAAAACGGCCTCATAACTGTTGAGTAAAAAGGTCTAATTACAAAAAGCATGCAAGAAGAAAATTCCATAGAATTCTATACCAAATTCCATACCATAAATTGTTCAAGTTTATAGAGTGGAAAACGCTTAAAACCTCTACACAAACATGTCTTCAACCTTTGAAGAAAGCTCCCCGGCTTGTACCTTCTGCTTAGTGAATCTAGGTCAACTATTTGGACATCAGCAGAGAATTTAATGGAATGCCTTTTTGACTCCCTGAAAAGAACTTTGTGCAGATAATGGATCTACATTGAACATCTTTAATTCCTCCTCCTCTGCCCCCGGTGTTGAAAGCGCTCCTCTGTAGTCTGTGTGAACACGAAACTTCATCCAGCTTTGTCTGTCAACCGCACTTAATCAGGGCACCTCCAAAACAAGGTGTTGTCTGAGGCTGCGTCTATAAAGGAGCTTCTGATTACAGCTGCTTTGGTTTGTGTTGTCTATAATTAATAGACATTAATAAACTTTAAATATTGTTTTTCTTTACAGATGATGCCACAGAAAAGGACCTGTCCGACCTGGTGTCAGAGATGGAGATGATGAAGATGATTGGAAAGCATAAGAACATCATCAATCTTCTGGGGGCATGCACACAAGACGGTTAGTGACTTTCTCACCCATACATCCATTTTCCATTTAATTTTATCCATTGCCGAAGAGGCAGCAGTCTGAGCAGAGGCCCAGACTTCCCTGTCCCAGCTCAGTTGGTTAAATGCCCTGGTGTTCTGAATCTTCAGGAAAATCTGAAACTGATGCCTCTCAACGTGGAGAAGCAGCGACTCTACTCTAAGCTCCTGTCGTATCGCTGAGCTCACCATATCTCTTAGGGAGCACCCAGCCACTTGGCGAAAAGAAAAACTAATTTAAACTGCTTGTATCCGCAATCTTGTCCTCTCAGCGACTATCCAAAACTCAAGTCTATTTATCTGGTTGAAATAATGTCCAGATTTTTTTCTTTTTACAGAGAGAAAAATGTGCATGTTAAGTTGTCCAAATTACTTATTTAGTTACTATATCATTCTCATTATCATTCTTTAACTGCAGCGTAATGTTTTAATAGGATTGACAGTATGTGATGATATTCACTCCTGTAGACAAAGGGCGTGTTCAGACTTATAATATGACAACATGGTTTAGAAGCAAATGCACCCGTTACCATGGCGTCACTGAAAGTTTCTATAAGTGATGGTGATGTTTGAACCATGGTGAAGCTTACACATAGTCTTGGCAAAATATTGCAGCACTTTTTTCATAATTTCTTGTCCAGCATTAGTGTCTCTGTGGTTCAGACTCTGCTGTTGTCCCTTGCAGGCCCTCTGTACGTGATAGTGGAGTACGCGTCTAAAGGAAACCTCAGAGAATACCTCAGAGCGCGCCGGCCGCCCGGGATGGAGTATTCCTACGACATAGCGCGAGTCTCAGACGAACAGCTCACCTTCAAAGACCTCGTGTCCTGCACTTATCAGGTGGCCCGCGGTATGGAGTACCTCGCGTCACAGAAAGTAAGAACTGCTTTATTCATTTGGATCCATGCATTTCTGTGGCTTGTTGCCCTTTCTACAATCTGGGCTAGACTAGAGACAATGGTATGACAAACCACCATTCCTTTCCATAATAATTCAATAACCTAATTTTGAGTCAGCATTTCATGTGTGAGCATTTTATTTGTACGTGCTTTGAATGTTTGAGGAATTAATGGTTGCTGGATGCAGTTTTTCATGTTCGGAGCCAAAACTGTTTAGAACTCAGTGAGACCGCTGACATAGAAGCCCCACTGTAATTTCAACCTGATATGTCAGAATCAGAATCAGAATCAGAATCAGAATCATTTTTATTGCCACGTGAGTAACAAAGTTATCACTTGGAAATTGTCTTGGCAGAGAGCGTGCCACTTCGCCATTTGCGGCGCTGTCTGATGTAGGATCAATTCTGATAATTTTCCCCTAATCAAATAATTTCAACTATCAATTCACCCAGAACTATTCTAGCAACAAACTTCAGAGAAAAGTTGTGTAATATTGTTTTTTTTGTCATGTCTTCAACAAGTTGTAATCAAAATCTTTATTAGTATGGAGCTGTGTAGCTACATAAAGTTGGAGATTATTATGGAAGAGAGATTTTATACAAATTCTTGTTATTTCATTTTAATATAGTATAGAGTTATTATTCATTTATTGTGTGTTGTGTGCTCCTCATTTCTACTGTTCTATAACTTGTGATGCAACACTGAAAATTCCCCATCAAATAATCATGTATTTCTTTATTTCGATCTCTCTGTCTTACAAGCAAAATACAATGTTTCTCCATCAGTGTCATTTTCACTACTTCAAGCTCTGGACATGCAACTTTTTTTCATACCTTTCACATTAGAGACAACCCCTGGCCTATCTTTGTCATTGTTCTCTATTGCAGTGTTTTTCAACCTTTTTTGAGCCAAGGCACACTTTTTTCACTGAAAAAATCTTGCGGCACACCTCCAGGAGAAAATGTAAAAATGTATACAGTACTAATGTAAAAATATATACTGTACATACTCTGTGTGATATATAAAGTATATCTTATCTTATAATGTATACAGTATACTCTGTAGCCTATATTCACAATATACAGTTATTCTCATCAAAATGCTTAAGTCCAGGCCTTGACATTAAGCTTTATTTAACATTTCTCGATACAATTAACAAGAGTTTGGTAATAAAGTGGCACTAACTGTGTGGAAAAAAACTAAGAAAATCCACTCTCTGCCCAAATAGTCAAATAATAACTCACACAAAGAACATGCATTGTTAGTGCATGGGAAAAATTTAGGTATCCGAGCTTTAAATTCAGGAGTTTTGGATGAGGGACACGGGAGGTCCTGAACGCGAGTCCATGGTTCTGTCCGGTCCGCATGTCTGTGGTTCTGTCCGGTCCGCATGTCTATGGTTCTGTCCACTCGACTATGGTCTGCGCTCGGTACCCAGTTCAGAAGTGCGTTCGCGATTGTACATTTCATAGTTAAACCACTACAACGCGGCCACAGCTGCCCCGGGGCAGAGCGGAGGATGTTAATCCTGTTCAGAAACGGCATAATTCATTTTCAAAAACGTCTCATCACTTTCACTTCTCACTCGCCACAAAGCTCTTGTCTCGCTCCCTCCCACATTTGTTGGTCGCATCCAATTTTACCTTTCTCGCCACAATGCTGACCTGTAGCCAGTGGTCGCATCCAATTTTTCAGTTTCAAAGTACTTAGCTATCTGCTGCCATCTACTGATTTGAAAAAGTATTACATGGTTACTCCACAGTTCAAAACAAGTCACCGCTCGTCAACAGCGAATGCAGTTATTTTTAGACAAAGTAGACGAATTTCTCACGGCACACCAGACAATATCATACGGCACACTAGTGTGCCGCGGCACAGTGGTTGAAAAACACTGCTCTATTGGGACCACAAAAGCCCCTCTGTGTGGAGCGGCATTAGCTTTTCACAATAGGGGGGTACAGCCATGTTGTCTCACTGTAGGAATGTGACAATGTGAACACGCAACACATCGCCACACATGCGCTCTGGCCCTGACTTACTGTATGTAGAAAATATGCCAAGAATTTCTACCTATCGCAACATGTTGTCAGTGAAGTCACTGTGACTTCAGGTCGTGCAGTGGACAGGTGATGTCGGGTTGGTGGCTTGCATCATAAAAATGGTTCTCGGGGCGCACAGCTGTTTTTGAATGTGATTTATGTATGAAGCGAAGAAAACAGACCTTTTTCCATAGTAACGTTTGGCTTGTTTTTCTTCATTTAGTGTATACATAGAGACTTGGCGGCGAGGAACGTTCTTGTCACAGAGAGCAACGTCATGAAGATCGCAGACTTCGGCTTGGCCCGGGACGTTCACAATATCGACTACTATAAAAAGACAACAAATGTAAGTTCTCATCAAATACCCGCACAAAACAGGTGAATAAGAACAACATCGAGATAGGTCTATAACATACATTACATATATAAATTATATCAATGAGACTTTGATGGAGTAATGAGCTATGCTTTAATCATTTTCATGAGTTTTATATAATTTGAGTAATTTTCCAGGCTAAGCGATAAAAGCCCAGTATGGAAAGGAAGTTTAAAGGGCTCCACTTGCACATGCAGTAAAATACATGTGTTCCCAAAATTCCCAAAAGCTAGGGTACCTAACTTTCCATCTGCATAAATAATACTTGTGGGCCGAGAGCTACAAAAAATATAATAAGGGTTGGACAATATTAATGAAGTCAAAAGAACAAAAGTATAAATAATATTGGCAATGATTTCTAATTGTTTTACTTTTTTAAAATTCTGTACATTGGCAATCACAACTGACCAAATCCATTCAAACAATGTGAGTTACAGGCAACAATGTGCACAAATAGTAACAAATTCAAACGGACAAATAAAACTAATCAAGACTCGTTGCTCTGAAAGCACTTAATACGACACCACTCTTTGTCCAATCCTCTCAGCTCTCTCTGCTCTCCATCTTGGCTGATCTTTTGGCAGAAACCTCAAGTTCCCATGAAGCCTTGTGAATGTAGATTGTTGATCCCTCACTCCCTTGTTCCTTTAGCTTCATCACCACTAACACAATTAGCTAAAAAGACCAAAAAGGGCTTGGGGAGCAGGAGCAGCTAAACATAATTGACATTTCCAAAGTGGCCCAGTAGTGGCGTCTTTCGTTCCCACAGCGCTGCAAGGCCAGGCGAATCTGCATTGGTTGCGCATCCTCATTTGGTATGCATGGTTGCCTCCCGTAGCATGCACAATCACGCTGAGAACAACAACATGGGCAACAATAGAGTGTGATGCTGATGGAGCTGATGATTACGACAATAACAGTGATCTGACGCTGAAACTAATTTACACAGAGAAGCTTTTGTTGGCCTGCCTTTGTTCCATCACGGCAAGGAAATGCTTCTCAATCACGCTCATGTGATGAACAGCGTGCTATGTCAGATCTTTTTATATTAGTGAAATTGTTTTGTGCAGAAGCAGAGTCGTAAGAGAGAGGATTTTGGTTGCATGCGAATGAATGGGTGGACACAAGTGGTGAGACCGACTTTAAAGCTGGGGTACAGAATTTTCAAACCACAACAATGCTATTTTGTAATGAAACCAATCTAACTAGTTCCTCGCTCTCAACACGGTTTGCTTCTAGCACTTGTTTTTACATGAATGCAATTTACATCTGTCACAGGTTTGGATCAGCTTTTTCAGACGGACAAGTGAATAGTTGTCTGTCTCTGACCAAAGTGTCAATTAGTAGCTTACAGGCTCTTTTTTATAAGTATGTTAAAGATACAATGTTGTTTGTAATGTACTCTTAATGTAATGAAGTTAGAGACCCCAGCTTTAACATAGTCACCAATGTTTATCCTTTTGTATACTGATTCAAATTACAATAGCACAATGTTTATGTCCTGCATCAAGGCAATTTTGTGTTGAATTGCACTAAATCCTGCATGTATCATGAGTATTTAGGCGTAGCTTACAGCAAACATGAGATAAATGTTTAAGTTTAATAAAGATCAAATAAGTTGGAGCGTAATAATAGTTTAAAAACAGGTGTTCATCAAAGACCAACACAGAATTCTTTAAAATAATAACTGTCTTTAAAATATTTGAAATAGACCAAAGGTGAGCCTCCATTTATTAAAAAAAAATACCTCAGGAGAACAGCTCATCTAAAATGTCTGAGGTCTGATTAGAATAGGCCTCTCTCTAAATTAAGGACTTCTAATAATTATTTTAAATTGGCAATTGCACGATCAAAATGGTGACGTTGTTTTTTACAAAGCATAAACACGGAATTCACAGACGGATTTCTTAGGCTAGTAACTTTATTTTCTCCAACATGCTTCCTGATAAGATTAGAGCATCCATTACGCTACTATTCTGATACGGAGCAAGGTCGTCCAGTGAGTCGTGTTCAGTGTCTCGACGGCAGCAAACACAGATAAATCTCTCCTTATCTGAGACCTGTTTATCAGCTGCGGCATTAACAATTCAAATGTTCCTATGGGAAATCCTCCACGCAGACAGATTCGGAACGGTCTTATTCCCCAAACAGCTCTCGGTTATCGGGCTTTGGAGAAGTAATGATCTCTTAACTGGATTCAAACCTGCTGATTGTGTCAGAAAAACAGGGCTTCGGTGATTCTGCTGTAGATCACATTTGACTTCTGCCCTCTGTTTGTCCGTAGGGTCGTCTGCCAGTAAAATGGATGGCTCCTGAAGCACTTTTTGACCGCGTCTACACACACCAGAGTGACGTGTAAGTATACACCCATTGTTTCAAGCTAGAATGTTTCTATTTAGCAGAAGACCTCGGAAAATCAGCTAGAGAGCAATTTGTTTGAACGCTTTGGATTTAGAGTCTGTATTGACAACAGCCACAAGCAGTGTACACAATAGGCCAGGTCTCACGTGGGTTTAACAATCATGTCTATTTAAACTGATGATGGAGTGTAAAGCATCACAGGGATATGATAAGTTGGTGGATAATGCATCTGTGTGGGCGACTGTTAGAAGAGCACAATCTTTAAGAATACGATCACAAGTTACAGAACAGCGCACACAACACAAGATATGATATGAAGTGAATATTAAGCAGAACAAAAATTGAAATCTTTATTAGTAGCTTAATAAAGAAACTATAAACTATGGGCCCAGCTCAGAAGTGTAATTATTTAGCTTGTTCACACATTCTGAAGAGCCTAAAAATCCATCTGGTTCAAGTGCAAACACATTAGTAGAACACTACTTGTTCCACCGAGGATAAATTGTGCGAATTAGATGTACATGATAAAGAGACACAGAGAGCTGCTTTTATAACATATCTGTACTGGTGTGACAAACTTCAATCAACTATAAGGAAACACTTGGTCTATAAACTGCTCTGTGATTCCCCAGATGACATCATTACATTATGGCATCTAGGCAATTCAAACCTTTTTGTGGCTGTACTTTGTTGGGTGTTGTTTTGGTGAGCCCTGGCTTGGAGGTGGAAACTTCCAAAAAAACCAGGACTGGTCAGTCTGAAGTAAAAGTGAGGATTTCACGCTAGACTTGTAGCCAATGCCGTGTTACTAATCTGAACGGCTTCAAAGGGCCCTGGAAGGAGCAGGAGTTCAGCTGCACCTCCTCCCTACCAACTAACCCCTCCATCCTGGGTCCTGGCTCGGAAGTCTCCCCTTCTTTTTTACCTCCGTGGATGTTTGAATGTACAACAAAGCTTTGGGCCTCCGGTGTGGACAGGCCTCATCCTTCTCTTTTACCCCCTGCAAGTCAATCTCTGCATCCAAATCCAAGAGTACTTTGAACATGTGGCGCTGCGTATTGTCAAACCAATCCTCGATCAAAACCTTCCCCCCCTCCCACCTCAATACGGTTTCTTCTTTCTTCTTGTACTACGTGGATTGCTGACCCGTCAGTCTGTCCTTTTTTTCCTCTTACTCTAAAAACAGAACAAAGGCAACGCGTCCCTCTTTTTAGCGCTTGAGTCTCATGTGTTTTGACAGCGTTGTTTGAAGTTGGTGCTACCGACACTGGCGGCAGAAAGTGTATGTGGCAATTAGATAAATGCCTCTCACGCTGACCCCTGGGAAAGGAGCTCGGCTGCGTGAGTGACTCATAGAAAAGCAGGAGTGGAGTAAACAGATTTGGTCCAGCTAGGGTCTTGGATAGCCACAATTTCTAGCCTGTCCACAAAAAAGCGTCTACCTGAGCGTGTTCGGGCATACATAATGAACACACAAGATGCCCTTTGCCTTCGCCTTTATCAATAACTTTTGCTAATCCACTAATTTCATCACTCACTTTCCGTAAATGGCTCCGCATACTATCCCATAGGAATGGGTGCAGAAAAGGTGTTGTTGAAGTCGGTTGTATCCTCCAAGCATCAGAGCAGCGCAAGCAATCCATACATGACATCAGATTAAATGAATACATGAATTCCAATGCAGGCCAGTTTGA
Organism: Knipowitschia caucasica; assembly: GCA_964034765.1. NCBI lineage: Eukaryota > Metazoa > Chordata > Actinopteri > Gobiiformes > Gobiidae > Knipowitschia > Knipowitschia caucasica. The sequence continues at coordinate 33,579,975 of OZ035835.1, forward strand.
TAAACAGGCTCAAGGGATGGAGCTGTGGTTAGCTCGGTAATGGTCGAGACTGGATGTGGGGCAATGCAGAAACGCAATAAAATTATACTACGCCATAAATGTCATGCATGTGTATTGACGTTGTGTTATGATGTTTACATTCATGCAGCTTCTAATCAATGCTAGTGTAAGTAAACCTGAGAATTAGGTCACTTCTGGGTATCGACCCAACCAAGTTTACAGTGTCTTTAGCCAGGTTTAAAGCGTGAATATTCTTGTGGGGGCATTTCAATGTGACCCAGAACGTGGCAGTGTGCACACTTGTTTGCAGAGTCAAGGTTGGATGCAGTTGAACACGGATGTCCATCGAGTAGCAAGTTGACGAGAACTAAATTGGGGCAGAAAGGAGAGCCAAGTGTGTCAACAAAAGATACTACTCCAAGATAGGGAACTGGGAACAAATCTGCTTGTGTCAACAGATGGAAGAACTGATAAAAACTGGTTCTCTATGGCTGTGTGCCGATTTGAACGACTTCAGGGTGTGCCGTACAGTGTATACATTTCCTTCTAGCTTATAATACAGGCTTTGTGTGCAAGTGCAAAGAGATATGAAACCACAAGGAAGTAGTTAAAGCCATCTTTGACTTTTGTTTCTGCTGGGTGGTCCACTGTTTGTTTTGGTGTGCTGAGAGTGGACAATGTCAGTCTGTGTGAGTGTCCAAAGAGCCAACAAACGGCAGCATTGACCCCAAGGCCAAAGTGAGTGGGTCCGTACCACAAGCCACCCAATTGCAGAAAGAAGCCATTGACACCAGTGCAGGAACATTGTTGGATACTACAAGCTGAGGGTGCTAGTGTAAACGATATTATGGTTCAAAGATAAATTATGCCTTCTATTCTTACGGTTTCGTCATGAATATGAATTGTGTCATCCAAAAGTATCTTGCGTACATTGCATTGCGTGTTTATAGGATGGAAGGACATTTACGCTCAGAACAGAGAAAAAAATATTGAATGCACAAGACAGTCGGTTAAATGACAAAACTATTGAGCCATAAAAGAACACACTCATTTTAATTTTACTTTTCCAGCTGGTCGTTTGGGGTGCTGATGTGGGAGATCTTCACCCTCGGAGGTTCTCCATACCCTGGTATCCCAGTCGAGGAGCTCTTCAAGTTACTAAAAGAGGGACATCGCATGGACAAGCCCGGAAACTGCACCAACGAGCTGTAAGTTTGCTTTGTTAGAATTTCCAATCATACATTTTAGACTTGTGTTTCTTGTACACTGCACCGCTAAAACTGGATACAAGTGTTAGAATTCAAATTGAGGTTTTTGCAATGGTCTGAATGCACTCATGCCCACTTTTTCATGATTTAGGCCCTGTCCACACGAAGTCAAGCTCAGGCCTAAACGCAAAAATACTTTATCAATCCAGTGTATCGTCCATACGAGGCCGGCGTTTTGGGGGGGTGTAAACGAACATTTTTGAAAGTAGGTTCCAGAGTGGAAAGATTTCAAAACTCCGTATATGCCGCTCCGTGGTTACTGCCTTTCCGCAATGTATCTGAGACGCTTGCGTCATCGCCCCGCCTCTTGTTAAAGCACGCATGCGCCGCACTCAGAAAATAATGACAACAACAATGTAGCTTGTTGGTTTTGTAATCCAGTTTGACCCGAAGCAACAGTTCAACCTCATCGTCCGTCCATACTAATGTAGTACCAGCTCGCCCACTCGCCATGTTGTCTGTTTACAAAATTCCGCGCATGCCCACAGAAGTTTGGGCTTGATCCCGTCATTGCGTCACAGCGCCACCAACAGGTCTGGCATAGTTTCACAGCGTTTTCAGGCGTATTGACTACATTCATATGGACGCACACATTTACTGAGCTAACTCCGTGTTTACAGAAAAAGTTTCTGAAATTATAAGCGTTTTGTCTTCGTGTGGATATAGCCTTAGTGTTGGATTAATTCATGTCATCTTGATGCCAGTCAGATCACTTCAGGAAAAGCCCATATTATTTTAGGGAAGCTAAATTTACCAGTCGATTCTAGAGACATTATCTTTCAGAATCCAAAGTTGTCTATCTACACATAGAACTGTCTTTGCCAGACATCTAAGGCAAAGGAGAGAAACACATTGGGAGAAAAAACTAAAGCTATTTCAGGTGACATGAAGATAAGTGAATATTTACATCCTAGCCTAACTCACTTGTTATTGCTTCCTGAAGGTACATGATGATGAAAGACTGCTGGCACGCCATCTCGTCGCAGAGACCAACCTTCAAGCAGCTTGTGGAGGATCTGGACAGGATCCTGACCCTCAACACAAACGAGGTGGGCACAGCTCCTCACCATTCTGCACGTTCACTGAAAAAAAGCAACAAAAAAGTTACATTTTCCATCTTAAAACCATTCCGGGTGGTCGGCCAGGCTGTAAATACTTGGCAAATTGGGTCCTGACAATTCATAACAGTAATATGGAGCATGCTACATTCCTAAACAGAACATGTTCAGAGTCCAATCTAAATGACTTTGGTGCCAGTGCGTGGAAGCAGCTACGCAATATTGTTGAAAGTTTTAGGAGCATGATTTTGCCAGGGAAAGGCCTCAGCATTGACCAAAGCGCGGCCCAAGAATTTATCCGAGCCCAGTGTGGCGGCTGTGGCCTATTAAAATTGCCCAATCATCACCGCCATGATTCCCCTCCTATAATGGTGGTGCTTTTCCATCCCCTCCTGTCTCGTGTGATATCCGCAAAAAGACCTGAAAGGGGGCTGTCTATGTGGAAAGCTGTCAAGACTAGTCTGTTTTGGAAATGGGAACTTTGTAAATTTATGCCAAGAAAGCCCAACTTGGAGTTTGAACTTTTGAAATGTAATAAAGCAGCATTTTTTCCCCCCTCCCTCCTCCCTTGTGCGTCTCTGCCCCAAACCGCTGGCAGATGTGGAGGTCCTCAGTAATGTGAGCCTGTTCTTGTTGAGCTGAGAAAATAGAAGCCAGCGCTCATTTTCTATAAAACCCCAAAAACCTTTTTCAAAACTTGCACTAATAACACCCATGAAAGAACAGAAGGATAGTGGGTGCCTGACATAAAAGCCATCACACCAGACTCAAGATTAATGCCAGGATTTTGGGATTGTTCGTCTTTCTTCATCTTCATTTTTGTGGGACGGTCCGGTGTGGCTGCCAGTTTCTTTATTTGCAACATGTCAGAATCCATGTTTGGATTGATCTTTTGAAGAATGACGCCACTATTCAACGGTATTAGTACTCCCCCCAGCTGGAATCGATGAATTATATTTCTTTTCTTAATACACAAGGAACCATTTTAAGTAACTTAAAGTTTATATATTTTATTCAATGCCAAGTATTTTTGAATGCATAAACACAGAGCAGACCTCGCTTTTCCACGGATGTTTCCATTATGGCCTTTTAACATTATCAGAGGAGATTTTATTCTAAGCTGGGGTACTACATGTGTCGATGTGTTGCATACATGTGGAGAAGTCCCTATACAATTCTTTGGGCTGAAACATGATTAGCTGGTGCATGGAAAATCCATCCAGACTGACTTTTGTGTCTGAAGAAGCGGCTCTATGGCTGTGGCTAATCAAGCGCATAAATGCTAATGATGGGCTTATTAGCTGCATTTAGAATTGTTTTACCGTTTCAAAATCAGATGCACCAGCTTTAATCACTTGCACAAAAAATGCATTCAAAAGAGTCTTAACTTTTTCCCAAATCTGTCGGATCTGTCGGACCTCATCTACTGTCTAGCCATCAGTTCATTGCCTATTATTCCTGCAAATATTTTCATACAGTATCCAGTTAGAGATTATTTTTCCTGCGCTGTTTCATAAATCCTTCCAGGGTTATGTGGTTTAGATAAATATAATAATGAAGGTGATACGTCTCTATCCGCTGTTCTCAGCCTCTTTTGGAAATTCCCCGTCTGTGTTGACTTGGTTTCATTGCACTTTGCTAGTTCCCCTATAGCTCTGACTTTCCCTGGGTCATTTCTGTAGTGGTGGGTTACATGGCCAAATACACCTATAAATCCAACATGTCACCATGCCAACAGACCAATAAATAACTATACACTGATAATAAATATAAAAGCTGAACTATAGCTGAAGCTGTTTAATGGCGCCCAGTGTTTATTGTGTGTTCATGTAGGTTGCAGAGGAAAATGTGAGGAATGATGGACTATTTTGTCGTGCAATAAGAATTGAACTATAGGTGGTTGATTATAAAACATCTATGACTGATTTTGTCAACCTGTCACAACGGTTATTGCAATAAAACTTTATTTTAATGACAGGTAGAAAGGAAGCTCATCACAACTTTTCTTTATAGCCGGAGTACCAACATTTAAAACTGCAAACAATTCAATCTAAACAACTTTTTGCTTTTAAAACAGTTTTCTCTAGTTCCTCTATACATATACGTTTTCATGTGAGAAAGAGGACCACCCTCACCTCAGCCAATCGCCTCTCAGCCCAAAGCATCAAATAGTGACTCACAGGGCTCTTTGTTACAACTATGCAAAAGATAAAAATGTTGCTAATAAGAGGGATGCAGGATGTTGTGGTTTGATGTGCTATCAAACTGTTACTTTTCATCACAAACAAAAAAGTTAGGGAACCCAGCTTTAAATGGCCTTTAATATTTGAAGGCATGAGATTAAACAAAGAGCACAATTCAGTTTTACTCATCCATAAAAGTTAATTATAAAATGTTAGCGTAATACAAAATAAAGAGGACGACTCTACCCACTATTGCCCATCAATAGTACAAACGATAAATATTGAGCACCAAAATACCATCAATGAATTATTGGACCAGTATTGATACAGTGATTATCGGAACATCCCTTCTTTCTAGCACCTCTGCATGTAATCTCGCCATGTCTTTTGTGTTATTGTAGAAGTACAGCATGTAATCCCACCATGTCTTTTGTGTTACCATAGACGTACAGTATGTAATCCCACCATGTCTTTTGTGTTACCATAGACGTACAGTATGTAATCTCGCCATGTCTTTTGTGTTATCGCAGGAGTACCTGGACCTGTGCACCCCGACAGAGCAGTATTCCCCCAGTTTCCCGGACACTCGTAGCTCGTGCTCCTCCGGTGACGACTCTGTGTTCTCTCATGACCCGTTACCGGACGAGCCCTGCCTCCCCAAATACCAGCACATCAACGGGAACGTCAAAACATGAGCCTTTACTAAAGCGAGAAAAAAAAGACTTCAAAACTGCCCCAACAAAACCAACTTCGGCGAGACACTTCTTCCAACACCCTGGCTCTCCTATTTCACCGCTGTGGTCCCAGTGGACTCATGGATCTAGACAGGACGGGGTCAAAAGTGCTCTTAAGTTATGGATTCTGCAGAGAGACTGAATAGACTAAAGCTTCTTGCAAAATCAGCTGTTTTCTCCGAGTTCCAAGCTTCAAGTTCTCAAGTTTAAGGGCTGCTTATGTCTAGAACTTACCGCAATGATCCTCACAGACTGCCATTCCAAGACTAATGTTTTTGCCCTTGGAGGAATGTACGTACGGACCAATGTGAACTCGTGTGGACTAGAGTAAAGATAGGAAATGGGACTAAACGAAAGCGACTAACAAACCAGAGGAATAGGAGATGTGTTTATTTTGTAATATTGATGCATTTCTTTTTACATTCTTTATATGAACCCTTCCAATTATTCTGGAGAAAAAAAAAAAAAAAAATCAGTATAATGTATAGTGCTGGGTATATTTGTAAATATATTCAAATATGTAAAAATATATATTATATATTTACATGAATTATTTTTTTGTATGGACTCCAACATAACCACAGCCCTCACCAACCACGGTACGCTAATGGGTGTGTCCTATATTTCTGTTTCATGCACACAGGCACTCAAAACATAGACAGTAAAAATAGTGACTAAGGAACTATTGGGGCTATAAGTATATGTAAGTATATGTGATGGGAGCGTGGAAATTCATGCCATATTTAAAAGTGGAGAAAGTGTCACAAGTGATGCCTAATGGTACTACCTAAAAACATATAGCATTTATTCAATATGGGACGGTTTTGTAAAGTCTATGGTATGAACTTCAATATGTCTCAAATCTCTGGTTCTCAACTGGTAAATAATAAGCATGTTAAATGTAATTTCAATGTTAAATAAAAATAATGTTGTATTTAAAAAAAGAAAAAAAAATCTATTTAAAATGATGTGCTTACCAGTTGAGAGCCAGAGTTTTTAAGTATTGGAACTAGTCGTTGCAGTTGTGTCTCTTAAAGCACTGGGGAATAAGCTGCTAAATGATAAATAAATGAATATAAATGAGCTAAAAGTGAAGTGGTGAATGTAAATAGATTTGTTCATATTTTGAAAAGGAGTCTTCACTTTTATCCCTTCATAGTCTCTTGGTCCAATATAATTTCTACTGTCTATGGTCACACATATATGTTTAACTCTCAGTAACGCAGCGGAGTATTGGCTTTTCAGGGACTGAGGTAGCACGTTAATTTATTGACTTATGTTGTTTTTAAATAAATATGAAAAGATAGAAAAAAACAGAAGATTATGAAAGAGTATGGCATTAATAATGGTCGTAATACAGAAATAATCCATATAATGTTATGGTAATTTAAAAATGATCTTTCAGCAGTAACAGAAAAGCTATTTTTAGTGGGTTTGAAAGATCCAGGTTTTGTAATTTTTATATATGAATGTGAATTTTAAGTTAAATTTTACAAACTGTACATTTTATAGTCAGCTAATCCCTTGTCCCCTTGTATGTAGATGTTGATACCATTTCTATCCAGATGTCTTTGCTAACTTTAGAGAAAAAGTCAGACTTCCGGATATTCATACACCGTTTGGAAATAAGTAAGCAGCCATTTTGGTTACGTCTAGCTCTTGTAGACAGAAAATAGACTCATTTTACTTGACAGAATTGAAAGCTGAAAACAAAGTATTAAATCATTGAAATGTTGTTTTTTACTGGACCAAGGTTTAAATGTTTTGGTTTTTGCAAGTGTTCATGCCACATGCAAATAAAACTATGGAAAAATGCATCATTGTCTTTGATCTGGTGTGAAATCGCAGGAGCTTATCTTTTAACACTGAATATATTACAATTCATATCAATGTGATCTGGGTGGAGATTTCTGAGCTGTCAGTCCAGTTTAGAGGAGACAAATCTTTGCTTTCTTTCCAAAGTGTGGGATTTTCCACGATATTTCAAATGAATGACAGACAACAGGTCCACAGAGAGTTCAGAATAATATATATGTCTCAATATTAGGCTTAGAGGTGTGACTGACGACCAACTTATACTGTAACAATTCACTGAAGTACTTAACTTATGCTTGTTTCATTTCATTTGTCCAAACAGAAAAAGTTACATTTTGTGAACACAGACATATCGTCTTCATCTTATATAGAAAACCATTCTTTCTTTCTTTCTTTTACATACTGAGAGCTAAATGAAATTAATTATGTGACAGAGGCCTAAAATATAAAAACTAGTGGTAGAAATAAAAGTTTAATGGAAATAGTTTTGAGCTCGGAAGTAGTTATATGGATAGTATTGCATGATAGTCCAGCTTTAACCTTTCAAAATGTAATGATCAATGACAAAACAAACAGGTTAATTTTTTAGGTCGCTCACAGCATTCGGCAATTTTCACTAGACAGCAAAGTAAAAAAATCTCAATAATATGTTTTGATCATTAACATATAGCATTGTATAAAGTAAACTAGGAAACTTGCAATCCCTATTAAGTTGCATAATACTGGTTTACATGGAAAAATCCCCATTAAGTTGCATTATACTGGTTTACATGAAAAAAACCCTATTAAGTTGCATTATACTGGTTTACAAGGAAAAATCCCTATTAAGTTGCATTATACTGGTTTACATGGAAAAATCCCTATTAAGTTGCATAATACTGGTTTACATGGAAAAATCCCCATTAAGTTGCATTATACTGGTTTACATGTAAAAAAACCCTATTAAGGTTGCATTATACTGGTTTACATGGAAAAATCCTTATTAAGTTGCATTGTACTGGTTTACATGGGGAAAAAAACCCTATTAAGTTGCATTATACTGGTTTACATGGAAAAAACCCCTATTAAGTTGCATTATACTGGTTTACATGGAAAAAACCCTATTAAGTTGCATTATACTGGTTTACATGTAAAAACCCCTATTAAGTTGCATAATACTGGTTTACATGGAAAAATCCCCATTAAGTTGCATTATACTGGTTTACATGAAAAAAACCCTATTAAGTTGCATTATACTGGTTTACAAGGAAAAAACCCTATTAAGTTGCATTATACTGGTTTACATGGAAAAATCCCTATTAAGTTGCATAATACTGGTTTACATGGAAAAATCCCCATTAAGTTGCATTATACTGGTTTACATGTAAAAAACCCTATTTAAGTTGCATTATACTGGTTTACATGGAAAAATCCCTATTAAGTTGCATTGTACTGGTTTACATGGAAAAAACCCTATTAAGTTGCATTATACTGGTTTACATGGAAAAAAACCCTATTAAGTTGCATTATACTGGTTTACATGGAAAAAACCCTATTAAGTTGCATTATACTGGTTTACATGTAAAAACCCCTATTAAGTTGCATTATACTGGTTTACATGGAAAAATCCCCATTAAGTTGCATTATACTGGTTTACATGAAAAAAAACCCTATTAAGTTGCATTATACTGGTTTACATGAAAAAACCCTATTAAGTTGCATTATACTGGTTTACATGGAAAAATCCCTATTAAGTTGCATAATACTGGTTTACATGGAAAAATCCCCATTAAGTTGCATTATACTGGTTTACATGGAAAAAACCCTATTAAGTTGCATTATACTGGTTTACATGGAAAAATCCCTATTAAGTTGCATTATACTGGTTTACATGGAAAAAAACCCTATTAAGTTGCATTATACTGGTTTACATGGAAAAAACCCTATTAAGTTGCATTATACTGGTTTACATGGAAAAAACCCTATTAAGTTGCATTATACTGGTTTACATGTAAAAACCCCTATTAAGTTGCATTATACTGGTTTACATGGAAAAATCCCCATTAAGTTGCATTATACTGGTTTACATGAAAAAAAACCCTATTAAGTTGCATTATACTGGTTTACATGAAAAAACCCTATTAAGTTAGCCGCTGTTATGAGTGCCTCGAGAGTCTCATCATCTCTCACTAAATACAAGTCAATTTGATCCTGGTCCTGATCGCTGCTGCCAGAGTAAAATGGCCTGATTGATTCTTCAGTCTGTTATCAGTATAGATTTAATTCTGCAAAGTAAGTGCACGATTGAAGAGTGAGTTATTAACTAAATCAAAATGGATCTCAATGCAGAGTGGCACCGGAGTGGCAGTCACCATGAGCTAGAAATATATCACATTGTTTTCAACATGAGGAGATTTCATGTAGAAAACCATTTTTTGAAATTGTATTACAGGGAGAAAAGGTTCCATTGTAGAAAAGTATTTCAGTTGGAGAGCAGGTCGCAATACAATTTTTGAAAGAAATTTAGAAAAATAAAATCTTATCATTTTTTGATAGTACTGTGGGTGAAAAAGGTTGGAGACACCTGCTTTACATCCCATCACACACCTGCCAGGTCAGTGCCATATGTTTCTATAGAACATCCTACAATGCAATGATATTTTGTAAAATTTTAAAATCAGAGATACTACCTAAAAAAAAAAATCATAATTTAGAGCAACATGTCTTTTTAGCTGGGTTGGAAAATGTTAGCACATATCTCAATGTCCAACCAAAAAATTCTAAAGACCAAAAGTTTCCATTGCCACAGATTCCAAAACAGACAAACCTCTTCCCCGCCTGTTTATTGAACGTGTAAATAAAGTGAGAAACCTGAGCATGTATTTGTGTCATGGAGGCAAGCATGCACATCAGCGGGCATGTTGAGAAGATGGAACAGTCTAATCCTTTATTTGCCCCAAGATCCTTCTGTCACTCCCCCTGCAGCCCTGAGCACAATAGACAGACAGTGATAAAAGTGCACATCCGGATTCCCCCATAGTTAATAAGAGTGTGCGTCCGCTGTATCCTACTCCCACCTCTTCCATCCCACTCAAATCCAATTGTATGGAAAATGTTTTTTTTAGTTCGAACTTCTCGCTGGAAGCCTCTTTTCAGGATCCGGAGACAAGAGAGAACACGTTTACTGCGGGGGAAAGTCAAGCGCGCCTTATGTGGATGTTTATACTTAACAAGTCCAAACTTGGAAAATCCTACGTAATGCTAAAGAACACATTATTTGCATATAAATCTACTCATGAGTCACAAAATAGGAAGAGCTACTTATTTAAAAACAATGACAAAATAAAAAGGCACCCTAAAGGTTCCCAGATAATCAAAGCTCAGCATCACATTTTGTTCTTCATCGCTGTGATGACAAATCCTTAGCAGTATGTGATAGTTCATTGAGATGGTGGTGTAGTATTCTGAAAAAGCAGACATTGTAAAAGCAGTTTTATACGTATATAATAAGTTTATCCCCTATAGGTAAACATGGTCCACCAAGCTTCCAAAGCCCTCAACGAGTTTCTCATTTGGAGGACTTTTCTCCATGGTTTTCAAATGATCTAGAGATTAACCTAGTGACCCCCAAATATTAGCTTTGATTGACTTTGGTGGGAGAGGCTAGTGGCTGCTCCATGGAAAACGGGACACTGTATGATTCATACGGGAAAAAACAAGAAGCAAAGGACAACAGTTTTGTCCAAACACACAACACTGAGCATCTGGCACCACGACTTAAAGGTTTATGCTGACATTATATTTGATTTAGGATAATTTATATTCTGAACTTGTTGTTTCTTCCTGCCCTTTGGTTCCCTCCTCGGTCTTAACACTGTCCTCCCTTGCTTAGCCATCTGGTGGGGCCTGGTGTTTGCACAAGGCTTGGTCCTCTGGAATGTCAACACAGGGCTTTGTGAGAGCCGGAGGAGCCCACATCCAGAGCAGATAAGCCCCCGGCAGCACACACAGAGGTGGGGTAAATGGTTAGGGAGAGGGGTCCCTGCAGCACTGGGGGTGGAGTTTGAGGTAGTCTTAACAAAGCTGCTAAGTGACCTCCATTGGCAGGGCTTAATCCTGAACTTTCTCTCCCCTCTCTTGAGTCACTTCATCTTCTGCAAATATTATTTCAAAGTGAGAAGCAGATATTTCAGTAAAGCCCCCTCTACTGGGCAATCAAGTCATAAATAAAAAAAGAGATTAGATTGCGTTCCTCCATTTAGAGAATGCGTAACATGCTTCTGTCTGCTATTGAGTGCTAACGGTGTCAAACATTTAGTTCAAAAATTTAGAAAAGAAATGTCCTGCTTGTCCCACCAGATGGACTTGTGCTCTGCCATTTTCAGGGACATCAGCAGAAGGCTCAGCTCCACCACAGTTCAAGTTGACAATCCGCAGACTTTGGGCACATTCTGTAGCCTGGCTATGCCAGACCCTTGTAGTTCCGCCATGCTCCACCAGAGGCGTTTGGCTGAACCACATGGGTCTGGTACTAATAGATCCATGGTCTGGTATCGAGCCCATAGCGAACGCCTTCCCCAGATTATTTTTTAATCGACCAATCAGGATTGCCGGTGTTACGTGGGGTTTGCACTGCCTTCTCAAGCTTCTCTCATGCAGCAGCGAGAGGAATCCAAGATGGCGGATGTAAAGTCCGCGAATCTTTTTAAAAGAGTAAATACGATCGAATTAAGACACGGATGTCACTTTTAATGCAATTTGAGGCGAGATGTTGATGGTTCTATGTTGATATATGTGTGTTTTAAGAGTCAAATGTTCCTGTAAAGTTTGGTTGAAGCACTGGTTCAGTGTTCCTGTTTACACACTATACAGCAGGGTTGCCAGGTTTGGTGGTTCCCGCATATTGTTTTCCAAGAGACTTGTAGGTATTAAATAAACAGAAAGACAATAAACAGAATCATGATAGCCCAAGTTGATTATATTACGTTTTTAGCCAAAAAATCATACTGAGTGTTTTTTTGTGTGGGTATTCTCGTGGATTTCAAGATTCAAGATTAATTTATTATGTCCCGTAGGAAATTTGTCTTGGACTCACAGGCTGCTACATTGAAAATACACATAAGACAGACATAAAACACAACACAGTAACACCGACATAAACCATCACCGCTCTGCTCCATGGACTGCATTCAGGAGGTTCACAGATATGGGTAGGAATGAGTTCTTATACCGGTTTAGATATCGTTTCTTATTTCTAGTGGGTACTCTGTAGCGGCGGCCTGATGGGAGGAGCTCATACTGAGAGTAGAGGACATGGCAGGGGTCTGAGGTGATTTTCCAGGCCTGTCTAATTACAGTTTCCTCAAATATCTAAAACAGACAAAAATGCAGAAGCTCTGCAGTCCGTGTCGCCGCAGTGCAGCGCCACAAGTCCAGTTATAACTTACCACTTACAGTGGTAAGTTCAGAAGAACTGAAATGGAGCTGGAGGAAGTATGGATAGGTAAATCTGTCCGTCTCTGCTTGGACTGCTGCCTCGGCGACCCGGATACAGATAAAGAAGAAATTGTGGCCATAGCTGTATGTGAAAGCCTGATTCTGTCAGATCTCAGAAGCTAAACAGAGCAGGGCCTGGTTAAGTACTGTGAAGGGAAATCGCTGGGAACACCAGGTGTCACTTAAGGCAAGACTTCACCCACATTGCAGAGAATGAATCTGATGAGAATGATTGATGGAACCACCACCGATCAGGGTGAGAGTACGGAATGTATGAATAATGCCAAGTTAAGCGCCTTTGAGAACTTTATATAAAACCAATGCATTAATATAATTAATGGCTGGACTAGGAGTATAAATGTACAAAAAAAAATCATCAAGAAAGATCAATGATGCTTGATTTCCTGGGTCTTTTTCCTATTGTTAGTTTCTAATATTTAAAAATAGCGAAGCCTATATTTACACACCTGACCAAACCATTGCACAGTGCATGTTGAACTATGTCATGTTCCTGATGCTATAGCATTACAGTACAGTGGTAATGACTGGTTCACATGCAGGTCACAGCACTGGTGAGGACTGATAAAAGACTGTGGAAGTGCTGTCCCTGCTTTTACGTGTAAGAATAAACAGGTCAAGAGAGTGGGGTTGGATTGTGTTTCTGAATCTGTAAACAATCTATGCAACTGTGTATGATTCAAGTAGATTTCATCCAGTACGTTTATAAACTGGCTTTGCTTGTGCTGAGTTTGCTCTGTGTTGGAGGGTGGAAAATTTGATAAAATTGTTTACAGAAAGATAAGAAGCTAAGGCTGCCAGATTTTACACAATCACATGTTTGAAAGTTTAGATTGCTTTTGTTTGTTCAGTAAGCACATCTGAAAAGCCAAGAGGGAGGTCATGTAATACAATGCGCAGTGCCTTCCATTGTTTAGCAATAGTAGCCTCAATTCCACAGACAAGAAGACAGTTTAACTCGAATTCTACATTGTGGTACATGTAGGATACAATGAGGACATTCCTTTAAGATACACTTTATTTAACCTTGTAGGGCCATTTGTCCTCTACATTTGACCCATCCTGCAATGGCACTCGGGTCTCTGTCAGGAGTGGTGGCTGTAGTACAGCGCCCGGGAATCCATCTCCAGATGTTGTTGCTCGGCTTGTTCAGGACTTACCAAAAAAGGAGATTTATATCTATGGTGCATGTTTTTAGTGGTAGGGGAAACTGGAACACTCGGCGGAAACCAATGCAGACACAAGGAGAATATTCAAACTCCACAAAGGCCACGTCTGGAGGTGGAGTCGAACCCAGGACTTGCTCAGAAACAAGAGTGCTAACCACTTTGCCAATGTGCAAAGAGGTTTTGTACAATTTTCCTGGTTCAAGGTGTGAGAATTACAGTTTCTCTGATGACAGAAATATCAAGTAGCCTTATTAGCTGTTGAGTTGTTACGCTGTATTCTCCGGGCATGTCTTCTCTGCTCAGGGTGTGCTGTAAAAATATTGAGTCATTGTGCCCCTGTGCCCAGAAATGCCAATCACTGCCATGTGCCCACTGGTCAGCACCAGTACTCTGTGTCCCGTCTCACACTGATGATGTCATGAGTGACGTCCAAAACTATAAACTTTGACATGGATGTTAGTCCAAGTGTCACACCGTTTTCCACTGGGATAGATCACTTTGTTCCTAAAATAGTGCTTTAATCTGGAAATGAGTCAGACTTTTTAGGGAGAACTAAGTAGGTTCAGACAATCTAAAGGATCAATTCCCAGTTTAGTATCTTAAATTCCCTTCATGGGATTATCTATTCATTTGTTTAGTATTATATTGTTTCTTTCAGAAAGTCAGCTCAATGTATCTGTGTTCAGAGAATTTAGGTACATAAAACAAATGCAAACACAAAAGTAAATATAAGAAGTTTCTTTACCCATCTATTTTACAATGTATTGGACACTTTTAAGGCAAATAGTTTTGATTTACTTGTTTTTTTTAGATGTTATGAATTATGAATGAATAAAAAAATCATAAAAATGCATTGCTCATGCAGGATTTTTTTAGTGGAATATTTAATTTATTCTCAGATACATAAAAGTCACTTTCTTTCAAACATTTTACAGAAAAGATCATTCTTATTTCCTTGAGTAGTGCATGTCAAAGTCACATGGCATCCCATCTACAGTTTATGACAGTGTTCTAGAAAACAATGCATCAAATGTTGTCTTGTACTTTGTCTTAAAACATGCATAAACCCACGTTTTTCTATATCTACAGCTATTCCCTGACGAATGTTTCAAACAATATATTTTAATTGCAGGAGGACAGAAAGATGGCAGTAATTGCCTGCAGCTCTGGCCTCTGTGTCTATGGAGATATATGGCTGTTTATTCACAAGAGAAGCTGGCCACTCCAACACTGTTACTGTGAGCAGTCAACACAGAGCTGGGCTAATAAAAGAGTCTTAAAAAAACTCCAGTGCCCATAAACGGTGTCTAATTGAAACAGTGCAGGAGGCCGTAGCAGCGGAGATATGGCTCCCCAGGGTCCACGTTTGGATGGTGTGGAGGTACGAGAGGAGGAGGAAAGGAAGGAAAGGGGAGGTGCTGGGGTAAAAGACCAAGAGGGAGATTTAGATTGTCATTGTGAATAAAAATGTGGAATGTAGAGATTATTATTGCCAAATGTCTAATCATATATTCAGATAGCAAAGTCATTCTATCTAAAGGCTGCACCAAAAAAGCATGCAGTAAAGTTTGATATTGCTTTAAAATGTACCTTTTCCAAGTACTTCTTGTCTGGAATGTTCAGACCCCTTTTTTCCCACGGAATGGAAAACTACTTTTCCAGGACAAAAATTGATGAAAACTACTCAGTTGAAACTGGGGTACCTTACTTTTTTCCTTTCAAAAATACATTATTATTAGAAAACATGTACTGAAATCTTACGTACATCCCAATAGTCTAATATACCGTTCTGGATTCAAAAAAGTGCAAAATATGAAAGAAATATGCAAAAAAGATTCTGTATTATTATTCTGAAATCATGTGACTTTCACAGACCAGAGTCACAAAGCGCTTTACAATTGTTGTGGGCATTTCGTCTCTCACTCCACACAGAGACGGGAGCGAGGAGCTTGCAAACTCATTTGTAAGAAAACGCCCTGTCAGTCACAGTATTGTGACTGTGAAATGAGTGAAAGTGGTCATGAAGCTCTTCGCGAAAGTTCACTGTGGTAGACCCGGCCGCTGCTACAAGCCTGCTCATCCTCTACTCATTACACCAGCAAAACGCCCACATCCAATCCACCAATAACCACCAGGACAGCAAGTTAAAAGCCGGAGACGCCCACTTCCCGGCCTTCTGAAGTCTGCAAACTTCTGAAGCCTGCAAGGTGCATGTCGCTAACGCACCTGTTCGCAAATGCATGCGTTGTTCTGGAGGGGTCGCTTCTGCTCACGTGTTGCTCGTGCGCGTGGCCCTGCTGTCCTCAGTCTGGCTGCTCGTGGTCTGCTCCTCCTCCGCGTCCCTGCACCTGCTGTGGTTCGCGTGTCTCCACTGCTCTCCTCCTCTGTGGGCTGATCCGCGGGGCCCCTCTGCAGGTTCTGTGCTGCTCGTTCCTGGTGGTCTGCTGCCGCGCGCAGACGGTCTGGCGGTGCCGTGCATGTCCCTGCCTCCGATTGGCGGTGCCGCGTTGTCCCGTTGCTTTTCCCAAGTCTCCTGGCATGTGAGTACAGTGAGTGTGCCGACCGCGGACGGATTAATCCCGGAGTCTAGGCTGCAGGCGGCTGGTTTTTGCCCTACGCACTTGACTGCAGGCGTCAGTTTTCGCCCCGTGCTTGGTCTGCAGGCTCCGTTTTCACACGTGTTTGAGCTAACTGAGGGGCAATGCATATTAAATGGCATCAATCTCTATTGTCTGAGGGATATAAGAGGAGCAATGTGCATAATTCAGATTCATGTTCTGCCACTTGCAGTAAAACCACGTTGGAAAAATGTGCAAAGACTACCCATCCTGTTCCAGACGGCACACACCAGAACTCTTGCCACGGCGCCATCTTTACAGCATTAATCTCATTACTCGCAGGTCACTATTGTTAAATGGATGTTTTTAAATTCGTCTATCTGCAGGAGGAAGGAGGGGCCATGCATTTAAATAGCTAGGTCACTAGTATTAAATTGGGTAACTAAACTGCAGTTGTTGCATTTTGAAAGTGCAGCAGAAAGAAAAAGGGCCCAATGTGAATCTGCAATGGGTTTGAAGTGGAGGTGGAGCTAATGAACGCATGGAAAAGTGATCGTTCATGCGTATCTGCCATAACCAAAGCAGCAAGATGGCTCCAGGGGACATCTGTTATTCGCATGGGAATGTTTCGGATTCGGGATGATTTATTTCCTCAGGCTCTTAAACAACCATGGGCATGGTTCTCTGACCGCCGCTGCTGCGGTCCCTGCTGCCGTTCCTACTGATGCCTGATCCCGCTGCTGCCTGTTCCTGCTGCCTGCTCCTGCTGCTCCTACTACATGTGCCGCTGCTGCTGTTCCTGCCGCTGCCGCTCCGCGGGCTCCCGGGCGCCACCTGTCTCTACGGCTTGGCTCTTTCAGACACGTATGTAACCTGGCTCACGGAGACAAGCGGCGCACGCTGGCGTGACACGTCTGTTGTTCGTATGAATCGCATTGTGGTGCTACTGCTCCTGCTAATGCTGCTTCTGCTGCTTCATACTGCTACCGCTACTGCTGCTACTGCTGCCGCTAATGCTGCTATTGCTGCCGCTGCTGCTTCATACTGCTACTGCTGCCGTGCTGCTGCTGCTTCTTTACTTTGACATCTCTCTTCACTTCGCATCTCTTTTACTGAAACACTAAACAGCTTCAACAATATTCTACTGCTGTGGCTTTGATACAGGATTATTGCTGTTATTATCTACGGATGCTGCTGCTTCATACTGCTACTGCTGCTACTGCTGCTGCTTCATAGTGCTATTGCTGCTGCTGCTGCTTCATACTGCTGCTACTGCTGCTGCTTCATACTGCTACTGCTGCTCCTGCTAATGCTGCTTCTGCTGCTTCATACTGCTACCGTTACTGCTGCCGCTGCTGCTTCATACTGCTACTGCTGCCGTGCTGCTGCTGCTTCTTTACTTTGACACCTCTCTTCACTTCGCATCTCTTTTACTGAAACACTAAACAGCTACAACAATATTCTACTGCTCTGGCTTTGAGACAGGATTATTGCTGTTATTATCTACGGATGCTGCAGCTGCTGCTGCTGCTACTGCTGCTGCTGCTTCATACTGCTACTGCTGCTGCTTCATACTGCTACTGCTGCTGCTTCATACGGCTACTGCTGTTACTACTGCTGCTGCTGCTTCATTTACTTTGCCATCTCTCTTCACTTGCATCTCTTTTACTGAAACACTGAACAGCTACAACAACATTCTACTGCTGTGGCTTAGATACAGAATTATTACTGTTATTTTCTAAGGACGCTGCTGCTGCTACTGCTGCTGCCGCGGCTTGATACAGGACTATTGCTGTTATTATCTGAGGTTACTGCTGCTGCCGCTGCTGCTACTGCTGCAACCCACTCTCTCAGAAGCTTATCCTGCTTCTAATGGATGCAGCCCGGCTGAGTATGCCGCGCTGCGCCGGACTCGCACCTATGCTCCCAGGGTCGCTTCGGCGGTCGTGCTTCATCTCTCTACTTAATCTTCTGATCTATCAGATGCAGCTGGCCGAGTAGCTGCGCTGAGCCGTCAATCGGACTCCGCATCAAAGGCATCCATACCTGTATTCTTCACTCTTTTGATCGCAGGCTCCCCATCATGCTGCCCATCCTGCAGCGGCTCTGAGCGGCACTGAACTCCGGCTCATCTTCCAAGTACATGTCTGCCCTCCTCGCAGCATCTTCCTGCTCTCCTTCTGTGGCTTCTCTGCATAAGCGTCTCTCCATTGCTCACTCAACCTTCATGCGGTCCGAGACACGGCTTTCCCGACCATCCTACTATCCTGATTATCTACTCTCCAACCCAAGATTCTAAGCGTAAGGGCGCCTGCAACATCAATGGCCCTCTCCGACATGTCTCTGCCCCTACAGGTCTCCGCTTCTACACGGACGCTGCCCCTTCCGTGGGTTTTGGGGGATTCTTCCAGGACCATTGGTTTGCCGAGCGTGGCCGCTACTTTCCACCGGAGCATCTCCTCTGCCCTACACGAGATATTCCCAGTGGTCGTGGCCTGCGCGCTGTGGAATCACACGTGGCAGAGAAAGAGGATCTCTGTCATGTGTGATAATCTCGACGTAGTGGAAGCATTAAACAAAGGTCGCTCTTTTTCACCCAACATAATGTCCCCTGACCATTTCAACCTTCATCTCAAACATTCAAAAATCAAAGGAGCCTGCAATATAGTAATAGCTCGCTCGGACACATCTCTCTGCCCCTACAAATCCATGATGCGTTACACTCGCCTCCGCTGCAAAAAGGAGAGTTTAACGGACCTCTATTTCTCACTCCAGACATTCTTCCCATGACAGCAACCTGGTTCAGAGCTCAACTAAGATCCCTACTGCTCCTCTGTAAATTGTCTCCCCAGCTCTACACAGCCCACTCCTTCAGGATAGGCGCTGCCACGCGCGCGGCCTCGCTGGGGCTCCCCCACACCTCTCTGCAACAGCTGGGGCGCTGTTCCTCTTCGGCCTTCTCCGCCTACATCAGGCCAGACGCGTCCGCCATCCTGGCTGCACAACGTCTACTGGCTTCTTCGTAAGCTCCCAGCAAAGCAATACAAAGCAAAGTAAGTGATCCAATAAAGATTCTGGTGGCGGCACGCACTTTCTCAAAGACAACTCTGTTGCAGCGTCCGGTTGATCGTGATGCGAGCGCTCACGTCCCGGCGCTCAAAGACAACTCTGCTACAGCGTCTGGTATCGATCGTGATGCGAGCGCTCACGTCCCAGGCAGCGTCCGGTTGATCGTGATGCGAGCGCACACGTCCCGGCGCTTAAAGACAACTCTGCTGCAACGTCTGGTATCGATCGTGATGCGAGCGCTCACGTCCCAGGCAGCGTCCGGTTGATCGTGAGCGAGCGCTCACATCCCGGCGCTTAAAGTCAACTCTGGTTCAGCGTCTGGTATCGATCGTGATGCAAGCGCTCACGTCCCAGGCAGCGTCCGGTTGATCGTGATGCGAGCGCTCACGTCCCGGCGCTCAGAGATAACTGCTTCAGCGTCTGGTATCGATCGTGATGCAAGCGCTCACGTCCCAGGCAGCGTCCGGTTGATTGTGATGCGTGCGCTCACATCCCGGCGCTTAAAGTCAACTCTGCTACAGCGTCTGGTATCGATCGTGATGCGAGCGCTCACGTCCCAGCGCTCAAAGATAACTCTGCTGCAGCGTCCGGTTGATCGTGAAGCAAGCGCTCACGTCCCGGCACGCAAAGATAACTCTGCCCGTTTTTGGGGATTATGCGCGCGAGCAAGCGCCGCACTCATCAGCATCTCTCCCGGGCCTAGGGCGCCAAACATACTCAATCAATAAACTTCTAACTGCATTTTCCTCTTGGGTCTCTCCAAAGTGAAATGAAGCTCTTCGCGAAAGTTCACTGTGGTAGACCCGGCCGCTGCTACAAGCCTGCTCATCCTCTACTCATTACACCAGCAAAACGCCCACATCCAATCCACCAATAACCACCAGGACAGCAAGTTAAAAGCCGGAGACGCCCACTTCCCGGCCTTCTGAAGTCTGCAAAGCCTCCGCCGCCCCACCTCCTCCTTCTCTCTTCAGAGCGTGCTCGCCTGCTGCCTCTGCCGTCACCAGTGCCTAGGCCCCGGGGGGGATTATGCGCGCGAGCAAGCGCCGCACTCATCAGCATCTCTCCCGGGCCTAGGGCGCCAAACATACTCAATCAATAAACTTCTAACTGCATTTTCCTCTTGGGTCTCTCCAAAGTGAACTCTCTTTTTCACTTTTTTGTCTGAAAAATCTGATCCAAAGATGTGACAGTAGTCAAAAATACATGCAAGTGAAAACTAACAATAGAACCAAACAGTTTTGAGAGTGAGGAACTAGTTTATTTGTCATTTATTTGTGGTTTGAAATGTAGGTACTCCCGCTTTTGAAATCGAGTCTGTATAAGGTGACATAGTCTGTAAAGGTGACTCAGTCTGAGCAAAAGTTTAATTCTACAAAAAAGAGACAAGAAGCTCAAAGTTATATGATGAAGCTTTCAAGATGTTGTAGTGTTACCATTAGTGCTTATAAAGTCCCCTTACTGCCCTTTATAATGTCACTTTACTGCTCTCACCTTATATTGTGTGCACCATGTGCACTTGTATATTGTATAAAGTAATTGTAATAATTATATTTTAAATTGTATTCCTTAGAAGTGATGCTGATCTTTTTTTATTTCTTATTTGTTTTACTTATTATTTTACTATGCCTTCTCTACTCTTTACATCTCTTTCTGACTGTTGCACTGAGCCAAAGCAATTTCCAAGTCTGACTTCCTGTTACTTACGTGGCAATAAAAATGATTCTGATTCAATTATATTTATGCTACTGTCAGGCATTTAATACAAGCCTGACAGTAGCCTACTGTACATTCATTTGTTACGATACAGTAACGATGACTCAAAGACATAGGATATATTGTTGAGGTGAATTCAAATAAAAGCCTTTTGTACATAGCTGTGCATACTCAGCTGTGGATTTGGCAACACAGTGAATTGTCTGGTGGCATGTTTTCGCTCGATGACAAATGATATCGTGACAGCTCCAGAGTCACGAATGACAAGTGTAAATCACACAGAGGGCAGAGATCAGCTCCAACACCTCTGCTCACCTGCACAGTATGAAAACAACGCTTCATTCACAAATCAAGAGGGAAACGCATACATCAACATAATTTGTAAGAGCAATTCTACATCTTTTTCCAAGTAAGGGGCAGTTCCTGAACAATATCGAACAGCTGGTAACTATACAGTCAACACAACCCGATATCAATGTATGCAACTTTTCTGGAAGCTGTATGCCAGTTTTCTGTAGTTACTTGACATGGCACGTGACGAGAGCTGTTGCCTTGCTGCAAAAATATCCTGGGTTCTGCAAGGCCTTTCTGAGTGGTTTGCGTGTTCTCCCGGACACATGAATTTCTCCTTCTACGGTTGGGATAATGCATGAAAACTTGCCTTGAATGTATTCTGGTGAGTTACCTCATTAGCTGTTCATTAACACACACTGTTCCATTCAAAAGAATAAAGAAATGAACTATAAAGGTGGTATTGCTTTGACTGTAATGTTCCACATTAATGTAAGGCGGCCCAACACATTAAAGTTGGGGTGTCTAACTTTATGTCATTAAATCCATCTTTCTCCATGGCTCTATTCCAGTTTGGTTCCATCACAAGTTGTCACCTCTTTATAACATCTTTTTCGGACAGAAAAGTGAAAAGAGAGGACCACCTTCGCTCAGCCAATCAGCTCTCAACCCAAAGCGTTTAATAGTGACTGACAGGGCTCATTCTTACAAATATGCAAGATATAAAACATTTTCTGACTTTCTGTAGGGGGAGAAAACATGTAGGTCCCTCAGCTTTAGGTCATATATGTGTCCATGGAGAATCTGGCCACTGGGATGAGACGCAACAACTCACAATAATGCATGTTTTTGTATCTGAAATAGAATACATGCATAGAAAGTACCAGACCTTTAACACAAAAGTTGTATAGTGCACCTTTAAATGCTTTCTTAAAAATAATGTTAAAAAGGTCAATTGTTCATCTCAGCGCTAACTAAATACTGTATATATTTTATAATCAATCCCCAAGCTCTTCATGTTCACCGACCTACACTTTAGCCTGCAGTGGTTGGGAGATGGCGCGCTGCTTAACGATGTGGGGGATGGGGAAGGTGGGCAGAGGTTAGAATCTCTTGCTCTTTTGTCATTCTTACCGCCAGCAGGTTATTAAATAAAAGTGCTCCGTGAGTGACGTGTCTCTATGGCTGACTGTCTGAGGCAAACAACAGGAGCCAGCCCTGTCCTGCCCAGGCAAGGCTCTGCACCGAAACAAAGCCAGGTAATTATAGTTCTGTCTTAATGACTTAGCTCAAAGCCTTTTCAGTCCGACATGCTTTGGGCTCCTCTGGTTTGCCGCCATCTGACAAAACAGAAGCATTGCAATATTATTGTACTGTATTGAGTATTTTCATGTTGTAGAATGTGAACTAATATCTTAAGTGGAAATAAATGGTGAAACAAGTACTAAAGGTAAACAATGATTTTTGTCTGAGCTATCCCTATGCTGCCACCAGAGAGGTTTGGAATCTTTTTTTTTTTCTTCCAAATATTAAAATTATAGTCAGCAAACACATGCAATTGTAAACAACATAATTTCACATGCAAAATTACCTAAACTAATTTACAGGCAATACTTTTGTTTTTTAGGGCAAACAACTGCTGTCCATAGTGGTGCAATGACATCATACAATTATAGGGCTAAGACAGGAGAAGGGACGGAGTTTCATGTTTGTGCCAGAAATTCCTGATATTAGTGTGGATTGATCAAAATATCTGGTTTTGATGAATGATACAATATGGTTAAAAGCTCAAAAATGTCTTTTATGTTAAATTTAGGACCATACATTTCAAGAATTGGGCACTGTAATCTGATCTATAAATATGCAACCGACAAGCTCTTATTCAGGAACACCGCATTGGAGAAAACCCATTTGAACAAAATGAACTGAATTTAAACTAAACATATATACATGAAGCCAAGTTGCAATTGTATTATATAATTGCCTGTGTGTTTGCAATACAGGCAGAGTAAATATTTGACAGGTGCCTGATACCTGTGCATTTAAGGATTTGGGCCCACTTGCTTAAAGCACAGGGTTGCAACATCTTGAATCATGACCACTTTGATTCGAAGACAAAGGTGTGTTTGCACTCAGTCTATTTTTCTGTTGAAGAGGGCCAGGCAGTTCAAGGTGTGCTGCAGGCATTGAAGCAGAGAGGGAGAGACACACACGCACACACACACACACACAAAGTTTAGGGTTCAGCTGTGGGTTAGAATCCATCTCCACTAAGGGTTGACACTTCAGTCCATTTTTCACATTTTCCAGAAAGAGTGCATGTGCTTTAGTGACTTCAAATGGCTGCAGTAAGTCTGTGTGTAAGAAGATCAATAGGTGAGTGGTCAATAGTTCCTCTGCTGCTTGGACGTATACAGTATTCTCCGTTTGCAATCGGCCCATAGTGCGAGATAAAAATGATTCAGTCCTTCTATAAGACTCAGCTTTCATGTGTCTATTGTAGGGGTGGGCAATATGGCCTAGAATTCATATTGCGGTATAATTTGGGACACAGACGGTAAACGGTATATATTGCGGTATAATTTGGTGTGTGAATTTCAATATCGGTCTAGCAGGTTCTTGCATGAAATAGTCAAGATTGTTACTTATTTAAATGTTTTGTGCAAAACTGCAATTATAGAGAACATTATAAAACTTCAACTTCCAAGCAGCATTCCTGGGTTGCATGGGTCCGTAGGACAGGAAGTATTTTTCTCCTATTAAATAGAATGGGAAATGCTGGAAAACGCAGACATAGGAGCTTTTCGTGGCTTAGTATCACTCTTATTATGAGTGAAAACTATTTTTAATGCAGCGTACGCTTTGTAGTGTTTGAATGAGTCAAATTTTTTCAACAATGAGAAAGATTAAGGCTGTTATAGTGACAACAGTGGAGTCACTCTGGTATCAACAGAAACACGTCTGAGATGATAGTTCTGATCAACACAATAAATATATATAAATATAAAATACACAAATGTTACTTTAGACAACATTTAAAATGACCCTTTATTGTCATTTTGGTGATTTGTTGAGCTGTAAATAACAAAAAGTACGGAGCTAACAGCGGGGGCTGCAATTAGAAAATATATTTAACAGTTCTTTCTTTCTGTTGCCTCGGCTACTACATCCGTATACTACACAAAAATACTGCATTGTATCTATGAAAGTAAGCGAAGTAAAGACTGCGGACTGTCAGCTATCTCTGTGGCCGCAGATGCTACGCAAGCTAATGCTAATGCTAGCGCATTTCTCCCGTTCCTTATTAGGCTTTTTCCTAAAAATAGACACCCGTTAGAGAAATATTTTTTAGCAAAGTAGAGACTCCATAAGTTCCCCACTTGATTATGAGCAGTTGCCACAACTGTACACGCCACAGAAACAGAGCATTTTAACTCGTAATCAGTGAATGTTTACATTGTTCTTAGTACTTAGTACTTCCTGTCCCTCGGAGCACTTTCGTCACTTTCAACCATAAATTTGATGACATAATGACTTATCTCAATATGCCGGTATAACAAAAATCTCTACCGTTGGCCAAATTTATATCGCATACCACTTATACCGTTATGTCGCCCAGCCCTACTATATTGTTTAAATGCATTTGACTCAGGTTAAATAATTGTGGCCTTTTGCGGACACTATGACATTGGTCTTTTAGGAATGGGAAACAAATAAATGCAAAAAGCTGAGGAGTGAATTGATTAGTAGGCTAGAAAACTAGACTAGAAAATCAAATTAAACAGGACCAAAAATGTACGTACTGTCATTTTAATAAAAACTGAACAATAACCCTATGTTTGAGAAAAAAATGTATATCACATTGTGGTTTTTTTTACCTTGAACTGAAAAAAGTATAAAATAATGTGCCCCGACAGTGAACAGGCTTGCATCTCCACAAACCAGACTCAAACTTGTCCTGGGGGAGCACTGCTTGTTTACATCAAAATATACTGTAGTTGGCAATAATCTCCTAAAATTAAATATACAAATCACAGTCCACATTTAAAGAGAATGCTCCATAGTATTCTTCCAGAGCACTGTGTATTACGGCTTTGACTGTGCTTTAAAACATGTAGATGAAGAAGGTTTCATTTGTCTTTTGGCTTGTCCATAATAATGAGGACATTCAACCTTGGCACAACGTACAGTTTTTCTTACAGTGAGTGACATCAACTGCACTGTATAAATGATCCATGGAATGACTACATTTTGTCATAAGTTTGTTTTCGGTTATATTTGGAATATTTGAATAAGGTTTAGCGCACGTCTGTATAGGTTATATTCCCAGTGCGGCTCCGTGAGGTGTCTGCCCCTGACGGAGCAATGGGAGGGGGGTGAAAGGGTGCTTTGTACTGCCCGGGTCGGGGCTGAGGCTGGAGCCTGTCAGGGCCTGTGGTTCTAGGCTTAAGTCCAAGCGTTCAGAGCCTCTCTCCACTGGCACACGGCAGCGCACCATCTGGAGAGGAGTGACGAGACTCTCCGTGAGCTGCTTGCGTTCGGGACCAGACTCAAGCCGACCGGTCGCACCACAAAGGCCTGCATAAATAAACCCACTGGGTTATACTGAAATTCCTTGGCCTTAAAGCACTGAAAAGAGAGATGTTCCCGTGAGAGGATCGCAGAGTGGCCTCACACAGAGAGCAGGCATCTGTTGAAAGCAAGAGATGTTACAAAAATAGCCAAACAATGAAAAATGAAACATGAGAACTCATTATACAAGATATGTTTTTGTCTTTTATAAATTCAAGTGAAACAAAATGACGTAGATAAATGTTAATCCTGAGCTGCGGTGACTGAGAGCACCACCTCTATGATCCAGCCTGTGCAGCGTGTTGTTGAGGTACGCATATACATGAAGAACACGCAATCTCCTCTCAAAAAGACCAAGCAAGAACCTTGCTGGGAGTGAAGAGCCCTAACCACTACATAACATGTTTATTTCTGATTCGGATATATTTATTGGAAGCTTTGAACAATTGTATGCACTCATCCTTTTGCACAAGTTAATCATAAAATGATCTATAATGTATTATTGAATAGAGGTTTATTTTTCAGATAGGGATGTGGGTTTTACTGTTTACATATCTGAAGCCTCTAAATCTCTCAAACCACCACCGAGCTCTCGCATGTCTGCACTCACAGTAACACAGTATTACAGTATTACAGTACAGGAGGGTGGGAGAGGTGCTCTGACATGGACACATCAACACCATACTCTGCACCACAGACATGAGTATTTAAACATGACTTGTACTGATTTGGTGATGCCTTCTGTAAAGCTTAGTGTATTGCTGGTGCACTGATGGCAAAGCTGTTTAACCACATTAACCTTTGAAGACAACAGAAAATGAGGTGAGCATTATGAC
This sequence comes from Knipowitschia caucasica, assembly GCA_964034765.1. Classification (NCBI taxonomy): domain Eukaryota; kingdom Metazoa; phylum Chordata; class Actinopteri; order Gobiiformes; family Gobiidae; genus Knipowitschia; species Knipowitschia caucasica. The sequence goes on from OZ035835.1 coordinate 33,606,737, forward strand.
CTTTGAAGACAACAGATAATGAGGTGAGCATTATGACGATTACGATGCCTGACTAGTTCCCAGGGACTGGCCCAGGTTTCGTTTGACTCCTTTGTGTGAATTGTCTGACAACTGATGAAGATGAGTCACTCAGATCCACAGTGAGTTATAATGTTTATGAAGTGCACAAGCCGGCTGTCAACAAAGGAGCAGCGCGGGAATAAACGGCTCAAAATGTGGTACTCCAAACACAATTAGGTAAAGTGGCACAGACACACTGACTCCCAGCTCACTCAGAGTCTTCAGCCATGATTAACACACTCTGCACTAGTGGCAGTAAAAATGTGGAGGGAAAGACGGGAAAAGGTTGTAACTTTTATCTAAATGTAGAGGCATAAAAAACTTCCAAATTACTCTGAAGTGCTTCTTATCTAGCAATGAAAGAATGGATTCCATTTTTATTAGTAGACAGTGAATGCCAAAATAAATTCTAATTTTAGTTGATAAAAAAAGAAATAAATGGAATATGATCAAGTTTGTGTAAGCCCTCAGTTGTACAGGGATTAGTCAAAGCAAAGGAAGGTTTCTCACCTATCATCTGTACTTCTTAGCAGGTTTTCCTGACGTTTCGTCCTCAATCCAAAGGATTGATCAAGTCATGAACATTAACTTTTGTCATGAACATTTCAATTGATAATGTACAATGCTTCACTCTTCATCTGAATGTTAACACTTCAGACGCCAAAGATCTTTCAGAAATAGACAGACAAAAGGAGGAGCCCTAACTAAAAATGATAGAAGATTATTAGAAAAAAAGAACAAAAAAATGAGAAAAATTTAGCCAAAAGTTGGTGGGAAGCCAGGTCACTGTACGTAGCTAGGTCCTGTATTTATCGATAAATTCTGCTACTTTGGCGCCTAATGGGCTCGACACACGGGAGGCGACAAATGAGAGCGATCAGCGAAACTCAACGCTGTCGCTCAGATAACATGACAGACGGGGCGCGATGCGGCTTGACGACAGCGTCGAAAAGTTGAGCCGATTTCAACTTTCTGGGATCGCGTCGCTGACCTGCGCGTGCACGATACATGCACGAGCGGGAGGATTTCACACGCACGTTTTTCGCCCGTCGCTGAGCAGGAGGCTCGCTAGCGATTGACGCTATGTCGCGCACGTCCCATTGAAAATGAATGGAGGAGATGCGATGTCGCCTCCCGTGTGTCGAGCCCTTTAGGGGTCAATATATGTGGTACATTTTGTGAGTGTTCCATAGCTGTCTTGCATTCTTTTCACAATTCTGCACAATAAGCTGATTTGCCATGTTTGCAAACATAGACTCAATACGCAATTCTAATGAATCTTGGGGGGAAAAAGGGAAAAAGTATCAGAAGTGAATAAACTACTTTGACAAACATAGCACTTATTCATTCATTAGTATTCACTGGTCCAAAACTCTGTCTTTGCATAGTTGTTGCTTACTGACAAATAATCAAATAAAAAACACTAACCACACTTCTTTACCTCCATAAATATACAATACACAGTCTGAATGCAGGCCTCCAGACGCATTCAAGATCAAATCAAAGTCTCGCCTCAACTCCAAAGCGAGATAATTCATGGAGCATTTACAGGCAGAGAAAAATGTGAACCATATTGAGCTGGGGTTCAGTCTATACTGTATCACCCCCTTCCCCCTAAAACAGACCAAAATTCCTGTGCCGTTCTGGAGCAGACCCAAGCCAAGCAAATTATGGAGCAAAAATCTTTTATATGAATGTGCCGTATCCAGAGCAGGCCACTTTTATCCCTCACATATGAACAAAGTCAAGTTTTGAGGCCCACAGAATCAAATAGGAAGAGGGCAAACACAGGAACAGGGACCACAAAAGACCATTGCAAAGATGAGGAATAAAACGTGGTCTGGGACATGTTCCAGAATGCATCTTTAAGTCGTCACGTCAGCTCAGATGAGTGTCAAAAACCCCACAGTAATCCAGGCTCAAACCATGATAAATTAGATATAAAGACGTGTGTTTGTGAACTTCAAAGATGACTGTGGGAGGAATGAGGAAGGAATGAAAGAATATGTTATTAATTAACAAGGATTTGGTAAACCAATAACTTGATTTTGGTTTTTGAAGGGGAAGAATTTGGGGCAGTAAGGAAATGGCAGTTTCAATAAAAAGATGCAGAATAATAATAAATAACAACTTCATGAAATCGAAACGATAAGTTTCTCATGCCATAAAGGTCAACTTGGAAGGAGAGTTGAGGGAAAATATCTCAGTGGCGCCACCTGTATGTGATAGCTTCTGAGGTCTGTAGGATTAGGCTAAGCAGGATAGGACCTGGTTGGCGCTGTGATGGGAGACCTCTGGGACCTCAGCTGTGACTATAATAGTACTGTCACCACCATGAATGGAGAGAAGGAAAAAAAAAGAAATCTTTGATTTTTACGTAATAAACAATACATTATTTTCAATATTGGTGCAATATAGCAACACATTTTTATGTTTGGCTACATGCAGAATTGGAACAACATTTTGCATACCAGGAAACCTTAACCCTATACTTTACTTTTGATGGAGGATATATATTGCTTAAAAATATTATTATGACAATCAGAAATATTAAAATTACTTTCTGCCACTATTGGAAGTAGAATTAAGTAATATTTCAACATATTGAACACTCTACAGCTAAAACTGCAGAAAATAAATATTGTTGACACAAAATATATTGTTTCATCCTTTAGTTATTGAACAATTAGTCAGTACATTAATCATTGTGACAGATCTAATTACAAGCAACAAATGTAGATTCACCTCCAGTAAATTGCATAATATCCTTTTTAAAATCTAACATTTCTAAAAATCAAAGAAGAATTTCTCTCACTGAGAAAGAAAACATATCCATCTACACAGCTACAGCTCCTCTGTAAAACTGTTAAAACCAGTGAGAGCGCATTGGACATTGAAATTATATTGTATTAAAAGAGTTGAACTTAGGGAACTATATAAAATGTTACAGTTTAAGTCTGAGCACCATTTAAAGTCAGGAAATATCCCAAACTTCAAAGCATAAAATCTCAACATTTAACCTCTGTACGTTTTAATAGAGTGAATTTTCCTTCGGAGCATGAAAGTGGACAGAATGAATCACAGACTGGCACTGCTTTGTGTCTGTGCCAGAGATCTGCACACCAACATCGGATTCTGCACTGAGTACTCTGGTGTGATCACTCTCAAATGGCTCTGTTGTTTACAGTAGCGTTAAGTGCGTGGCCCTCTTGGATCAGTCGGAGCAGTAATCCCCTCTTCAGCCCCGCGAGGCCCAGAGACTATGTAAGTGGACATGGGTGATGGCAGACAGGCACCGGCCCACCACGCCAGCTCAAAGGACAGGCTGTTTCAGGCGTACACATCGAGCAATAAGTGTCAAGCGATTGCTATATTCTTAGGATGTGAAATCTAATACGAAATGGAATAATCAAATGGTAACGTTTCAGTCCTTTTCCTGGCTTTGACCCCTTCTCGCTGGCTCTCCCTGTGTTTTTATGTCATGTCACCTTGTAAAATGGGCTTTATGGTCTTCCCAGGCCTCATAGTTGGAGTTGGAGAGGTGGATTGTGGGCGCTTTGGGTCCAGGCTGCCGCACTTAGAAGGAGTGACAGAAGAGCATCTCCAGAGGCTCTCGGACAGGAAGCAGTGGACGACTACAGTAAAGTCCACTCTGCTGTACAAGTGAACTTACAGTGACTCTAAAACACAGGAAGTGGCTGAGCCTGACAGGCTTCAGGCTATAAACAGGGACCAAGTGTTCACCTGTGCGGTCAAAATACACAATATTCCCCACCTGCACAAGAACAGATGGTGAAGTAGTTCAGAACAGGACTTATGTGCAAGAAGCCTGCATTACATTGGCTGTTTATCAAGCCTAGAAAAGAAGACTGTTTGTGTGATCTTGATTCATACAGTGTTTTATTTAATAATGCATGTGACAATAGTTTTTTAATGTGTATGGTGTAGATCAGGGGTATTCAATTAAAAGTCACCGAGGTCCAGTTACTAAAATTTCCTCCAAGTAAAAGGTCCGAACATTTTCATTTAAACACACATTTTTGTATGGTTTCAGACAGTAATATTTATTGTCAATGCAGGAAACCTTTAACAGAGTGAACTTGTATAGTAAACTAGCTCTTTTACCATAAATACAAGTAGTCCTGCAGGCAAAAAATGTAAAGCCTTTTTTCATTCAAGAAAACAGAAACCTCAGAATAAAATAAATGAAAGAGCCTAATAACCATTTTTTCTCTTAAATTAAAGAGGTCCCAGACTAAAGAAACACACTTCAAGTAAAAAAGTAAACATCCTCAGGAAATAATGAATAAAAAATTAGAACAGAGCTTGGACACCACCTTTCTCTTTTGATTATTCTTTTTCTCTTAATGAGAAAAATGGGCTTGTGACTGCCCTGCCAGTGATTTAAATCTGGGTTGGAATGGAGTCAGGGCCATCCTCATGCAGACATGTAAGTGGCTATTGGTCAGCCTAGAACGGTACTTGTTTTTGATGATGTTCATGGTGAAAAAGGCTGACTCACAGGTGTAAGTAGACCCAAACATGGTCAAGGTGTGCAGTGCTACTTTACTGAGACCAGGGAACACACTGTCAGACACAGTCTGAAGCCAGAAGGTTGCAGGGTCAGTTGCCTCAAAATGCTCTTTTAATGAAGCATTTCCTTGCAGATCAATGAGCTCAAGCTGTAGAGATCCTGCATGTGCCCACTTGAATGTCTGTGTCACCTCATTTGAAAATCATCTGACCTCTCTGATGAGGAAAGGATTCTGGATTAGCAGGAGGAGCTGTGGCCCAAGGCAGAAGCTGTTGAACCTGTTACTGAAGTAATCAGCTTTTTGGGAGAAACATCTCTCTCACCCTGCATCTGTTCCTGCAGTTTTGGGAAGTGTTCACACTCTCCCTCAATATCTTCTCTGAAAATGTCCAGCTTCCTCTGGAAAGAGCGAACAGCTGTCATCAAATCAGCAACTGAATTGTTCTGGCACTGCAGCTTTAAATTGAGATCATTAAGATGTAATGTGATGTAATGTCAACCAAAAAAGGAACCATATCCATCTTGTGCTCATCTTGCAGAAACAGTGAAAACTGTGTTGCTCTCTAGCTCTTGACCTGCTTTAAGAAAGCGTCTATTTTCGAATAGACCAGAAACGTCCCAGTGCATTGCCCTTACTCAGCCACCTTACATTGTTGTGCTTTAGCAGGTCATTGGCATTTGCCTCAATATTTCCCAGGAATTCTCTCAGGAGGCGATGCTGAAGGGATGAGGATGCCCTAAGGAAGTACTGTAGATGAGTTTCATCACTGTGTTCATTATTTCAGCTAAATGTTCTGATAGAGTGGCACACAGAACAGTCTGATGGATGAGACAGTGATAAGCAATAAGATCTGGATTGTCCTCTTTCATCCGGGACACAGCCCCCCGCTCTTTTCCCACCATGGCAGGGGCACCATCCGTGCTGACAGAGACAACCTGCTTCATATCTATGCCTCTCTTTGGAGCATCTCTTGTATTGCTGCATATATGTCCTCTCCTCTTGTGTGTGTTTCAAATGGTGTTACACCCAGCAAGTCCTCACAGAGCTCCTTCTTATCTTTGTGAAGAAATCTCACATACACCAAAAGCTGGGCCTTATCAGTAACATCTGTGGATTCATCAATGGCCAAAGAAATGCATGGTGCACTCTGGATGGCTGCATCAAGCTGTGCCAGTACATCATCTGCTAATATTTCAGATTTTCTGATTGCTGTTGAAGTTGACATCGGGATTTGTTTGATTTTTTCACACATCTCGTCTTTTTGTTTCCCCCCCTCAAATAATGTCTCAGCAACAGCATTTAAGCACTCCTTCACAACTGTCCCATCACTGAATGGTTTTTTGTGTTGCCCCAAAATCCACGATACCTTTAGTGAACATTCGTTTGCACGTTGCTGGGCTGTAAATGTCTGCGTGATGAGTCGGGTAGACCTGTCATACTGGGCTTGCAGTTCGGTTATTTTGCGTGCCCTCTGATCGGACTTCAGGGGAAAACTTTGCTCAAAGGAGCTGTGCTTTGTTTCGTAGTGACGCTTTACGTTGCTGCTTTTAATTAATGCAACGTTTTCGGAGCATATGAGGCACACTGGTTTTGAACTGCCTGCCGGAAGAATGAACATAAACTTCTCCGTCCATTCATCTTTAAAACAACGGTTTTCCGCATCGACTTTCCTTCTTTTGGAGCAAGCCATATCTTTTCCTCACTGCTCTGGTGCGCCCGCCACGCAGGGTAGAAAAAGGATTTAATTGGCTCAGCTGAGTGACGCTATTGCCGTATTAACTGGAGTAGCAGCGCCGGCCGACTATAGTTGCGACCGTCAGAAAAAATGCTCCATGTAATCGACTATTCTCAGAGATTGGTCAGGGGTCCGAACAGAACCATCACTCGATCCGGGTCCGGACCGCGGTCCGCCATTTGGTGATGCCCGGTGTAGATCAATGATATTCAAAGCGGAGGTTGCAGAACAGTAGCTGGAGGTAGCGAGATGATTTCCAGAATAATGAGGTAAAATTTCAACAAAAGCCATAATATTATGGCGTGAAGTTTCAAATTATGGCTACTTTAAAATGTATTCTTCAGTGGGAGTTTACCTCATGCTTGGTTATGGGGTTTTGGCAAAAATAATTTTGGGAACCCCTGGTCTTGATTACAGTCATCAACATAAATTCAAAAGTTTTTTCAGGCAATAAAATGTATATTGTAAAATGTATAAAGTTATACAAGATAACATGAACATAATACAAAATGAGATTTTTTTTAATCGATTGTCTTTCTATCAGTTTTAATAGTGCTGTAACTTTACTGGCAGGGGTTCATTACCTGTTTTTCTCCGCATAACTATTTCCTTCCTTCAATGTCCCACAGAATAAGACCAAGCATATATTCAATTACCGGTGTTGCTTTTGAACATATTACGTTGGAAGACATGCATTCAGACTTCATGGTTTTGCCACATGCCCCTCAACAGATGTGACCAGTATCTTGTGAAAAGCCCAAAGTTTTATATAAGAGACATTCTGTAACACCTACACACATCTTTCCTCTGCCTTTAGGGGAAACAGGATAATACAGGGATTGCTGGTACAATGTCCTAATTTGAATTAAGCCATTACGAAGTGTATGAGGTTTATCATGTCATTAGAACAAAATTAATTAACTTGTGGCCCATTCACTGAAAAGTGTGTGATTAAACAGTTTCTCAGACCACTCTTCCTTTACCAAATCTAATTACATTTGTAGAAGAACAGTGCTTTCACAGAAATGAGCCAGAGGAAGGGAGTATTTTGTTCGCGTGTTAATCTAATCATGTAGGTGTTGCCTGAGGCTCTGAGGTCCCATATCAGCCACTGTGCTGTTACTTCCTCCTCTGCTCCTCGAGCCTCCTGCACTGGGACGTCCCACACTGGGATAAAGACGTGTTCCACAGTTTTAAATCAAACAATTACTGCTCAGCCGGGGAAAACTATACTACGTTTTAGTACATTTTATATAGTACCAGTGGGTGAACTTGATAAAAGGTATAGAAGAATGATGGCTTGCCCTCAGACTACATAACCAGATATTTTGAGGCTCATTTCTGTTAAGAGAAAAAGGGGATCATTATGGGGACAACACCTAAAAATGGACGTTTCTCAGCTTTTGGCCAAGTTGCTTTCCCTGGTCATCTACACATACAAAGCTGTTTTGAGCACACTTCATGTGTGTTTCAGACAGTTATATCTCATATGTGCGGCAACCTTTCCTGAATCAGTGATATATTGGAGGATTTTCCTGCCTTGCACGGCCATTTAAAGTTTTGTCTTGTAAGAAAGAGTCGTGTGAATCACTATTTGACGCTTTGGACTCAGAGCTGATTGGCTCCCTGAAAAAGCTGAGCTACTGTAAAGAGGTGATAGATGTGTCATCCAAACATGGATGAAATTATTATTATATGAATTATTATGATCTATTTCACATAATGTTGTTATTTTTTCTTTACTTAATATTCTTCCAAATATACTGTAGGTACCCCAGATTTAATCAGTCAAGAGAATAATGTTGAGGTTGTGTTTATGATTACTTATATATTGCTTACTATTCTCGTCTAGTCTTCAAATGGACGGGCTGAAACAGTAATTGAATCCTTGGTTTTTCCAACATCAAACTTTTCTCTTGCCTATAAAATAAAGTTAATAGTCTTTATCTTTTGTCTCATGTTAGAATCCTGTTTGTAAGATAACTGTTTTTGCACTTGATTGCATTCACGTTGCAACAGAAACATTATTTGAATTGAAATGATCGTTTCCCTCCAAAAGAACATCAGTTTATTTTCTGGGTAATCTCGAGATTGCATGGGCTTTTGTGGTTTTCAAACAAGGTTAATTGCGTTGATGACTGAACACAAATCTGTAAGTGCTGTACACACAGCTGCAGTAACAGTAAGTACACATTTTTACCATCAAGTTAGACCCCCATTTCCCCCATTTAAGTCTGGGGCACAATGTCAGCAGACTTGTATGCATTTTTCCAGAACAAATAAACATAGAAAATTAACATAATGAAGGTTGAGAGCCTTACTGAGTTGAAATATCGCCACAGAAGCAAAAACTGCTGCAGACTAAGGCATTTGTCAATTTTCTTTCCCTTACTATTTCAGTGATAGACATCTTGAAGCGCACTCAACACAGTCCTTGAATAAACATGTATATTCCAGGCAGAGAAGGTTCTGGCAGAAAAACTATTAGTACTACAAGTACTATAAAGACATGAGCACACCAGAGCCAGCGGGCGTAAAAACATTCTAAAGTCCACAAAAATAAATAACAACACAAACATATATATCAGGAAAGATCTTTGAAATCACACAACAGATAAGATCCTTGATAAAAAATCCAGTTCTTCATCTCAAACTGTTTGGTTTTATAACTAGTTTTCACATGCATGTATGTTTGGCCTCAACTTTAGATCAGCTACAGGGAAAAAAACACATTCTGGCATTTAGTGGTCTGATTTGGTCACTAAATGTTACTGATATATTACTAATCTCTGTTAATGCATTTAAAGTTGGTAAACAATTTGCATTAAAAGAGATGAGACAAGCATTTACTAATATTTAAGTGTAACACATTATATTGTAACTTCTATTTTAATAATATATTTAACAGAGTATCAGTGTTCTTCCTTAGCAGGCGTTAAATTATTGTAAAATGTGCCTCATGAGTCTGTTTGTTTTAATTTGTGGTGTATCCTTTGAAACAATTTAATGTTTTGTCTCCAAATCAGGTTACGTCAAAACTGTTTCTCAATTCCTAAGTGAGTTTCATCCCTAACTGTGTTTTTATGCATTTTCTCTCAATATTTCATTACTTATTATTTGAGAAAAGATCCCTAAGACAATTGGGCTCTTTTATTTTCATTCATCTTATTTATTATTTTTTGTTAGAAATAGACAAAACAGAACCACAAACATGACTGCGCTGAAACTTGACTACCTTAACTTGACGTGAAGCACTTGGAAAGCACCTTTGCCAAGTAAATTCCAACCTAAATTCACACAATGACCTGAAACTCGCGCTTCCAACAAAGGGTCCTATCTACTAATCAAAAACATCTCAAGAAAACCTCCTTAGATTCAGACAATCTATACAAGTCCATATTACTATAGCATTTTGCTTTAACAGTTGGTGCACCACTTTTTTAGAGGAGGAGCCACTTTTTGCTTGGATACAGCAACATTATTTTGCCTTTTCCACAGTTGAACAGTTCCTTTATATTTGAGACTAGCTTGACTTCACTAGCCTTTACAGTAGCAGGTGATATGTGATATTTTTAAGCTAACTGCGATAGTAAAAGACGACTTCATATTGAGAGACTTGGTGACGACGGCGCTGTTGCTGTCACGCAAACACATTCAAATCAAATGTAATCTTCATAATGATGCCATCCATCACTGAGAAGTAAATATATAATCTGTGAGGTATGAATCATCTCTGATAAATGAGATCCATTTCATCTTCTGATGTAATCCTCTTTGGGATTTGATTTCCTATTAGTGAAGTGAAGAGAACAAACTGACATGAAAATAATTTATTTACTATTTCACAGATAAGCAGTGACAAGAAAAGAGGGTTTTCCCATACTGATAGAAACATATTAGTCTAAATGTGAGTCCTTCTCTATTGTGCTCGTTGTTATAGAAATTACTATCACACCAATCCGTTCTACCACAGCTGCTTATACGATTGATTGTTATTCACTATTGCAGCACAAGGAAATTATAATACTGTTAACACTATCACAATATAATCTATTCATTATGTCTACGTTCACAGGAACCTAATGAAATTACTTTTTTAGTTTTCGTATCATATTACATTTCACATGGACACATACTGTCTTCATTTCAATAAAAAGTGAGTCACTCTTTGGGCTCTTTCTCATTGCGTCACAGAGGCCAAAAAATATATGCGTTTGAAAGTTAGGTACCCCAGCTTTAACCCTAAAACAGTTACCAAAACATTCCGCTATGTCATTCAATAAAAAGCTCAAAAGGAAATACTGTGAGATTTATTGTGTTTTTCCCTTAAGAATTCATCTGTATCATTAAATGCAAAATAAGAGCCTGGGTAAGAGTGTTATATTCCTTATAGAAGTCAAGTCCGTCCATATATCTGCTGCTGCTGTTGATTGCAGCGTGATATACGATGCTCCGGCCTCCACCTCCAGGACCTGTGTGAACGACTCTATGGTTTCCTGTGTGGCAAACTCCCGAGGCACAAAATTTACGACGAAGGATGTTTGGTCTTCCTCTCGCCGCGGGGCAGGAAAAGTGTTGAAATATGTGTAAGCAATAAAAGACCAACGCAATGGGATTCAATGCAACGAGCCGCAAGCAAACATGGACGTGTATGAGCAAATAGACGGGAATAATGCAGGATTGTGCACAGGGAAACAGGGGAGGCTATGAGAGAGGGAAAAAGAGTAAAATGATACCTGAGAAAGCTGTTTTCTCACTGGGAGGAGAGGGGCATTTCTAAAATACCAAATTAATCAGACCTGACTTCATCTCTCACACACAGAGGTTCCATGCATATAATCTGTCTTCAGGCTTGATATGAAACTGCTACTGAATAAAATATGTAACTTCTTGAAGCTTGTTGAATGCATTTACTTTTCCCAAGGGTCAATCAAGGGCATAGAACAGTGGTCTAGTAAGTATAATAACTTTAATTTCATTCCATTGCTTATTTTGAGCTCATAACATAAGTTGTTTTTATCCATGTGTATATTTATAATTCAAGATGCTATAATATAGCAGCTGTATTATTAAAGAGATCCTTTATTCGCCCCACAGTGGGGGAATTTCAGTGTTGCATCACCAGTTACAGAACAGTAGGAATGAATAGCAGACAGCACAGGATAAATGAACAAAATGTACAAAAAACTCTGAATCTAGCATAATAAAGAAGTATAAAATCTCTTTGGCATAACAAGAAGCAAGTATAAAGTGTATTCTAACGCAAGTAATATATAGTTGTATGTTTACATTTGCACATGTTAGCAGCACGAGGGTCTGCGACAAAGTGACTCAGTAGAGCAACAGTCGACACATGTGGTATATACACAGTGATAGAGAAGATAATTCAATACTAATGTAAATCCCATGCAGTTATAATAATGTGCACATTAGGCTTGTGTGACACTACCAAGACTTTCTGTATTTTCAATGGAAAACAGTCAAAGATGTGATGTATCCTATCTAGACTAACACATGTAGAACAAGCTGCTTCCTATATGGACGTTTTACCGTGCTGGTTAAATGAGACATACAGTGTAATGAATATAAAATGAGCACATTACTAAATTGATTTCTTTGATTGCGTAATTTTCTGCTCTGTTAAGAGTAATAATCTCACCAAATGAAATCAATTTGGATGACCACAGACTTCCCTTTTAATTAAGACAATGGTTTAACTGTGTTGCCATTGACTCATGAAGAATGCACTTCATCTGACATCAATCCACAACATTTCACATTTAAGGGCCAATCATTCCACACTGAAAGGTGGCAAAGGAAATAAGGGGTATTTAATGTAGGATCAGTGCCATGATAATAATCAGGCAGCATAAACATTCAGCATTGGCAGAGCAATTGTGGGACTGGTGGCCTCATAAGTGGTTTTAAGAGCATGTGACGGGACTACATAAGTACCACTGTTAATAAATTTACCACTGTGTGATATATTTCCATTGGTCAGAACCGCATTCCTTTTAGGTGTGAATCTTGGCATTGGCAAAGTCCCTGCATCTATTAGTCAATGTTGGAGGGAAAACTGCTGCGTAACAGTGACTAAATCCATGTTAACTTATAAGTATGTTTTTGGTTTGTCTGCAATGATCCACAGAAGGACATGAAACTAATCTATACTGCATTTATTTCGTTCTTTTTCATTGATCGAAAATAACAAAAAACACAATATATTAAAGCACTCTCGCCTCAGCATACACATAACTTACGTGTAAGTGGCATCTCCTGCTCGTCTCTATGAAAATAGAATGATTGTTAACTTTGATTTTCAACCAAAGGGGAAGAAACAAAATCCCTTGAGACAGAAATGTCAGGGGGTCACTAACAGAAAAATGACGAGAAGAAGAGAACATCAAATGTATCTTTAAAGATAGATCATATGTGTTGAAACGGAGGAGAAGGCATTCATATACAAATGTGGTAATGTTTCTTATGTGTAGGAGTGTGGAAAGTACACAAGTGTGAGGACATTTATCTCAGAGCTGCCTTCAGTTTGACGAGGCGGCGCTTACACAGTGGACACATTGTTTCTTTGGGTAATAAGCTGACTGGACAGGCTCCAGTTAAAATAGTATGAAGGACGAGAGCGGAATCTATTTACCCTTTTTTCACATTCTTGCGGCAGCCCTGCTCACCTCAGTCTTGCTGGTGCTGCTGTGGGGAAGGTATTAAAAACAACAGTATAATGATGAGCTTATTGCCATTCAAGGGGGATATGCAGTGGTCTAAGTGTTGGTTTTGCCTGAGGTTTTGATTGCCGTTTTATAAACCGTATTTAGTGTGACATGCATTACGCAGTACGTGAAGGGGAATGCACTCTGACAACAATAAGAAGGGCTGAGTTCATAACATTGTGCTTTTCCCAGTTAACATTACAGAGGATATTTCCATTACCATCATTGTGGGTTTCATTATGTATCTTTGGGTGCCATGGCTTGCCAGTTGGTTCACAGCTTTTCTGATCACATCAATACAGTTCAGTCCAGTTCATTGGTCAATATGTTACAGTTTGTAAACAATAAACCATGATACTGGTCTAAAATGGCTTAATTGACATTGCCCACTTTTTGGTTGCCTCAGTGTACGCATCAAACATTTTATGGATTCAAACTAAAAATACCGAAGGAACTTTTAAAATATATTGTCCATATAGTTTTACATGTCTCGAAATGACTCCAACTTAACCACGGTTTATTATTGTGTCAGTTATTGTGACACTAGTGCAAACTTTAGTGTCAAGAGAGGGACTTTGAATACCAGCCACATCTGTCCGTTTTCCCCAAGACACTGTCATAACTTCAGTGTTTCATAACTAGAACCTTGTTTTCTCTACTTAATTTTGCTATGATTCAAAACACATGCAATGTCATTTCACCTCTGCTTGAGTAATGATTCCAGTTTAGGTTTTGACTACTTCTGTCACCTCTGACTGCGATTATTTTGAGGAATTCTGACCCGTACAGAAACTCTACCTTATGGGGTGAATGAACACTGCTGAAATCCTTTAATGGAGCGTCTGAGCGCACCCCCTCCCCACACGGGACACGTCTCCAAACCGAGGCATACTGTAAAATTATGGTCCAATTAAGTCCAGGCTGAGGGAGGGGGGGGGCTTGTGGTTCAGTTTCAGACTCTAAGTGCTGCTACTACTTTTGGTGTGATGCTATCGGTCTAAGATCATGAGAGAAGCAGAAATCTCTCCTTAACCCCCACCCTTCACAAAACCCAGGGTGCAGACATTTTGGTGCCACGGGGTCCGGAACCGTAATGGTCCAAGTGTATAGGGCCTAATAAGTTTCTCCACTGCAGCAATGGGAGGCTGTGGTTTGACTTACAACCATTACACTTATCTGCAGTCTGGACTAAAGCCAGCAGTGATGTGGATAATTAATCCTGTGCAAAGCCGTGATGAGGTGAAATATTGGCATTTTGTATAATTAATTACCCCCAAAAAGAAAGATAAGTGTTTGCGAATGTTGGGAATGGAAACTGTTTGGGAGCATTTTACAGCACGTTTATAACTAAGACTTTGATTGTGGTAAATAAGTAGTAATCAACCATGCCTTACCAACAAAGTTATGTGTGTAAGCTCTGTAATGTCTCCTTCTTATGTCTTTACTGAGGATTCTGTCTGGCGTTTAACAATTCAGAAGCACTGTTGCCATGCAGTGGACAGGAAATACTGGATAGTCACAAAACTTTGAGTTAAATGGATCTGTAGCATAACTTCATCAAATCGCCATTTTACGTATTGGGACACCAACCAACCACCCAACAAATAAAATATAACCAAATATAACAAATATAAAGGACACTGGACAGTACCAAGACCCAGAACCTCAAAAAAAAACACAAAAAAAACAATGAGTGCTTCCCTTTGATTTTGCTTTCATTTTCAGACCACGTTAAGCAACCGGCAAGTTTAACAAAAAAGTAACTGTTCTATAATCAAAGACGAGCTGCAATTAAACCATATCAAGCACATCTGCAAGAAATGGTTCCAGAGTGAGTCCTACTTTAGACGAGTTTATGATCAATCTCCGTCAATCAATAGTGAACACAACAAAATTACCATAGAATTACAAGAGAGAAGAGCTCTGACATGAATGGGACATGAATGTATTTACAAACAAGTCAAATATACTTGAAAAACCGTGAGATTACCACTCAGAAAAGTATTGCCATGTGTGGAGTAGATGTGTAAAAAGAAGTGCAAAAAGCCACAGGTCTGAAATAATGTATGTGGGGTGCAAACTAAATAGAAGTCAACTTGTCTAGGTATTATTCTGTGAGTAATAACTTTACTATTTGACTTAAAAGAATTTCCTTGGCTTCCGCTTGGATCAGCATGTTGTTAGGTGTAGTGGTTCTTTTGGCACCCCCTCCGCTGTTTTGAGTTCGGTTCTGTTCATTAGCATCAATAATATGGTACTTCAGTTGCTATGGATACGTTGAACTTAAAAAAAAATATATGCTACAACTTTTCTGGGACATTTGCTTTTTGATTTGTATTTCTTAACAATTGTACGCTCACACACATTATGCAACTTTCCTCCCCTCCCCTTCTTTGTTCTGCTTTTTGAGATTTAGGTGTGCATGTTGTAAATGCTCTTTTCCATTAAATAATGCTCTTTTAAATTAAATCAATACAATAAACAAATAAAAGAAATGAAACCTTCCATCATCCTATTATGATGAGTGTCAACATTAACCAAACAGCCATATGTAACTTATTACTTGTCGTTACACCCACCACAAAACAATGCGTTCATCGAAAATAAATTCAGTGGATGTTTTCCTCAACTCTAAACATTCCAGTTCATTTGTGACATAGTCTTGAGAAATTACAAACCGTTGTCAAGTTTTGAAGGATAGGGCAAGCTGGGATGGTCTAAGTGTTTGTGAAAGCCAACATTTTGCAAAAATGCATCTTGCGCAAACAACATTAAGCATATGGAGCCAGTTATGAAGCAAGCAACAAACATATACAAAACAAATATGAATAAAATGTGTTAGTTTGGGTTATGGATTAATGGATTAATATGCACAAGCAACTCATCACGAATGGCAAAAAGTCTAGATACTGTAGATACAAGGATAGCAAAATCAGGTCTCCTGCAGAAACCACGCACATTATCAAACATAACTTGGGAAAAAAAAGATTAAAGTTATCATCAATTGTAATAAAAAAAGTCCAGTGGCATGTGTTGTAAAGTCATAATGTCAATGGCACTTAAAAGCAGCCATATCGCGAGACAAGGTTTTTTAGACATTTTCCTTTGCAAAAACCTCAAGGAACTAATTACTTTCTTAGAAAGGGTTCGTGTTTGGGTTAGGGTTGTATAGACATTCTATAGAACATAATATGCAAAATATGTCCACCTTCTCTCTGAAAAAGAATGCATGCAGCTGCACTACTCCATTGCCCTCACACACGGATGAGCAAGTTTAAATGAATCGCAACGTTGAATTTAATTTCAGCCACACAATATTGCTCCCTCCGAAGACGGGGCATGACGGCAATTGCATGTTAAGTGAACCCAAAGCAGCAATAGAGTAAGTTAGTTTAGGGTTACACAGAGGATGACCCCCCCTTAAGCAACAGAGAGGTGATTCATTGTGGAGCTAAGAGGTGATCAATGGTCCATTGCATCAGATAAGAGGCTGACTGGGTGGCAGCAGAGATCCCACTCTGCAGATCAGTGTAAACAAAGTGGCCCTAGAGTCACCCAAGAGCATCCCAAAATGAAAATACAATCAGGGCCTTTGAGTGTGGGCAGAGAGCTGGTGGAGGGTGAAGAGGAGTTAAAAGACAATAAAGGGGTCTGCCAATAAAAAAAAAAATATGAGAGTAAAACCATTGGTCAAGCAACTGAACACAGCAACTGCAGCTATAACTTAAATGTATATCATACACATTGTGGTAACTAACTTTCCAGTTGATTATTATATAAAAGACACTGATGAGCTCAGCAAGAGAAGTGTAGGGTCACAGAGTGTTTGGACCTGTGTGTTGTGTTTTATGTTGAATGATGTTGGAGCCAAGTAAGCATCCCCTTCGTCTGACCACTTTTCAAAGTCTGTATTTCTGTTTGTTTTGTTGTTGTTGCTGTTGAATTGTGATTTTATAGTTTTTATAGCCTTCTTTTATGAACAGCATTAGCTCTAAAAATTATTTATGTATTTCTACTACTGAAGCATTTGGGGGTGATAGGAGCCCCTGGAGAGAGACCCACTGTCCTAAGGATGCCATATCAATCTTTCAAAACGGCCCAAGGCGAAAGGACCAGCTTCCAGTGAGGGCAAGCGTGGTGAGACTGTGAATGACGTGACCAAAGCATGGGCAAAGCAGTGAGCAGAACAGAAACCTCCACTGCTGCAATTATTTTACGCCTTCACTTATTTCCCGAGGAAGTTGGAGGAATATTTGGATCATATAACATGGACCTGATGTTTTTTAATGTGATCAAGGACGCGCGCTCTGGATAGGAACAAAACAGGGGATACGTCTTTTAGCAACAGAAGAATAATATGCTTTTTGGCTTCCCTGGACTCTGCAGACTGAGCAGCTGTGAATATTGGTCAATATGTACAGCAAATTCAATTGTTTTTGGGTAATTAAATTAAACTCTGAGAAAATCTCAGTATTTACTGTTGGAGGATGAATCTGTGTCCAGTGTTACAAATGATGGTAATGAGTTGAGGACGAAGTCACCAAAATGAGCAGTTAAGTGTGCGTGAGGACCTTCATCTTTGTGTTGTACAAAGAAGTGAAGATCTCTGGGACGTGAGGAGGCCCAACTGCGGCACTGTAATGCGGCACGTATGAGCAAAAGGGACAAAAATGTCTGAAAGTTTTAGATTAATCAATGATGTGGTTGAACGCATCCTCATTATTAAATAGTTTCCCCCACACCAACTCTGAGTTTTCTATAAATATTTTGAATTCATTATCAAACAACATATATTTAGTTTTTAGTACATCTGTCTAAAGTTCAACATCTCAATCTCGTAACATTTTGTTTCTAGGCAGGTACAACATTGTAGAGCCTTCCATTAAGTATACTTTCTCCGCCATAACATCACTTGAAAGGAAATAATTCTTTCTCTTTCTCCTATTATCCATCTCACACACCTGCCACTCATAACTTCATTCATAAATCTAAAAATATCTTGGAGACTTCCTGCTGAACTTTCTGTTGTATTTGTCACAAAGGTCTGTCACTTATTTACGTCGAGGTGTTGGCAGGTTGTACGGTTGACAATGTGGTGAGCTGTGGCGTGGCCTCACTTGTACCTGGCTTTTGTGCGGCGTTCCTTGCTTTTGTAAAAGGCGAACATAGTCGTTCTCATTGACGCACAAAAGTACAATAGCAGAAGTATTGTGTAAGCTCAAAGTTTCGAGTGAAGGTTTGTTCTGTCACAAGAGAAAGAGGCTTTTGTTTTGTTTACACGAAGACATTAATAATGGGGAAAAACATATTCAGTGGTAAACACTTTTGAGTTCAATGTTCAATGACTCCCACTGATTACCGCTGTCGTTGTGTCCTTGGGCAAGACACTTAACCCCACTTTGCCTGAAGCTCCCACTGAAAGATCTCAGCTCCTGTGGACTCTCCACCTGCAGGAGGATCAGTGAGGGGCTGGTGCTCTGTGACTGGGTGCAGCTCTGACTGCCACCCCCCCAACCCAGAAATGGATTAAGGGGAAGAAGATGGATGGATGGATGGAGTTCAATGTTTCTAATCAATAATTAAAACATGTCTTCTAATGACCCCATGTGGCATTTTGTTCATATCTTACAATGACTTTCCAATTCAAAAGTTTACAATCTCTAGCTGCAGCATCAGCTAGCTTCATTTGAACATGGAAACTGATCCCAAATGCTATAAACTTGGCTAAACAATGGCCTAGGAGGAAAAATTACAAATGCTCAGTCACTTCATGCGACAGCTCCTGCAAAGTCTGCCCAGCTTCATCTGGACGGTTCCACTGATTGGCCTTTCAGTTTAAGGATACATTTTTGTTTTGTCTTCACTGAGTAGACCCCCCTCTCCCTCTCTCTGCCTCCCGTAGGTCTAACCCGGACCCTGATGTTTCCAGTTAACCCCGCGGTTGACGAACGGCAGATTTGCTTCAGGGGAGTTTGGCTTTGAGTCGTCCACATGAAGGCTTAACTTTGGCACACACGATCTTTACTAATTCCACAAAACACATGCACACTTAGCTCACAAGTCTCTTAAATGTATATGCACTAATTCAGTGATCATCTGTAGCACTTGTTTGTTTAGTAACAAACTTACATGCTTACCATCAGTGACAAATTAATTATAAATATTGATGGTTTTCAGGAAAATTTATTTATCTACTAATTATTTTTTGTTTGTTTTATATTATGCTCCAGCCTCAATCACAAATCAAGAAAATGTTTCTAAAATTAAACTAATATTGAATACTATACTATTGAATACATATTCTTAACAGAGACGCACAGAAACAAAATAAGTATTAGAAAGGTTTTAGAGAAGTACATCCTTGGTGCTCAGACCCCGGCAGAAGACATTGAAATGATGAGAAGGCAGAAGATTGCATTTTACCCCAGGGCAGCTGACACTGATGTGATGGAAAGGCTCAGAGAGAGATAGGACTTGATGGAGGAGATTGGACAATCATTGGGGGCAGAGGAGATGCAGAAGCGGTGTGGAATGTTGTGACGAAGCACACGAAAAATTCACTCAACACATTGGTTGAAAACACAAATGCAATTGATTTACCCAATATTGTTTAGACTAAGCAATGTATTGATTTGATATTTACCAATCTGCTAGTTGTGGGCCAATCAATGTAAGTGGTTAAACTAATATTGGCTGGATTGATCAATATATTGGACAATTTGCATAACGCAATACCAAAATAGATTGATTGAAAACAAAACAAAAATTGAAATGGAAAACAATGTATGTGTCATAAAACTGATTCATCTGCTGGATTCAGAGCTTTAACAAGTTTTATGACATACATATTGTTCAAGCTATATGTATGATGAACATATGATTGATGGAGCAGAAGTTGCCTGAATGATGGTTGCTTTCTTTCTAAATTTTTGCCAAACACTAGTCAGGCTCTAATGCAGGGCATTCTGGGTAACTTCAGACACCCTCTGCATGACACTATGGCCGCTAAGAGGAGTAATTGTAGCAACTGGCTTTCACCGCGCTGCAGAACGGAATATTTTAAGATATATTTTGTTCCTTCTGCTGTCAGACTATAAAACAGACCTGGATGAGTTACAAATATGCACTATTGTTAGGTAGTTAGTTCTAATTTTTTTTAGTTAGAAATGTTTATAATTGATGTACAAATGTGTTTATGTGGATGTGTTTTTCTGCTGCTGGACACCTGAATTTCTCCTACGGTGGATGAATAAAGTGTCTATCTACTCTGAAATATCTACTTTGAGTAAAACTATAATATTATGGTTTATTATCAGCCGATAAAAGCTCTGATTAACTCAATTCAAAGAAACTATCAGGATATTTGCTTAACCCATATCATAGAACTGATACACGAGTTTCCAATTTTACTAATATACCAGTCCCTATGAAAGAAAGAAGTCATAATCTATCTGTGTATATTTTGGTAATGCATCTGTCAAAAGGGAAGAAGAATGCTAGGAATACACACACAGTATGGAATGCTATTTGTGTTTTTAAAAGGTTTTGCTCTGTGCAGGAGAAAAAATTGAGAAACTGAAGGGAGTGAGAAATGAATGATCAGATTGTGCTTTCACCTGAAACATATAATCCTCCACGAGTTACTGTCTCTAACAAAACTGGCCTCAGAGTAAGCCCCATATTTACAATTTGAGATGAAGAAAATACTAAAGCCAACTTTGCATGTAATAAGTAGGAAGAAAAGAATAATGTAATGAGCTATTCATTCAAACTTGATGGAGAAAAATTATTTGCTTTTCTCTAAATGTGTTATTGCCATAAACATATGCCATTACTATATTTCACTATCTGAAAGGATTTCTTAAATTGCAGTGGCAATGTTGTAATCATCTGTTATTTCTCTTCAAATATTGTATTTTGTCCATCCATCCCTCTTCTTCCCCTTTCATCCTGGGTGCAGTCAGCACTGCACCCAAATCACAGAGCACCATCATAAATAATACTACATAAGAATAAGTTTGTGCAATATAAACCACAATATTGTGGTTTAAACATTGCCATTGCAGTCAGAGAGAATCCAAACCAAAAGGGTGGTTGGCCATAAATTAACATGATGTTGCAAGTTTCTGTAGTTTAGTTTTATGATGTACTCGATTAGAATGTGTTATATAATATTTTAATTATATTCTGTGTTGAGAAATCTTTCTGGCTTTAATTCTATTGAATTCACAAGTGTGCATGTATTATTTGCATTTCTAGTGTATTAAAACAAGCACACCTGCGCTGGGGAAGGAAGTCACTTTGATGTGTGTTTATGGCTGTTTTTGTCATTGTTCTTGAACATGATGGCACACGAGGACACACCTTTTCCTATACAGCACCAACACCGGTTGTAATAAAACTACCTCAGGATTGCAGCAAGAAACATTAGTGTATTGGAAGAGGAGGTGCCCTGGGTTCATCAAAGTACAATGCTTTAGAGTTTCTCTATTGGTCAAGTCAATATGTACTTCATCATAATGAGTAATCAGACAGCATAGACTGTCACGATAACAGATTTTGCTGGACGATTAATTGTCTCAGAAATTATTGCGATAAGCGATAATACTGTCGTTCTGAGATCATTTTCATCTAATACAATGATAATGATGCAGGTACACCTTTTCAAAGAGAAATACACTTTTATTTTTAAAGACCACCACCAGAAGTGGCGGAAGTAGCAGGCTTTGATGCTAACAGAGTTAAGCTAGCGGGTTTTTGTGTAAAGTTCTCCTCCAATAACGCAGCTCTGCAGCGTCTCTGTGTCTGAGACCTTCCAGAGGCTTTATATAACAGCAGTATGTGTTCACGAAGGTGCGCCATAAGTTTATTTTATTATCAAACGGTACTTCTGCATCGGCGAACACGCTAGCTGCGCTAGTTAAATCAATGAATGAGAACTCAGGCTAGCATATGTTCTCAAGTACTGTGTCCCCCATTGTCAATCCTGGTTAAGTCCTGGATTAGACCTGTTTTAGGTCCTGTTTTGGCTGTATTTTGTATTTTTGAGTATTTTCAGTCTGCTCGCTAGAATGCTAATGTCCCCGTGACCACTTTGTGGCTCTCTGACCCGAGAGAGAGAGAGAGAGAGAGAGAGAGAGAGACGGGAAAAACAAACAAGCATTATTGAGCTCATTTTAATTATCATGCTATTAATTGATTTATTGAATATCAATGTTGCAATGCAATTTCCCGCCTGATCAATGTACCACCACCTTTGAGCAAGGGATTTTAATTTATGTTGTTTTATTTAGTAGAGAGTTTAGTATATAGTTATTTAGTATAGAGTTTAGAATAGAGCTGTGTTCATTTATTTTATCCTGTGCTGTGTTCATTTGCCTTGTGCTGTGTTTTCATTCATACCATTGATGCGATACTGAAATTTCCCCACTGTGGCATGAAAAAAGAATATCTTGATCTTAATCTTGATATCCAGGGTGAGAGCGCTGTTCACTCCATGTTCCCAGTCTCACCCTCGCAGTGAGTGCTAAAGGTGTTCTTCTAAACACATGAGCTACACTCCAACATAATGTCATTTTGGCCTTAAATGAGGACTTTTAATTTGACAAACTGGTTTTCGGGGATGCTCTCCAATTCCCTCAAAGCCACAGAGCGGAGACAGAGGGCAAAGGGGCTTTGTGCCTGCTTCCCTCGACTGCTCTTTCCTGGCACCAGGTAAGGTCATTCTGGAAATAATGTTTTTATAGGGTCAATTGCAGTCTTTGTCATCTCCATCTTCACTAGACAGTTAAAAACTAATGTGGCAAGATAGGACCTAGAAGACCAGAGCCATTTAAGTATACAGCCCGTACACAGTTATACACAGTATACTGTACTATGCCTCAGAGGAAAGAAGTAAAATAAATTGCAGCCCATAAACAGTATTGGATGCTATTTGTTTGGTTGGTTCAAATGTAAAATACCTAAACCTAACTAGTAACTAAGTAGTATACAGTGAACAAGAAATAGAACAGTATAGTCCTGTAACTCTAAGAGCAATGCCAGCACAATACTCTTTTGACTATGTAATGGTATAATTACTTGGTGGTATGTAATCCACAAATAGTAAATAAATAATAGTAATAAAGTAGAAATAAATAAATATTATGATAAATTAATAAATAAATACATTACAGAAAAGTGAAAAAGAGAAGACCACCCTGACTCGGGAAATAAACTCTCTACCCTAAATAGTGATTCGCAGAGCTCTTTTTTACACAAAAGATAACATGTTTTGTGAAAAGATGCAGACAGCAGGTCAGTCTGATTTGTTCACAAAGTTGTACTTTTATTACTCTTTCTCTTGGGAAAAAATCAAATACTGTAGTTAAGTTCCCCAGCTTTTTAGTGAGATCCAGATCCTCTTGCTCGTGGCGTTGTTGTGTTTATTTATTGAACCTGTTCAATCATTTGTAAATTATGCATTTTTGAAATTTCCAATACAATGATAGTTTCCAGTAAATCCACAGAAATGTGTAACAGTATAATGAATACATTGAACTATTCCGATACAAAAAGTGGGTGTTAAATGAACGCAAAGGTCTAGCGATACACTACGTGATGCTGTCCCCCATGGGACAGTGTGTGTGTGTAAGTTTATAATTATAAAGCGTGTACAGTATAAATATAAGAAGTGAAATGGCCGTCCATGTGATGCCTTCTATACCTGCTCACTGCAGGAAACTCTAAAAGACACACTATGAAGGCAAGGTGTTGCAACTTGCTAGATTCCAACCAGAAACAATTAAGACTTTCTTTGTGGGTTGAGTAAATACAGCAGTGTGCCAGTTCCCCGCTAAAAAAAGACTCATTTTGAGCGAGGTCTCTCCAAGTGGTTTATTTATGGAGTCTATTTCTTCCTGTCAGCGAGTGTTTTCCTGGGAGTGGAGCGCATCTCTGCCTGGATGTGGTTAGAGTTTGCCAAAAGGGCCTAGAGATATGAGCAAGCCGGCATTATCGCAACTGCAATGGCATGAAGTCACTGGGCAGGACGGTGCATGTCGACAAAGCACCAATGTTCACCCAAGAACTGCCGACTTTCTCTTTCCCACTGAGTCAAGCTGCCCAAGGGGAGACAGTGAGAGAGGTTTGGAACGAGAATAATCAGGGAATTAAACTGTCACTAAAATGAAATTGTCAGCACTCATTTGACTTCTTCAGACAGTAACAGTATATTGTACAATTTACATGTTCAGTTGAGTTTTGGGAATTCCCACTCTGTGCTCTCCGTGGGCGGCACGGTGGCTGAGTGGATAGCACTCTCGCCTCTCAGCAAGAAGGTCCTGGGTTCGAATCCCGGCCGGACCAGGGCCTTTCTGAGTGGAGTTTGCATGTTCTCCCCGTGTCTGCGTAGGTTTCCTCCGGGTACTCCGGTTTCCCCTACCTCTAAAAACATGCACAATAGGTCTGGCATGTGCATTCTGTACTGGCGACCCCGCTCCCATCTCTGTGTGGAGTGAGAGACAAATGCCCAAAAATAATAACAATTGTAAACCGCTTTGTGACTCTGGTCTGTGAAAGGTGGTATATAAATAAAGACTTACTTACTACTTACTTACTTAAATAATGGTGGTTATCTGTCAGACAGTTGCAACACACTTTAAATGTGCAAGTTTGGTATTCCTCTAAGTGGCGTAAAAGCACTACTCATCAAGAGGGACCGATGGCATCGAAACCATATCAATTACTCAAACATGCTTTCTAAAAACAAATGATGAGGGAAAGCAAATACAGCATAAAAGCAGTGAAAAGTCTTTCTTTCATAGCTTTTTTGCTGTGGGCACTGCTAGACACAAAGCAACACTTAAAATTTATCATTTAAAAAGGACATCCTGAGTAATTTACAGTTCAAACAAGCATCCCCTCTCATCATTCCACTGTGCATTAAAGATAAATGGCATTAAAAATATAGTATCACAAAACTCCTTGACGGGAACAATTTGAGGGATCACTATTTAGTTCACTTTAGTTTAGAGTTATTGAATTATGTGTTTTTTCTGAAAAGGTGGGAGTTAAGTGTGAACGTAATAATAGCCATTTGTGTGACAGTGTGTTGATGTAAATGCATAGAAACAAGTCAATCAGCTCCGAGCGCCGTCTGTTTGGGCTTCAGGCGACTCTTATAGAAAAGTGATGACAGTAGCACGGCACTATACTGTATGCTTCAGAGGAGAGGTGTTTGCAAAGTACATACTACAGTTTAAAAAGTCATCTTCAAATCTTAAGTATCATTATTGATTTGATGTTGATTTGATGACTATGTTATATCAGATATAATCATTATTGCTCAGACTAACAGATACTGGATAGATACAATTTCTTACAATCCTTCATTATTAGCTATTGTGTATTGAACAATTTCTGTTAAAAGGGGTCTCCCAAAAATGTCAGGGAGCTCCTTTAAACGGTCAAAGGAAATTGAGTCAATATAATGGTAAGCTAACATGAGCTGGGATCTAAATTAACAGGAGAGCTGTTGGAAAGAGAGTGGTGAGCTACTGGCATCGCCTGAGCTATCGATTGGACTTTGCTGGATCTAACAGAATAGCTTTTTCCACAAAACAAAGTTCTGGAAAGGCGTGAAACGGTCATTACTAATCCAATATACAATATGGTGAACAGAGCAGGAGGTTTTAACAGAGTTGTGATGTGTTTGCACAAATCAACATCACCTCCGCTGACCTGAAGTCTAAATGATGTCTCCTTTTGTGCCGCCATAACATATGTGCAGCAAGCAGATGGACAAAGTATGTGTTGAACTGAGTCAACAGTTACATATTCTGCAAATACAGAATGTACACTGACGGACAGGAAATGCTTTTGAGCGCATGTATTTACTCATAATTATGTTCCGCTGAATACACATCCACTTGTATCCGCTGAGAGACATTTTATGCCCTTTTTAATATATTTTTTGACATATTTAAGAACTAAGTTAGAAATTGATCTTTGGAAGGCAAAAATGACAATAACAGTCACCCTATCCATCCATCCATCCATTTTCTTCCCCTTAATCAAATATCTGGGTCGGGGGTTGGCAGTCAGAGCCACACCCAGTACACTTAGCACCAGCCCCTCACTGATCCTCCTTCACGTGGTGAGTCCACAGGAGCTGAGATCTTCCATCAGGTAAAGTGGGGTTTAGTGTCTTGCCCAAGAACACAACGACAGCAATCATCAGTGGGAGTCATGAAGTAGGTCTTACGGTGGGCTCGAACCCACGACCTTCAGGCTCTACCAAGCCAATGCTCTACCAACTGAGTTACTATCGCCCCCACAGTCGCCCTAAAGGATGGATTAACCAACATTAAATACTGATGTCATGTTATCAAGTGTTAGAGATCAGAAAATGTTGTCCAAATGGCAAGACAAATACAAATATATAAAATTATTGTAACATTATAGTATTTAGTTCAAAGGTGCAAGAGCCTTTTGAACCCAAAAGTGCAAAATGATCCAAGGAAGAAAAAATCTATTTCATGTTTACAACAATATAAAACAAATCCCTCATATATCAAACTTCATCATTAGTCATCCGTGAACAATGATCTTTGGGAAATAAACGTCATTATGTGAACACCAATGCCAGAAAATATATGTGGTAAATCAGAGATGTTGGACCCATATTATATGGATTGAAGCACAAATCCTCTTGTCTGTTTTAAACTGGTCCATATGGGGTCTATCTGTACTCTAAACCCACTGAGCTTAATCTCCATACAGCACAAATCCAATTCCAGCCATGAAAGCATTTTTATGTGACGTGTAATGTATAATTTGTGATGATTACCAGTTTTTGGAGAGCTAGTATCTTCTTACATAGTTTTACCATGTTACCAAAGATATTTCTTATTACATTTAGCATGACAGTATGTACTGTATATAGGTACTCACAAGTTTGGTAGTTTTTGTATTTGCATATGTGTAAAATAGGTTTGGTTTGCTGAAGAGCTGTGTCACCTGATCGACCACAGACAAGCTGGGTGTGTGTGGTATAATGTTGCCGTGTTGTTCTTTTTGCAGTGTAAAGTTTCAATCTGCAAGAATGACTTTCTTGCGCACATGAACGCTTTGCTGCGAGGGAATGAATGTGATTGGTCTATGAAAAGAAACATTAGATTCAGTTTCTCTACAGCTTGTCACGTTACTATATTGACACGATAATTTTGGGGCGCATTAGGAAAGACCAAGGCTGTTTCACCGCTGACAGAGCAGCCATCTTCCTGTGGACTCACCCCCTGCAGAGGATCAGCGAGGGACTGGTGCCATGAGCATTGGGTGGCAGCTCTCATTGCCACCCCCCTGACCCAGAAATGGACAATAAAGGGCTTGAAAATGAATGAATGAATGAATTTTGGGGCGCATTAATCACTTCTATGCTAATTCTGATTATTTTTTCGACCAGCCATTTAGGTACAGCTGCTTATTTGCATTTTATTTTGTCATTGACATAATTTATATGAAATATCATTGTCAATGAATCTTTATAACTGTAGAAATACAGTACCATGCATCAAGCATAATAAATGCACATGGAAGTCTGAAAAAATGAGTTTGTTTACTGTAGACAGTATTTGCATAGGGTTGTAATTGAAGCCTGCTGGTGTGAGAGGAGCAGGTCGGTGGGGCTGGGTGGGCCCTTGGGTGAGCTGCGGAGGGGAGTAAGGGAAAAGCGATCTACTTGAGAACTGCCCAGGGAATTGTTCTCCATTGTGGGGCAGTAAAAGATCTGGCCCTGCAGCGTGTGTCCAATGAATACAGGCCACTTGTGCCATTTTATACAACTCACAAAACACGACACAGCCAATGGAGTCAACTGTGTATTCTTCCCCTGCTGTAACCCGGTGTAGAAATATGCAATTATCGCCTCCCAACCCAGCTTTAGCTTCGAGTCGAACAATACTGACACCTCTTCCTTTTGTTTCTTTATAAAACACAGGGCTCCCAATCTCATACTGCAATGGCTTTAGCACGAAACTGATAGTGGTTTTACTCCAGACAAAACCAAAAACAAGATCCTTACACGTGAGAACGAGGGTGTATCATATGTCAATATACCCGTTTGTCGATTTGCAACAGACAATAGTACAATTTTAAACTACAAAATGCACCTGTTGTCTTAGGTGGCCTGGTTTACATTTTGAAACAATATAGTGTACAAAGTATAGGTACTTTGAAGCATTTAAAAATATGGTTGGAGACCAATGGTTGAAAGTTCTTAAGTTCAAGGTATTTAGGGAGATGTTTTTACTAATTAAAATGTTTGTTTGCACAGCACCAATCACGAGTCCCCTTTTTCCGTATTAGTAGATAGTCGAGTTATTTTTGTAGCCAGTAAGCAGCTAACGGCAATTCTTTGTGATTTTTGCGGAAAAGGATCAACAGCAAATAAAACACTTTTTTTCCAGGGCAGAGGAACTTCTCACAAAACTAAAGTACCTTTAATTAGATTGGATTAGATTAGATACAACGTTATTGTCATTACAAAGTCAGAATAATGCAACGAAATTCAGTTTAGCATCGAACCAGTATAGGACATTATTTACAACACAGAATAA
Source organism: Knipowitschia caucasica (assembly GCA_964034765.1). Classification (NCBI taxonomy): domain Eukaryota; kingdom Metazoa; phylum Chordata; class Actinopteri; order Gobiiformes; family Gobiidae; genus Knipowitschia; species Knipowitschia caucasica. Next base: position 33,635,388 of record OZ035835.1, read on the forward strand.
TATATATGCATATATGTGAGACTGTACAACGTGGCTATTGCTAATGGCTAATGCAAAGTAAACAATGTGTCAATCTTTGTCCAGATTTTGAACTTTTTAAATCTAAATGTTAATGGAAAAACCATAAATAACACAATTTCACTGACTGTGTCATTGTCTGTAGCCAGCATACAACAGGGTGCAGACTGGTTCAACTTGGTCCATTTAGGGTTAGGCTGGAGTAGCAGGGATAGCTTTAAATATGGCCCGGCATGGACAGGCTGTCAATGAAGAAACAGATTTAATTCATTGGTTGTGAGGATTTTAATTACAAAATCTCAGTCTGCTGGCTACATTGAGAGAGACATGCTGGGTCTATTTTCCTTCTTTTTAACATGCATTTGAATCTTTGACAGAGGGTAATGGGTTCAGCGCCACAGGCTAACTCGTCCGATTCAGTTTCATATTTCCATTTCAGACATCTTACAGAAAAAGTGCCTGAGACGCAATTTCTGAAGGTTTCAGGTCCAGACATTTTGGGATGTCAGCAGGTACGCTTGGAAAGATAATTTACCATTAGTCCATGAGTGACAGCTAAGATCTACGAGGAGTTAGAGCTGGGGGTTTCAGGGCAAGACTCAACAGATGTGGGAGGTACACAGGGTCTAAACCTTAAACTATATCTTTGTTTCGTTGCCAAACCTCCATGCCATCAGTGCTAAACGAAGAGATGTTTTGAAATCCTCCAGGCTGAGATAGTAAAAGACTGGCTGTAGGGGAACGCCTTGTACACACAAACTGGCTTTTATTCAGTGCTTCTGCCTGTCACTCTGTGCAGAAAGTAAAAGGTGAGAGAAGAATAGAGGAAGGGTCATGTTAACAGCTGCTGTCAATCTCCTCAAAGTCCTTTATATTGCAGCTCATCTACCTAATTTTGTTTCAGAAATAATCTAAATTTTTTTTGTTCCAGAAACAGTCTTGCAAAAGTAAAATCTTGTGACCATATCAGACTACAAGCTCTCATCTTATTAGAATAACATATCTATTATCTATATATTTTGCGTTCTTTTAAGAAAGAGCCCTGCAAGTCACTATTTGACAATTTATGATGAGAGCGGTCACTCCTATCTGAAAAAGCGGTGTGACAGAGGCCGAAAACACGCATGTGAAAACTAGTGATAGAAACAAACTGTTTAGAGAGCGAGGAGCTACTGGTAGCTAGATTGATTATAGTTTTTGTGGTTTGAAAAGTAGGTTCCCCAGCTCAGTGAACTGAAAAAAATTACCTTGAGTATGTCTCGCCATTCATCCAATTATCATCTTTATTTATTCAGGGTGGAAAAATTATTGATGCCAACATGGGAGGCATAGGTTACATTCCATGATGTCTTACCGTCAGTTTCTGACAATAAAATAAGTTTTGTTTTACTGTTCGTATTAAGGGGACTTGCCTGGTCAGTGTGCATGTCAATACATTTAAGCAGAGTGACCTACTAACACTGGCAGAATTACTGATTTATTGGTCAGTGTTATATAATATGAACAATAAAGAGGCTGTATTACACTTGTTTAAAGATTTGTGTTTTTTTAATTCTTAGTTTTGTCCATTTCGGTATTATGTATATATTTATTTTTTGTTAATGGCTGCTGTTAAACTCCCCTCTCCTCTTTTCAAAACATTTGTATTAGTATTTTTTTTAACTGTTCCATTTGTCTGGCTCCCCCCTGACAGACTGTTGTCATACTGCATTGCCACATGTAAGCGTTTGGCACAAAGGTTACTCTGTTTTTCCAGCCCTGTAAATTGAAGCGTTTTGTCCGGAGTGTGTGACTGTGTGACAGCTAAAATGGACTGAACAGACTGTGTGTGTGTGTGCGGGGTAAACTATGCCCTCCACAGCCCAGAACCATACCCGCTAACACCTGAAGCTTATTAACCATGCATCTCAACTGGTCCAAAGATGTAATTTGAAACCCATAATGACTTTTTAGGGGGAGTTTCATAAATCTTTTGGGGGTCAGCTCCTTCCCATTTCTGCAACATTTCTCACATTTCTTTTTTCCTTCGACCCAAAAAACAATCAAGTATTCAAAGTTCAAGTAACAATGACATAAATGCAAGTATAGATTTTTTTGAGAAGAACCTTTTGAGATGAAAAGCACAGATGTTATGAGCAGTGGCATTCAGGGGAACTTGGAATGTTTTGTGAAGGAATGTGAAAAGTGTGCTGATTGTAGTGACAACAAAGTGAAGGACTCCCATATGTCACAGCTGGACCGCAGCAAGACTACTGCGCAACTTTCAACTAATTTCACAAAAACAGTAACTCAATAGCCATCAAAAAATATCTCATCTTGAATGATTCTGAAAATAATAATTCAAAGTTTGATTAAATCCAAAAATCTTTTGTATAGCCCTAAATCACAACAGTAGTTATCTCGGAGAACGTTACACAGCCGTTGAATTCACCAACATAGATCAGAGAAATAAAACACAAGGGAAAAAAACAAAAAACACATTGGTGTTGGTCCTTAACGGTAGATGACCAATGTTCGTAAGTGTTGATAAATGTCCAAAGTTGTTGCACAACATTGCGAGATGAATATTGTCATTATCGGGATAACGATGTTTTCAATATATTGTGCTTTATTTTTTTAGTTTTATTATAACCAAACCAATAGCCACAACAATGTCAAATATTTTCAAATTATTTTCAAATCCCACACACATTGTCCTTTATAAACCCACCCAATTGTTTACTTGTTTGTCATCGGTTCGTCATATGGTCTACAATTTAACAGCATCCATCATGCCTATGAAAGCAGAAAATAATGCGTAAAAGCAGGGAATGTGATGAGAATGGACAGCTAAAATTGTCCATATTTTCATGTTTCCACTAGTTTGAATTGAAAGTCCTGCATCCACGCCATGTTGAGGCTGTAGGCAGCGTAGACAGAAGGTGACGAGTGGTTTGGATATGCGCACCATTTAGGAAGAATACATTAGCAGGAAAAGTGATACAGGACTTGTTAGAACACCAAAGCTTTATAATACATTTCCACATCTGGGTGCTATTCTCCCGTGAGCTGAGAGGATGTTCCCAGACCAGAGGGACCCGGTTTGGATTTGTGGCTGCCTCGGCGGCTGCCAATGCCCACAGCCCAAAAGTTCATAACACGCTTCACTCTATGGAAAATATGAGCCATCCCTGCCTACGATGAGGAAAAATTCAACTGTTTGTCTTTCAGAAAGAAGCACAGGCACAAATAGAACATGTTTTGGAGAATGTACATTGTAAAATTTTCTATTGTAGTGTTTACATGTGAACAACAACATAAATATGGGATACAAATAGTGTCTAATGCCATAAAAGGAGTATATGTTATAAATACTACAACTACTATACTATACTACTATACTAATAATATGTTCTTATGAATGTAGTAATACTGTTTGTAGTTAATAGTAATGGTTAATTTCTCTATATACAGAGGAAAGCATTATATTTACTGAGAGTGTCATTCAACACACAGCCATTAACAATCAGGTGTGATGATTTTTGTTGTAAAACTTCACTTCAGCTTTATCTGGGTCAAAAGATATACATTTTCCATTTCATATAATTGAAGAAGGGAGTACAATGACTAAAGCATAAATGAATCGTTCTGAAACAAGTTTTGAGAAAGTAAATAACAATGATAGATGACTGTAACATGGTCTATTTTGAATGTATTGTCCCTTCAACAAAAGGAAGAACTAATCTACTGTAAAAGTATGATGTTGCAGTTGTCATGAACGTCATGGTATTTTTGCAGTGGTTTATGTAGTATACATTTACGTCTGGGCAGGTTTAGAGCAGTTGTTCCATCTCTGTTGAGTGACACTAAGCAGAAAAGTTGAGTTGTTATAAAATGAATATATGCACAATGGGCCTCTGTGTGCAGGTTAGACAGGGGTCAGAGCCGTCCGCCCACTGCCTCGGCCTCCCAGGGGAACCTTCCACTGGACCACGGTGAACTCATATAAATAACATGGTGAATATAAGGAAAAAGCTTGTGCATTAAATAGACTCCAATCGGAAAAAGGAAAATTGAACAATAGACACAAAGCTGTAGACTTGAAATGTGCCATCAGGTAGCATTGATGTCCTAGATTTCTATTTCAGTTGGCAAACCAGTCAACCAGTTGTATAAATAAAGTCCTTTCTACTGGCCAACCTCATGTACCGGTATACATTTTTGAATATTGTCACCACACCTATATGAGAAAACAGTTAGACCATAGTTGATCATTTGGATTGACCCAGGAAGTTACCTTCTACTTTTAGCTTTACACTTTTGACAGTTACCGGGACAGATTTTTAAGATTCCCTCCAATACAATCTTAAACAATAAACTCGTTGTAATGCTGTGTTGTCACATGAACAAAACCTATTCTGATGATTTCGATCCCTAAAGCCAGTTTAATAGAATTAGCTATAAACTATATTTGTAAACAAAACTATTTGTGCTGAGATTTCATCTTGCTTTAAAACCATTTTTGGAACAATGCCTAATGACGAGAATCACAAATAACATAATTAGTTTTATAAAGTAAGACCCAAAGGAGACATATTCATGTCTGTGATGTTAAATCTCCAAAGTAATGACTGTTTTCAATTTGCTAATAGTGACCATTTTGCAATTTCTGACGTTATTTTAAAAGCATGTTTTACATCAGAACCCACCAGGATTAAGTATTTTTGACCAGCACCATCTGCATCTCACAATGTAAATCATAACTTTGGACACCGCAGAGAAACTTCAAAATGACTGTAAAAGGCAGATGCCATGTTGTATCAGTGCAACCAGTCAGGGAAACAATGCAGCTGTTGTACAGTGACAGTGTCGCTCAGACCAGAAGCCATGTCCAAAGCCACATAGAGTAAACCTCTAAATCCAAACATTATGTCTAGAGTCATTCTCCAGGGAGGACTTTCTGTAGGCGACTGATGGACAGCTCCACAAAACACAACACAGAGCAACCACAAGGAGCAGCATCACACCGATGTGTCTAAACCGCCTGTCAGGACAAGCAGCATGATCAGGCTTTTCTCCAATCACACATCTAATCTTTGTGGGAGAGTGCAGTTGTATTGTTCTATGGGAATTCAGATAGGAAATATGCAGACAGGCAAGATTAATAAAGCATTATCCAAACTCTGCCCCTCCTGGCTGACTACTGCTTCCCCTGTTCCCTTTAACAATACAGGGGTTCTTTGCTGAAAACAGTGGGACATAAGTATTTACAGTAATTAGGTACGTGCATGTGAAGACAGGTTTCAGCCAGGGGAGTGCGCTGAGTTCAATGGCTGGATTGTAAGTATCACTCGTAATGGAATAAAATCCCAATGCAAATTTAAATCCCCCAACAGTGCAAATGTGAAGAGACGGACAACCTGCAGACATGTAGGAAGAAGCCTTACATATTATGGCCTGATATTAAATAAATGCACGGTACACAAAACAACACTTGATGCATGACAACCAAACTGCCTCCGATGACCAAGGTATTGTTCCGATCTTAGTAATTAAATCCTTCCAACTAGTTCCTGGCTCTCAAAACTAGTTGGTAATATCACTAGTATTTTTGGCCTCAGTCACATCTTTAGATTAAACTTGTGAGTTAAAAAAGGGAACCACTCTGAGCCAATCATCTCCCAGCCAATACTGTTAAATAGTGACTCAAATATACAAGATATAAAATGTTTTGAAATAAGATCAAGGGAGTATGTTATTTATTAAGCAAAAGCCAGGTAGCTTACCCCAGATGTGGATATTTAATACTAGGGTTCTGTTTCAAAGATGCAGGGAGAAGTTATTTCTTTGCCTGAAAACATCCACAGAATGACATAAGTCAGTGTCTCCCAAAGTGGGGTCCGCGGCCCCCTGGTGGGCCGCGAGGGTACTGCAGGGGGGCCGCGGGAGGTCATAAAAAAAAAATATATATACATATATAATTATTTAATGTTAAATTTATAATGTTTTGTTTGTAATATTAAAATATTTGTGTTCATTATTTGACTTGAATAATCCACTGTAATCATTTTTGTATTACAATGTTTGTAGCAGAGGCTATTTCCCCAAAATAAAATAACCAGAAGAGCCTATTCTTAATGTTGTCTTCTTGGTTATTATTTTGGGGGGGCCACGCAGACCCGTCAGATTTTTAAGGGGGCCTCGGTGTTACTGAGTTTGGGAATGGCTGACATAAGTAATCTCAGGGGAAACAAATAAAGCTTTGTACACAATAAAAATGTCTCTTTTCTCAAGTTACTTGTGTGGAATACACAATAAAATAGTCATACAAACACAGAGAAGGCAATCAAATGTAAAACTACTCTTTCTTTTTGTTTTCTTTTACAACAACTATCGGGCATCATTTTTAAGGAATATTCAAAAAATTCCATGAGGGTATCCAGGCGTGTCTTGGTGCTATAGTCCATGACATAATGAGCCCAAAGCTTGTGAGTAATGTTGAGAAAATTATTGTAACTACATATGATTAAAAGTGAGCTCAAATAGTGTGAGGTGTTTTCCTGGGTTCACTGTGGTCTTGCAGGCTGGGACATGTTTCTGTGGCTTTGGTTAAATCCGTTATTTTTCTGGATGAATGCAGCTTGGTCATGCCGGTTTTGTCTCTCTTTAGCCACAAGGCAAATTACTTCACTTGAACTCAACTTGGAGGTTGACCTGTGCCCTCTTGGCTTAGAGTATTTGAGGGATTGTTCAAGGAGAGATGTGCTGGAGCATGCACAACAAATAGAGGAGGGTCGAAAGACAGAAACGAAAGAATGTAGGTGTTTGGGTAGGTGACTTGATGGTCCCCATTTGCACACCTCATCATGGCCCATTCTTCAGTGACACTTTGAGAAACTGGAGCAGGTAATCACAATGCACTGTCCAAGAACTATAATTCTAGTAAGGAGCACCTAGAACTGAAAGGTAATATTGCCTTTGATGGGGGAATCCACAGCCCCTTGGAGGAGACCCACCTAGATACAATAACAGTATACAAACATCAAACAAAAGGACACAGCTCTGGAATGAAAATTTTCCACCTTTTCTTTTCAAGGTGAAAGTGGCATTTGCCTACAGTGTGTAAGCAAAAATGTTATACTGCTTAACATTTGATCAAAGTTCTCATATGACCATATTACTCAAAAACATTTAAGATAGTTTAAGAAGATTTCCTTTCAAACTTAGACGAGGGGTGTTGATACTAAAGTTTCTAAATCAATTTAGATATCAACAGGAAATGGTCGCATTTACAGTATATGGCTCCTTGGATGAGCCAGCTGGTTACTCCGGCACCCAGCCTTATAGATTTAACTTCATTCGTAGATTCACTTTATTCACACTTCCTTACTATTTAAAGCACTACTTGTCATGCACACATTATATTCACGATACCTCATTCAATGAATTACCCAGTCACAGAGCCTGTCAAAACCAGGGATGCATTTGCTAAGAGTTACACAGGACTGCAAGGCCTGACATGAGCGGAGGAGACAGAGCGTATGTAGTCTCTTGGGGGATGTTACGAGTTCAGAAATGGGCCTAAACACACAGCGGACAGTGGTAAGCAGATGTTGTTTGAACTGATGCGTGTTGCCTCCTATGTCTCCATCGATTTCCTGTTGCCAAAGCTGACAGGAAGTAAATAACGTGTGGGCTGCTAACACATTCTGACAAACTCTGGAAGAAGGATGGCCTTGGCTTGTGCATGAAACACAAAGACCGAATAGGTGCGCAACCACATGGAATATTCTGGTTTTGATCAAGTTATAAAGGCTTTTATTCAGTGAAATATGGAAAAAATATAAGCATTTTGCACTGTGAACTTGTAGAACTCTCTTTAACCAAAGATTTTTAACTCATCACTTATTCAATGCCTGTTCCAAAATCGTTTAGTTTCATAGACCAATAAAGACTCCGCAAAAACATTAGCAGAATTTAAAAAAACAAAAACACACGATTGAGCATTTGGGCCTCTTTAGCATTCGGTAAGTTTTAAAGATAGGCTATTTTGCAGAAATGGACTGCCACCTCATCTTTTTATTCAAACATTTCCAAAACTACCAAAATCCATATTTACAAAAGTTTTCCATGATTTACTCCATGACTGTGCATACAAATCCTGCCTGGCTAAAAAGTCATAAGTTTACCTAATGACTTTAGCTAAACTTATGAATTTGTGTGTTCATTAAGAAGTTTGTTTTACTTTCTGCTTTAGGTCAGATGGAACAATACACTATTTTAATACTGTTAAAAGTTAAAATTTAATGAGAAAACTTTTATTCATCACACATTGTCAGAGGGTCAGAAAAAAAAGAAAAGAAACCGAACGCGTTGTTGGTTTTCAAATAGTAATAAAAAGTGTTGATTGAAAGAGATGGCATGGTGCTTTGACGGAGGTCTACCAAAGCTCATTAATCAGAGTGTTTATAGCCACCAACAGTAAGTCTTTGCTTCAGACTGCCTCTGTCTTTCACACCTGGAGCGGCTCCAGGGCCTGGGCTATAAAGAGCTGTCTGTCAGAGTTTAAGATGCTGTGTGCTGCTCCGAGCTCCACTTAACCCCTCCAAAAACTGCACCTGAGTGAGACTGGGGGACACATCTGCCCCGGGACAGAGGAAGAGGAAGTAAGGCTGAACCAAACAATTTCCAAACAGCTCTTGCAATTAAAATTCAGTCTGTAGTTTGATAGCTGGATAACGTTCACATTACGATTATTACGGAAAAAAAAATACTTTCACATTTGCTTTTTGTCGTATTATACAGATAGTCATTTATATTTTATGTTATTTTTCTAACCCGAACCTGTTTGTGTATGTGTATGTTTTCCTCTCATTGAAAAATGTATTTAAAAAAATAAACACAAACATATAAACACAGTGTTGTTTATGCCACCATTAGTCATGGTTTTAACCTAAAAATATAAAACGTATGTGTGCTGAAATGACCAATCTATTGGTCATTCCAACTCACATATGGACTATGAAGATGCTGATGCGAGAGCATGAATATTGCACAAGATTAAAGGCCACTCTGGGATTTTTATTTTTTTTTCGATCAGGTTGTTGATTGTAAATTGCGGAATGATGGTCCACTTGTGGACACATGTGTGAAATGGCTGGATATTGGTAGGAATTAGGTCCAAAATTGGCCAATTAATTTATGGTAATTTCTTTTGAGTGTAATTTTACCTTCTAAACCCTTTTTCTTCATGTCTAAACTACAGACCTAGCAATTGGTTTGACGTTAACTTTAAAGTGTAAAATATATGTAAATAATTTTTTTGTGCCCTTGTGATTTTTCAATAAAGATTTTGATTTGATTTCTACCGCTGTAGGAGGAACTATTGCAGTTGTGTTTGGGGGTCTGGGTTTCAGAGAGACAGAGGCAGAGATATGACCTCATAGACACACTTGGATGGTAAAAATGGGAAGTGAATTACAATAAGGTCAGACAGTGTCATTAGCGCAGAAACTCGACCTCTCTGACCCGCCAACGATTGCATTTAAAAATGGCAATTAATTCTGTGGCCGACTCACAAAATGGTCAGCCAGTGTCTAGAGACCAGCACAATTTCATGTAAAAGACATAATAGGAGGCCTCCACCATAGAATAAATGTTCATATGATAAAAGTGAAAAAGCTTACAAGTGGAGAATATTTATCAATAGTGGCTTATTTTGCGAAAAGGGTTGATTCTATTCACATTTTTATATTGCTTTTATATTGCTATGCTGTCTTGTTATGACATTTTGTAATGTTTTTGGCATCAGTATATCCATGGCAACAATTACGATCAAAACAGGATAGCAAACTAGTCAGGAGTTATGCTCCTGCTTTATATTTCAATACCACATGATTAGAAAATGTGTTTGGTAGAGAGACCATTTTGACTCTCATGCAGAAGTAATTTTCAAATTACAATATGCTTACAATAATAACTAAAAAGGTTTTATTCAAATCTTCTAAAACTGCTCAGAAAATGTCAAACATTATGTATTTGTAATTTTACTATCAATACTTCAATTCCTCTTCAATTTTAGTTTTCTTTCAGGCATACATGGCAAGTGTATCTGCCTTACCATGTAAGCAGTGCTCAATACAAATTACTTGACTATTGTTGCTTCTTAAAAAGTAATTGGAAAACTAAAACTGTGAACGTACTACAGAAAGAGGTCCAACGCAGCATAAGGTCAAAGGGCAACAACGCCGGCGCTGCACTTATGTTATTGACATCGCTCTGTGAACAAAGCCTAAGTACAACACTAATGCCCTTGCACTCTTGCTGCACCCAAAGATCTTGGCATCTCTAGTGAATCCAGATACCGTAAGAAAACAGCACCCCAGCCCCGCAGAGTTGGCCCGCAGCCCCTCTCACACTGACCACTGCCAGAGCAAACATGGTGGCTGTTATTGTAGAGGACGATTACATACACTTATAAAATATAGTCCTGGAGCAGCGCCTGGATTTGGAGCCAAACTGAGGAGAACAAACAGAGGGAGGAGTTTTCTCTCAAACTCCCCCTTTACACCCACACACACACACACACACAAACTGATACAATACAATACCATTTATTCTTGTATAGCCCTAAATCACAATAGTAGTCATCTTGGAGGACTTAACAAAACCATTGAAATCACCAACACAGATCAAAGAATCAACAGTTAAGACACAAAAAGAATATAGAATACATGCAAAGATAAGATTAGATAAACCTTTATTAGTCTCACAGTGGAGAAATTTCAGTGTCATCGTTGCGCACATTACAGCAGAGAAAGGAAATAAGAGCACTCAGATGGCACACATCATTATTGTCTATTATTTAAGACAATAGACAATAAATTTAAAATAAAATAAAATAAAATGAGATAAACTCTGGGCTATAATTGCACTTGGTTCGGAGTATTTACAGATGTCTATATTATATTATACATTAGCAGCGGAGAATATGAGCAGAATAAACATCAGAAATAATATCAACAGGTAAAGTGACTTGAATGGGAGAATTATCAGATGGATATGAATAATACAGTCAGATATCAACAGGTAAAGTGACTGGTGAAAGGCAGAATTATCAGATATGAAATAATACAGTAGTACTGATAACAGTAAATATCAGATATGTAGTACTGTAGTAGTACTGATAACAGGTAAAGTGACTAGTGACAAAGTTACTAGTGAATTATCAGAAACACTTGTGCAGACACAGCAGTTCCTGTTACACATTCTCGTTGTACAGTCTGACAGCAGCAGGAAGGAAAGACCTGCGAAACCTCTCCTTCACACAGCGAGGGTGAATTAGTCTGTCACTGAAGCTGCTCTCCAGAGCAGAGAGAGTGTCCTGCAGGGGGTGACAGTCATGGTCCAGCATAGATGTTAGTTTGCTCAGGACCCTCCTGTCCCCCACCTGCTGCACCGTGTCCAGGGAACAGCCCAGGACTGAGCTGGACTTCCTGATGACCTTGTCCAGCTGTTGATGAATGTCCATACATGTAGAATGTTAGAGTGTCCTGGATCATCACCACATCCTTTTTGTTAGACACTAACTGTCTAACAGACCCTCCTGCATTGGCAAGGAAAAACTCATAAGAAAACCCAGTGGGGAAAAAAGTGAGAAACCTCGGGGAGACCCTCATATTGAGAAAGGGATCCGCTCCACACGGGCGGACGGGCTATAGATCCAGGACCTATAGGACTACACCTAACTACACAATTATCTGCAATTTATGCGGAAGGCAAATGGATCACTTCCCCTGTGAATTAAAATATTCATTAAAAAAGAGCAACAACAAGGGAGAGATATGGTTTATCTTGGGTTGGAGTGCTGTTTAGCTATGAGACCAATAAGAAGGATGTTTGGATTGTTCTGTGATCAATAATATAGATCAGGGGAATCCAAACTTTTTTGTAAGAGGGCCATTTTGGTTCACCAGACTTGTCCAGGGGCAGATAACCCGATTTTAAAACTATTTTGCCTGGATTTGGGCTGTTCTGGGATTTAAAATAGTATAGGTGCATATTGATTTACATTTAACAGCGTGGAAAAAAGATAAACACATACATGAAAATTAACACATACTTAGATACATTACATACTTACAGCATTAGAAAGTGGCCCATAAATCACTTTTTTCCTTTAGAAGTTTTACATTGTTAACATTCGGTGGAAAATAATCAAACTATTTGTGTAAACATAAAACAGCTTTAATCAGCGGATGAGTCATTAAGAAAACTTTTCTTTCCTCCAAACAAACAAAGTCATTACTGAAGCTAATGTCTCCCTATAGTGACTGATGAGAAGTGAAAGTATCAGTGAAGTCCGATACCATTCTTGGATCTAACTCACTCTCATTACAGTTTCACTATCTATTAATCACGTTAATGAGTCTAAAGCAGTCAGTGGCGAAAACAAGTGATCACAGCGAATGATTTCAATGCAATAAAGAACATTGGCCTGTGTCCAGAGTTTGCTTAAAGGAAATAAATGTATCCACGTGGCTGTTTGGTGTTTACATAACAAAGATGGACTATTTGACCAAACTGAAACATTGGATTTTATCCCAATCTAGTTGAAGTGTTATTTATGACTAAATAAAACTGCCTCAACATCCAAATTGGAATTTTACAAGGCATAGAGTTGCACAAGCTTCCAGGTGCTTAAGTTAAATCAATTTGTACATCCTGTGCCTTAGCTCATACGCTCTTGTCGGGACATGCACTTATGCACTATCTATATCAATCAATCAATCAAATTTTATTTATGAAGCGCTTTTCATACAAAAGATGCAACACAAAGTGCTTTACAGTTTGGTTAAAAACAATCCCGCCGGCCCATGTCCCCTCCCCCCGACCACCCAACAGACCCATCCCAAACCACAGACAAACGCACACACGCTCCCATGCACACTCTCTGACACACACACACACACGCGCACACACACACACACACACACACACACACACACACAAGTAAAACAGTAAAACAATGATGAGAGACTTGGCAGGGTTCGGATGCAACCAGTTGAAAAAGCGTCATCCTAGGAGCCGTCTGCACCAGGAGCAAAGAGCCGCCTGTAGCCACAGGGGACGACACAGGATCTAGAGGAGACCCGAAACCGAGGCCCCAGGCCCCCACCAGGTCCAAGAGTCCGACCCCCACAGCCACACCGACCACTGCTCCCAGTGCAGAGGGCTCCTCCAGAGGAAACACTGGGTACACTAAAAACAATATAATAACAATACAATATGTAAAACACAAAACTGTGAAACTAAAATGAAACTAAAATGAACTAACACACAATACATGAATAAAAGCAATAGCAATACAATAAATAATAGAGGATAAATAGAATATATAAAATGAAATAGTAAAAACTAATCAAAAGCTAATCTAAAAAGGTGCGTCTTGAGCCTGCTTTTAAAAATGTGAACGTTCTCTGTGGCCCTGAGCTCCTCCGGCAGACTGTTCCAGAGACGGGGGCCGTAGTGCTGGAAAGATGCCTCGCCGTGAGTGTGTGTCCTGACTTTGGGGATGGTTAGAAGTCTGCTGCCGGAGGAGCGCAGGGGCCGGGAAGGTTCATAGGATAAAAGCAAATCTGAAAGATAAGAAGGCCCAAGACCATTAAGACATTTAAAAACCATTAAAAGAACCTTAAAATCGATCCTGAAACACACGGGGAGCCAATGCAGCAATTTTAAAACCGGTGTAATGTGGTCCCGCCCCCTGGTCTTAGTCAGGACACGTGCGGCCGAGTTTTGGAGTAATTGTAAACCTGAAATGTTCTTTTTGGGAAGACCAGAGAGCAGGGCATTACAGTAGTCAATGCGACTGGTTATAAAAGCATGCATCAGCGTCTCCGTGTTGCCCCGAGAGAGAATGGGGCGGACTCTGGCGATGTTCTTTAGATGATAAAAACCTATTTTTGTGATGTTCTTGATGTGAGGAATAAAAGTCAGCTCAGAGTCAAAGATTACGCCCAGGTTTCTCACTTGTGATGATGGATTAAAAGAGTGTGATTGGAGTTTTGATAAAAGTTTCTCTCTCTGGGCCTCAGGACCGATGACTAAAACCTCAGTTTTGTCCTGGTTGAGCTGGAGAAAGTTTTCTGCCATCCAGGATTTCAGGTCTAAAATGCAGTTAAAAAGAGCATCCATTGGCCTGGTGTCATCAGGAGACATGGAGATGTACAGCTGAGTATCATCTGCATAACTGTGGAAGCTAATTCCATGTCTCCTGACGACACCGCCAAGAGGGAGCATGTACAGGTTAAAAAGGACTGGACCTAAAATGGAACCCTGGGGCACACCACATGTGATTTTATGGACCTGAGAGGAGCAGGTATCCAAACTTACCATGAAGGATCTGTCTGTTAAATAAGAAGTGAACCATTTGTGGACAGCACCAGAGAGGCCGAGGTGTTTCAGGCGGGATAAAAGAATGGTGTGGTCTACTGTATCAAAGGCAGCGCTTAGATCCAGTAGAACCAACACGGTCACCTTTTTAGAATCATAACTTAGTCTAAAATCATTTAAAATCTTTAAAAGAGCAGTCTCTGTGCTGTGGTTCACCCTAAAACCTGATTTTATATTATAGGCTCATGCCTAAATGTGTACACATGGTGGTTTACAGGATAATTCCACTTTTAGAGTTTATTTGTCTTTTATGTGCTTTTACACTGCACTTTATTACAGTGTACACATAGGATATGTGAAAAAAGTGGAAAGGAGTTTGACACATGGATCTATAACACAATAATTATCTTATTTGCAATAGTTTGAAATGATAATCAAATCTATGGCCATCCTATGTTATCTTCTTGAGACTTAGCCTCTTTCAGTGTCAGTTAGCCCACATACACATTCCCAAAAAACCAATGAGAAGATCTGGCCCATGATCACAAATACAACATTTCCAATCTGAGTAGGATTAGGCTATTCTAGAGCTGGCCCTTCTAAAATTCTTTAGAACTAGAGCTGTTCATCTTCAGTTAATACTAAGTACTTTTATTGACAAGGTTGAACAGCAGTTTACGTTATAGGTCCACAGTCTCCAAAGCCCAAGGTGAATGAAGAAATGTCCATTGTAGGCAGCTCGAATGATTCATCTGTCATCAGTTTCCATTAAGTGCCCTGCATTAACAAGGTGAGGCCCGCTGTCTTCAGTCTAGACTGAGACGGGCTTGTGCGAAACTTTAACCAGCCCAGTAACCCTAACTTCCTGTTCGGGCTGCTGGCATGTGCACACAGTCATTTAGGCCTATGGACTTCTGTCCTTTAAGGCAAATTCCAGCCAAGTTATCGCTTGGAAGAATAATAACGTGATTCATATACTAAGGAATATTCTGTGACCAGGCATACATATTCTTGTATAGTTTCCAGGATGCCTCAAAGATTAAGTTTATACAACAACATATGGAAACAAAATATTTCATTCAAGCCAACATGCTGACAGTGAGTGTTGTCAATGTGAAACTCCTCTTCATCACAAGTAATGTATTCTTACAACATGGTTTTCAAGATTATGTGCAGTTTTTACATGGAACAATATTTAGATAAGGAGATGCAATCTTTGCTTTATTAATGTTCTACTCACTTCCTGTGTTTTGACGCGTAGAAGATTTTTCCACAACTTTGCCAAACTACACTATTCTGAGATGAATTCATAGAGATTTGATTGAACTATATTTGGTTTATTTCACACAATAATATAACAGGCAAGATATAGACTATAGATATACAGTAGATTGTTCTGATTTTAACCAAAGGATTATCAGCAAATCAGTGGTCTTATGGGGACTGAAATTTCCACACAAATGATTGATCTCTGTCAAACAAACTATTCTTATGGCTATCGGCGGCTACATCAAAAACCCCTTTTCATAACTGCAATTATAAAACCGTATTATGTCAAATAAACTGAAGCAAATAGGATAAACAGCCAGTACATTAACATGCTATGATTTCCCAGAATAGGTCATACCAGTGGGTTTGGAATTGGATTTAGAGATAAGAATCGCCATATGAGCTGCATTCTGCTGTGACCGGCTGCATTGGAGCTGCAATAACAAAAAGGCGCTCAGCAGAGGGCCCTGCGGTAGGTTTACTCTGTGGCGTAATGTTTGTGCTCTCACAGCAGCCCAGCATAGCCTTTTATCAGCCCAAACCTCTACACGTCTGTGGCTGCACACCACAATGTGTACTCTAGCTCTGCAAACAAACTAACACAAAAGGGGAGAAAAGAGTGAACAAGGGCGAGGAGTTAGTGATGGAAAACAGCGATTGGCAAAGTGGTGGATAGTCCGAAGCTCGAGACGAGAGCCGGGTCAGGAGCATTCCTCTGCTCTGTGCCCTGGAGGTGTAGGTTTTGGCTGTGAAAGTGAAGCAGGAACCTTTATCTAAGACTATGGCATCTGCTGGTGTTTGCTTCATCAGCCAAAAGGAACAGGGATGTTTGAGGGTTCATCAAATCCTCTAGACCAAACATCAACAAACGGACATAGAAAGGAGAGCTTAAAATATATTATTAGGATTTGGTGATCACCAAATATATTGGAGGAAGACAACTTTTTGAATTAAGATGAAGACAAAACCTATAACATGCTGTATAGGTTTGTTTATTTATAAACTCCATCACATTGACAAAAAGAAAAGGCCTAAGAAGTAAAATGACTGTAAAAATCTTTATAGATAAGTGATAGGAATATGTTGTGAACACCAAACTGAACCAGTTTGGATGCTTGGTGAGTCACGGTGCCAGTCCAACACCAGATTTTCCATTGACGTTGACATTTTGAGCATTTATTCCTTCTCAAACTGGCGATACCAAAGCAGTTTCCAGTTCTGTACTTTTTCAGTTCACTTTAAGAAATATTGTTTAAAGTCATTCTGAAGCCAATTCAGCCAAATTGGAAATCTCACTTCAAAAATACCTTTCAGCCGCTGTAACAAAGGAAACATTCTGGACGTACTATTCCCTGAGGACGTGGGGAGAAATCAATCAAATGAAGTGATTACGATGTCTCTTGAAAAGGAAAAAGCTCCTGTCCAAAATCAAATCAAGTGTTTCCTCTTTACGAATAGCTTTAGCTGTACTGTGCCAACGACGGATGCGGCTATCAGCCCCAAAGCCACTGGTAAACCTGTTCTAGTTTAGCAGAAACCATCTAGTACTGTGACCTAAAGCGGCCTTCCCACCATTAGAACAGCCAACCCTCCGACCACAGCCTCCACTGACATTCTCCTTTTTTTTTTGTACAAACCAAAGGCAAAATGGGTGCAGGCCTGCAAACTGTTCAGCAACAAACCAATAAAACGCCCAGACAGAGGGAGATGGAGCTCGCTTTTAAAAATACAGGAATGTTAAGCATACGACTAAGAAGATTAGCGCTCTCCTTGGTATAGCATACAGCTTACCATCAATGTGCCAATGGTCCCGTGCACATCAAAGCTTGCACTGACTTTCTTCGTCATTAGCCAAAGCTTATCCCCGAATGCTTGTGTTCTCTGCTACTGGCCCCCCTCATTATCCTGGGGCACAAGCATCGTTCGGGCTGGCCTTCGAAACACTGTGCAGGGCTCTGGCAGCGGATGTGATCCCCCCTAAAAAACCTCATTCCAGTGTTATTGAAAAAGTTACACACACTCACTCAAATTCACATGTAAACAGTAAAGGCACGCATGGTCTGGAACAAAACAGGCCTTTATGAATGCATACTATACTGACAAGAAGCCATTACTTTCCAGGTATTGTAAAACCTTTCAGGGAAGAGAAATAGTGGGCTTGAGTGAGTCTTACAGCAGAAAGAAATCTCATGGGAAAAGTGGTCAAATGTTGCATTGTTTTGGTTCTTTTAGCTTTTTCTCTTTATTTGTTTACAAAAAGTGAGCATTCCTCCACTGGCTCCTTTGCGTCTGGAAACTATTAATGTCAGTGCGTTCCTGCCAACTCTATTATGGGCATATTTACACACTTATAGCTCTGAATCCAAACAATAATTGCCTGTCTGAGCCAAACAATTACACTATATATTGTTGGTAAAATAGAAAAGCTTGTATCAGATGCAGGGTAATTAAAGAGTAGTAGTCACAAAAGAAAATAACCACAAATGTATAAAGTCAATAACTCTAAAGTGAAGGAGGATAAAATGAAATAAGTAAATACTATACTATTATAATACTAATAAGTAATACTTGGATAGATTTAGTTTATTATGACATTATTACATTCCAAAGAGTCTATAGTTTAAAATTGTGATGGGGACAGCTGATTTTTTTTTTTTCTTGGTAACTATGCTTACTGTCAGACTTATAGTCTAACTTTGCTAACTTATGTTAATTCCTGGGACAATCCAAATGAAACGAAAACTGGCAAGTTCCAAATGCTCTCTGTCAGTACACTTCTCATAGAAAAGGTGTCTAGAAGTGGTGACAATATTCCAAAAGCATATGCATATTGCAATATGGTGTTTTTTGGGAAAACCTTTGGAAATTTCATTTCCCATAGTATTTATTGTACTGCCTTCAAATGAACACCATTTGTAATTAAAAGCCTTCATCCTACATTCAAAAAAAGGTTGTGATGAATCTTTAAGGCTTATTTTGCAGTCTTTTCACATTTGTATCTGTACAGAAATCATGGTATTTGCAACAGTAAAACAGAGGTTTTACTGTATTGTCTAAAATACAGTATATTTCAAAATTTGATTTTCATCAATACCATCTACCTATAATGGCTGTAAGAAACACCTGGTTCAACAGTCTGGAATCAGCAGTGACCTTCATTGAGTCAACACCGCTCCATGATAGCCTTACGGGAAACACACTAAGTGATGTTGAGTGAGCCATTCCTGTACGCTATAAAACATCCAGCTATTCAGGAAAACAAGTCCATGTCTGCCCGACATTTTTCTTGTAGGTCTAATAACTTACAGTGGAGAGCAAACTAAAGCAGAGTGTGTTTGCTGAAGGTGAAGACGGGGTCAGATGGAAGGCCACTAACGACAGGGATACAGAGCCAGTGCACCTGTTCTTTGCTTGGCTAAATGGGACAATGCAATCGCTGGCATGTAATCTGTCCAGCTCTTGTGTTGGCCCTAATTTCAAACATTTACGATGGCCCTGGTATTGCTCAGTACGTTTCTAGGGCACTCACTGATTATTGAGTCGGAATAACTAACCAACCATGAATTGTATTGCCTACAATGGAACAACCAATGTTGCTCATAACAAGTAGAATTTTTTTAAGGTAATAGTATGTCAAATGTAGTGCACAAGATTGGAGAAAGGGCAGGCTCTTTTTGTGGCACCGGCACCTACCACAGCTGATCAGTGGCATGTACACAACAATTAGCCTGCCCTTGCTGCAAGATTGACCGAAATCAACTTAAAAAACGGATGAACAAAAATAGTACTTGTAGAGCAGAGAAGCACCTTGACCAAGAAGCCCACTTCTATCTTTTAACACAATTCCAAGAAGATCTATATCATCACAAATCAAATAATGTTTTCCTTGCTCTATGTTTGAGATTTAGAACATTTTGGAGGAAAAATCTAACCATAACTTTTTAGATTACTAATGAAGAAGCTCTGATGAAAAATTGACCCCTTGAAGAAATAAAATCAAATCTGCTATCAGGATAAACTGAGGGATTAAGAGAGACAGGATGGAAAATGGGACACAAAATGACAAATGGAAAGTCTGCATGTAGAAAGTTTTAACCTCCCATCACTAATTGATTAAACTAAGAATTCAGCTGCAGAGGAAACAGCTTCAATGATTTGTCCACACACCTGAACTTTAAGTGGACTTGAAAACAACACGGAATACAAATGCACACATTCATTTCCCTGAAAACATCATTGCGAGGACGTCACCACTCTTCCCCTTTAACCATCGCCCTGGTGACCATTTGACGCTCGCCCATTAACACTGTGAGAGTGGTGGAAATCTCAACACAAACCTGGTAACATGCGCATTACGTCTACGCAAATAGCCCATCCAAAGCCCAATATAGCAGTATAGGAAAACAGAGGGGATATTTTTATATCAGTGCTGAGCGGGCAGCAGGCTATGACATCAGCGGCTCTACCCACGCCGAGAGGGGCATGGAGCCTGGTGAAGAGGAGGGGGACTCATAGGGGTCATAAATAGAAGAAATAAAAAGGCTGTAAGCACAATGTAAGAATGTTGAAATACTGATGCACTGTTCACGATTGTGCTTCGTATATTCAATATACGGCCTATAAGCATTCATATTGGTATATGGTTTGCAATGGAATTGAAACTTTTCTGTTAATACCAAATTGGAACACAATTTCTACTTAAGTAGAACATAATATATGAAGGGAAAACAATGGATTCTGCCTGTAACTCCCTATGCTGCCACCCAGAGAGTGTAGCTGAAGTGTAAAATTAATGGTGAAAATGTATAATTATCTGGGAAATAAGTGTGTTTTAAAAAGCGGCAAACTGCTCTGAGTGCGATTGGAGAAAGTATTATTGCAGGACTGAGACAGAAGCTTTAGGCAGAAGGGGTAGAGTTACACATTTGTGCCAGTAGTTCCTGATATTAGCGTGGATTGATCTAAAAATCTGTTTTGGATTAGGGAACAATGTTCTTATGATTTTGCATGATATGTCTACTTATATTACTAATTATACCATATTGTATCTATAAGTGTATTGCCATGATGTAACAAATATAATGTGATATTCACATTTTGAGTACAATACTGGTGGACATTTAGGTCAATTAATGTGCTTCCGAAAGGATGTACTGAAATTTAAAAACTGAAAAGAATGTGCGTTCATAGGAATTTTTTGTTTGAACAAAATGTACATCTACATAAAAAGTCTGTATAGTAGGTTTCTCATCAGTCATTTTATACACTATTTAGCAGAGTTTTAATGTGGTTTCTTGTGCATGCCACCGAATAGAAAAAGTAATACATGTTTGACGGTGTTTTGACTCTTTCAGAAATACATCTTGATTAATTACAGCAATCAAAATATACATGAAAGAAGAAAATTCTAAGATAGAATTAAATGCACATGAGAAGCAGAGCCGTCTAGTCGTGGAAATTATTCTTGGACTGCTTTAAAAGAGCCAAACACGGCCATAGAGTATCAAACACGTGGGGTATACGCTCCATATGAAAGTATTTATCAAAACCCTATACGGTGCCTCCTCTCAAATTCAGCCTGCTCCCTGTCTTGTCATCCGCAGGGTTATGTGCTGTGGTTTTGGCATGCCCCTACGCAGTTCTGCTAGTTCCCGTTGTGGGGAAAAGGGACTATTAGGCCCATCCACTGCTCCAGTTCACAGCACAATTATCATAATTATCATTTCGCCAAATAGAGCTATGATATGCCGCCACAGGGTTTTGAATGTCAGCGAGACAAAATAGATGTTTCTATTTTGTGGCCGGTTTAAAATGTAGTCGTTTTGCTGTCATTGAGCTTGGGGAGAGTTGAATCATGCTCAAATTTTGTGCTTCACTGAAAGAGCAGCCACTGTGTCAAGTTTATGGGCTAACCACTTCAGGTACAAGTGTATGGTCTACAACAATGAAAGAGAATGTGGGTCTCACACAAAAAGGAAGTAGTCAAGTGACTGTATTATACATCCATCCATCCATTTTCTTCCGCTTTATCCGTTGCCGGGTCACGGGGGCAGCAGTCTAAGCAGAGACGCCCAGACTTCCCTATCCACACACACTTTCTCCAGCTCGTCCGGGGGGACCCCAAGGCGTTCCCAGGCCAGCTGGGAGACATAGTCCATCCAGCGTGTACTAGGTCTTCCCCGGGGCCTCCTCCGGGATGTATTATACATGATTTGATGTATTATACATCAAAAAGATATTCCCTATGATTATTTATAGAAAAATATCTATATAAGATTTCATAAACATTGAGGATAGTTTACACTTAAACATGCCCACTTATAGCATTAGAATAAACCACTGCAAGTCATTTTCTGTTAATAATGTATTCATATTTCATGGTTCAAAATATTGTCTCCCTGTTATTTAACCTCCATATCCAGGTTGCAGTATGGCTGCGAATTCCATTAGAAATAAAAATCATAAATCAGTTTGCTTCAGACATGAATCATTGGCAATCATTACAAACCCTCGATAAATATGCCTCTTAAACTGTCTGCTAAATGAGAATAAGCCTAAGTACAGAGCCAAAGGAGAAGGAAGATGCAGACGTCTCAACTAATAATTTGTCTTTTAAAACAGAAAATGCCAAGTGCATTTGTTAATTGTACAATCAAGAAATAACGTATGCTTTCTCAAACTAATATTCAAACGTATGAATTAAGCACCAATTATCTTTGCACCAGAGCCACAAAGTTCATTTATAAAAAGACAATCTAGCAGCAGTCACCATAGGTTCCTCTAATAAAACTGGGAAAGGGTCGACCAGGGACAGGATAATTAGCCGTTACTATCCTTGTATTAAAAAAAGTTGAATCTTTCGCTATAACTATATATGACTGCATTGTCCCTGCCAAAAAAAGAAAAAGAAAATGATTAGAATTCTGCACTTTTTTATTATTCCCTTTATATTTTTGCTCTCTACGTTGGTGGGCTCCTGAATATAAAATTGTCAAGGAAAAATGCTGAATCAAACTTTGACTTCCTAAATAATAATTTCACCGGTTCCAACGGGAGAGAGCTCAAATAACCAGGCCAAGTATTTCATGACTTAAACACATGCACACAAACCCAACGTGACACCTCTGTATATAGTCCCATTCTGTAGCACTCACTTCATTTAACAGCACCCTTGTACATATTTGTGGCAGCTGAAAGTCCCACTGAAGCCGCTTTTCCTTCATTAAGATATATTTCACTGGCAAAGAATTCTGGGTGCAGCCTGTTTCTGTAAGATCCCAGTGGACTCAGCACGGCCCATTAATCAACATTAGGAAGGTTTTTCGAGTCTTTGGACAGGTGCTTGTACCTGCACAAAGCTGTGTAAATAACTAAAAAATAAAATTGTGGTATCTCAAAGCGACAAGAAACTAGCACATACTCAATGTTAAAAGCCATTTTCATTACCAGATTATTACAGCAGTATCCAGCCTGGAGGAGAATTTCAAACTATTTTCAACATTATCTCAATAGCACTCCTCTGTAAATGCGTTTTGAAATTCTATCCTCAAACTTCTCACAATGGCTCAATCTGGTTTCCATTCAAAGCACTTAATTTAACTACTTAATGGTTCTCAGCACAGCCTCTGATATGTTTCTTTTCAAAAACAAAATTATGGGTAGACATTTGTTGACAATTCCAGAACTGAACTAACAATGTGTGACTGGCATCTTAAGCTTAATCATATTATTCATACCTTACAACTACAACAAGAACATGAAGTAAACTATAATACTTATAGGATGTAGGCAGAGGGCAGGGCCTTGTGAGCAGAATGGATTTGGATATGAGTAAATCTGGAGCACTAATTTGCACTTCAATCAACTTACAGAATAAATACACAAATATGTATTTTGTGTATGTGTGAGATGGGTGTTTCTGTGACTACACTAGATCGTGAATCTACCTGTTGCGTAATCGCATGTATGTGTCCTGACAGTTTGCGCTGGTGGGGTACCTGCAGGGCTGAATGTGAAGAATCCCTTACCTGGTGCAGGTGTGTGAGTGGGTCGCTGAAGCGGCCTGTCCTGTTTTATAGGCCTCTCCTCCTCCTGTCCAAGCAGCCGTGTAATGAAGCTCTAATGAGGCTGTCACTCTAGCTGTCACTTACTCCATCTGAGAGAAGCACGGGGCAAAAGGTAAAAGCTATGGGGTAAAAAGATAAAGGTCTGTGACAAATGTGATTTTGTTAAAGGCACAAAATGAACCTTCTCCATCTTCTGCTCAGTGAAGACAGCTCCTGGTTTAGTCGTTGTTTTGACAGCTGTAATTTACCAGGTTTCATGTCAAACAGAGGAACAACTCTTTAAAAACTTTGAATGAAAGCAATGAGGAGCAGATGTTTATGTAGATATAGGTCATATTCAGTGTTGTCATCTGGGTTTGACAAGGTTATCATCATTGTATTTTATGTAATGTTTTGTTATTTACAAAAACTATGTAATGTAATATAAACTTAATTGATTAGGAATCTACCTTCACCCACTTCTAGTCTTTGCAGGTGCAGTTCTATTCTTTACCCACAGAGTGGCAGCAGTGAGTCTTGAGTCTATAGGTCTTTTTAATAGCAGTAAGTGCAGTTAAAGTCTAATGCATGGAGAGTAAGAGGAGGGGGCTCTGTCCCGCCGTCTGGCAAACCCTGAGATTTCCTGATAAAAAGCATGTGCAGCGGCCTGCGTTCAGAGCTCTGACAGACAGACCACAGCAGATACACACAGGGGAACAGAGAACGGGACCTCCTCCAATGAAACACGTGTGTCTGCTGCAGACTTTGGAGTTTAGGGAGGCTAACATGGGTGATAGACAGAGGGCCCCTATGCTACCTGAAAACACACTCATGTATCAGAACATCTGAATCGACTCTTTCAGTCACTCAGTGGGACACAAGACAAAACAAGATTTTGAATTAACTGTGGCCTTGCCATTACACACCAACACAAATAACACCATTTACAACAAAGAGACAATCCTCTAAAATACATGCAACTACCGCAGGGCCTTTATCCCCACTGCTGTCAGACTGTACAATAAGTCACTTACACTAAGACTAAAAAAACTGCACTACTATTGCCACTGTTTCTTTAATTGCCACTTTTTATTGCACATAATATATCCTGCATTTAACCTGTTTGCACATTTCTTTATTTTGCACTAATCTTGAGAGATTCTATCCATGCCAGATGTGACATGTAAATTTCTCCTAAGTGAGATCAATAAAGTCTATCTTATCTTATATATGTATACCAGCTGGAACACAGGCAGCCGGAAGCATTCACAAAAATGAGAAGTAACTCCCACTGTGGAGAAAGATGCACCAGTGGATTGACAGTGTCCAACATCAACCAAACTGGACATTGTAAAATGCCTCATTTAGTGTGCAGAGGCCTAGTGCACTTGCTGATGGAGGTAACCCAGAGCCATGGCCTCAATCCTGAGGTCCACTTGTATACCTGTCTTTATGGAATACAGGAGAAGGACAAAAAACAAGCTGACACAATAAACAAGACCCAGGAACAGAGAGGTGGGGATAGTACTCATGTACAAAGTGCTTTGCATCTCCTCCTGGGGACCTGAGTCATGTTTTCAGAACCAGGAGAAAGACCTGCTGTGCTCCCAGGGTATGTCGCAAATAGGTCAGGATTTAAAGATCCTTTCAATGCAGGTACAACAAAGCCTCAACCCTTTAAGATAACGTGTTTTTTCTTCTTCCATATTTCAACATACCAAAGTTGTTTGGGCCTAGCCAAATCCATCAAAAGAAACCATTGCACTTTTACTGCATGAAAACATGTAACCGAGATATAGACAACAAACAACAGATTCTCAATAGACAGTTTCAAATAATAGTAACGTTGCAAATGTCAGAACTGGGCAGAGAACAGTAAAAAATGACAACATGGCAACTGCTTTGTTCTGTAAATGGTTTGCTCTGATGCCAAGTCTTTGAAGCCGACGACTGACATATTGAGACAAATGCAAAATAATGTGGTGTGGAGGAATAAAACACCCCAATGCAGTAGAAAAACTCAAAGATGTTTGTCATAATCAAAAGCGTAAGTTTATTAAACACACGCGCGTGAGGAGAGCAGCAAACACATACCAAGAGGTCGCATATCCTAGCTCTGGGGGCCGAGCCCCCAGTCTCCTGTAAACATAGAAAATGCATGAAGGACAGTCACGCCCACAACAGATGGGAGCGGGCCACAGGCTGCTCACCCTGCTCGCAGCGCCATCTCCTGTGGTGTGTGTTGCATGGGGGTGTGAACAGACAAGACAATTTGGCCATAGATATGTAAGAGGCAAAAGGGGGGCGAGAGTGAGACAGTGGTTTACGCCATTGTCTGTAGGTGTCGGGGCCTGGCCCCTTCCTGGGGCAAGAACATAACACAATAGAAACAGGCAGAGTTGCTCCTTCCTGTAGTTGCATGAATGCTAATTGCTTGCCATCACACTCCCCTCTTTTGATAATTCAAAACCATTTTTGCATTAATCAGTTAAATACCAGAGGCATCGTAATCACATCACCTTCAAGCTTGAAACACTTAACTTATTGCTGTCCAAAGTGGACAAGAAAAGAAACATGCTTGTCAATAGAAGAAAGAGCACATTATAATAACACAATGGATCCGGACAGCGATAAGAGAAGACAATATTAACATAATAAACACAGTCAGTGGCACCGCTCCCTATGAGCGTGTGTTGAGCGTTAGTGGTCATGGCGATGTTTGGTCTTGGAGCGGCAAGCTTGAGCATGCTCCAGATCGGCCAGGCCCAAAGCTCGTTTGATGGGAGACCTCATGACAGCACGCTTCACCATGTGCCTCATCAGGAACTGTAGAGCAGCCCTCATCTCCACCTCCTCCGGACACACGGGAGACGAGACACCAGGGGGCACTCCAGCAGAGCTCCAATTTGCATTATGGCCAGAGGGAGCAGGCTCTGGAGAAATCTTTGGAATGGGCAGCAGCTCTGCATACTTGCTGCAGCTGAGCAGAGCGCTCAGGGCCTTCATGGCTCCCAGGTTTTGGGGTCCGGGGGCTGGGGAGTTGGGCAAAGGGGGGTTGCCTCGGCAACGCTGGGATTCTCTGGGTGTTGTTGTTGGCCTGCTTCACCGACGGTGGTCGCACGCCTGCCGACCTCTGCAGCGTAGGGAGCCGCGGATGGGCCTGGTCCGTCCGCGCCCTCGGTGTCCTCGTCTATGGCCCTCAGTGGCAGCACCGCACGACAGTGGTTGGCGTGGATCCAAGTTGTCCTCTCCGCGACCTTAACGGCAGTGTCCGTCACCAGGAGGACGAGGAATGGGCCGAGCCAGCGCTTGGACCGCCAATGCTTTCGTCTCGTTTCCTTCACCAGGACCCAGTCGCCTGGCTTGATCCTGTGCGGAGCCGCCTGCGCGGCCTGTGGCAGCGCGCTCCGGACCTTGGCATAAATAGAGGACAAAAGTGCATTAATTTCCTTACAATAGGACAGCATGTCATCACACAAAGAGGTGCTTGGCAGATCTCTGTTCGGGGGTCCCGCGCCCAAGTTGGGTGGATCTGGCCCAGAGGGTTTCGAATGGGATCGATGCCCAGAAATTCACCCACTTCCTCATGACTTTTGCTACAAAGTGGCTGCCTTTGTCACTAGAGATTTTCCCTCGGGACACCCCAATGCATAATTTTTGTGGGCAGAGCTTTCCCCACCGCGTTGCTTGTGGCGTGTATGCCTGCAAATACTTCAGTCCATTTGGACCAGAGATCCGCCAGACCCAGACAGTATTACTTACCTTGGCATGGTGTGAGTTCAACAAAAGTCCCTTTGGACATGTTGAAATGGGCGCAGGGGCGGAGGAGGAGCAGCCTGTTGGATACTTTTGGGACTTACCTGAGTTATGCGCGAGGCATATAGCGCATGTTTGGCAGAATCTCTGTGCAAATGCCGTAAACCCCTTTGTATACCAATTTTGTGTGATTAATTCACACATCATCCCTCCTTTCGAGGCCTGGTCTCGACCATGTGCTAAAATTGCAAACTGTCTGAAGAAATGCCGTGGTAGGCACGGTTTGCTGTCTGGTCCCAGCCACACACACCATGCCGTCGTCGAGCCCCATTCCCCTCTCACAGCAGCGTCTCTGCTGGAGTAGCCAGTGCCTGCATCGCTGACAGAGGAGAAAATATCAACGTCTTAAGTGAGGTAGTGTGTGTGTGTGTAGAGGTGCGTATGCCGCTGCCTTGTCCGCGCGCCGATTCCCTGCAGAGATGGGATCAGTGGCATTATTGTGGCCCTCAGTGGCATTTGCATACATACATCGCCATGTTTGTCGCACGTGGCTCCCGGTAAGTAACTACAGTGAGCACATTTATTACAACCTTTACAAGAAGTTTACATATAATATAAGTTTAATCAGCGTACAAAGTTGCATTTACATCAACGTTAGCCTGAAATGTATTTTTACGTGCACAATGTCAATCAAATCAAGACAGTTGTGTTGTTTGCTACTTGCTAACTTACCTTTGCAGCTATTGTCCCGTTTCCACCACCAGTCCTTTAGCCCTACTCTACTCTACTCTAGCTTGTTGTGTTTCTATTACATTTGGTACAATATTCAAGCAACCTACCCACAATTTACCAGTTTTCAGGGAATCTTTTGGATAATGGTAACTACTGGCTCACAGGCATCTGGTCAATCACTGGGAGTTAGAACCAGCTCGGCCAACTCTCAATAAAAGATCATTTATATTATCCCCAGGTGGTGTTATAAAGTTGAATGGGGATATTTTGTGTCTTTGTGGGTGTTTTGTAGAACCAGGGCAAAACAGGTAAGAAATAACAACAGTACCTGGTACCAGTTAAACAAGGCCGGTTGAAACACTCTCCAAAGGTGTAGAGTAGAGCCGAGTAGAGTAGGGCCAAACAGGGCTGTTGGCCATTTAAGCTGCATTTGTAATTCCTCTGACTTTTGTATAGGGTTGTATTCTGCTACGCTCCCGTAAGAAAGAAACGGTGGAAACTTTGAAACGATTTTTACATGCAACACTAATCCCAACATTTATCAACATGATCCCGCTATAAGTAACTGTGAACAGATGGAGGAGTGCGCATAAAGACCGCCTTTACTCAACTAATGCCTTATTGGACAGCAACATATCACTCTGAATAGGGCTTTTCAGGAACTTAATGGACTGTAATCGTTTTTTCAATGTTATATTGTGGGAATGACAGCTCCATTTAAAGGGAATGTATAAGGTAAAATAGACTTTGTTCTCTATTTTACAATGTTTAATGCTTGTCATTGATTTCTCAATGTTTGAATAATCTTGTATTGGCCCTCAGTTCAGTGCTCAGAAAATATGTTTTTGAATCTGCTACCACCCTGTTTTTGTTCATACTTAGGTTGTATATAGTATTGCATTCACCAAAGTCTGCAATTTTTCAACTTAAACTTAAAATAAAGTGCTGCTGGATATGGCTGATGTTTAAAATTGGTAATCCTATTTATGTTATTAAGCTGTTTTAGATACGTATTGCAACAAAAACTCACTATACCTCCAAGATAGAGAACACAAAATTAGTGGACACTTGCAAAACAGCTCAACTTCTCTCTTGATTCTTTTCCCAGGCTTTCTGCAGAGGAAGAGTAGAGGAGGTGTCCGGGTTGATAACCCCTCTCAATCACCCTGACAGTGTTAAGGTGGGGCCTCCAGAGGGGGCCGGGGCGGAGCTGTGTGGTCCCCCCAAAACAACATAGAAGGTAGAGAATGATGATAAGATGTACAGACGGATAAAGTCAAACATGTATTCACAAGTGCTGGAAGTGAAAAGTGATTTCAGGACTGCTGCAATTTAACAAGACTAGTTTTGTGCCAAGAATAACAATGTATATTTCTCATATTTCAACAAAATGCCTCACTCTGCTGCTGTAAAGATTTTATGCATTGTCAGAACTATTCAGAATAGTCCCCCCAAGAATCTCAATGTTTTTTCTCAATGTCTTACTGCAAACAGTCATTGCTATTATTTGTAATTGTGACATGTTGTGGTTTGCAGTCATCCACAAATCAATTAACACGAAGTTAACGTTCGACTGGAGGGGAGAATATCATGTCCTGAATAAAGGTTTATAGGTGAAAGTATTAAAAGGCACTCATACATTTCTCATTACAATTGAATTTAGTCTTAATCGTCATTCTAAAATACACAATGATTAAAT
This sequence comes from Knipowitschia caucasica, assembly GCA_964034765.1. Lineage (NCBI taxonomy): Eukaryota > Metazoa > Chordata > Actinopteri > Gobiiformes > Gobiidae > Knipowitschia > Knipowitschia caucasica. The sequence continues at coordinate 33,665,280 of OZ035835.1, forward strand.
GAAGCTGCAGAAACTTACTTACTTACTTACTGAAAAGTAGTATTTGTAGTACTTAAAAGTTAAAACTCAACCCTGCACACAGCCTTGCCAAAGTGGTATAGTTTAATAGCTTCTAAATAACCCAAAATATAATACTTTGTTGGGTTGGTGTAAAGTGTATCGAGTTAGTGTTTTGACTGCTTTCTTCTGGCCCAAAAGCAGCAGATATATAGTGAAGTGGGTCAGTAAAAGGAGGGCAGTGATAAGCCACGACACGGAGTGATGGAAAGGCTGGCACGGAGCTGCACTTATCTGTTTGGTCAAATGTTTTGAAAGACTCATTTCTCTTCCAATCACTCTTCCTGTCATCCTGCTATTGACTCTCCTCAGACGCCCAAACGCCTTATCACCCTTATCACCCCCACAGGGGCCAATAGGTTTATGTAGGTTTAGGTTATCATAAATTTGCATTACTGCATTTTTACCGTATGACCGCTGTATGCTGTAAAGATAAGGCTTCATGCTCTATTTGATTTACATTACACTTTTGAACTTGATAAAAATGACACTTTGTATAAACATATATATGGATGATTGCATAGGAATTTCACTGATTGTCTGCATTCAACTGGGGCAAATCCAAGGGGAACCGTCCCACGTCTGCTCCTGCTGAGTCCTTTCAGTGTGTAAATAAACTTCATTCGAAATCGTATGGCGAGGCTTCCTCTGTCAACGTCCTGCATCAGAGAGAGGTTGGAGAGAATAAAATTCTCTCAAAGTCTGGGTACAAACGGAAGTCACGCTGTTGGAACATGGGATAGTTTTAATCCAAAGCAGTCATAAGTGAGGCCAAAACTCTATACAGTGGTACCGACCAGCCCAGCTTTTGCCTCACACTCTCATAAGAAAGATCTATGAACCACAACATGTCATGGAGAGCTTTACCGTCGGCAAGTTGAGGCAAAGTGTATGTCCTACATGGTCCTCTCTGCAATTCATTTAAGTTGCCACTTGCTCAAAGCCATAGCAACGCAATGTGTTGGTAAAGTATTTATAGCAACCCCAAAGCCAAAAGATAAGTGGTACATCCTTCAGTTTTGTTCTGAGCAGTCTTCAGTCCGGGCAGGTGAGCTCCCATAGACACTGGTTGTGGGAATGTGTTGGTTTACATAAGGGATTGGACAAGCCCTGTTAACATGTGCTTTGCTGAGTTCACACTCTGTTGCTAGTTGCCTGTAACATTTCTTACAGATTTCTGCTTGTCAGGGCTAAACAATTAAACCTGAAGTTTCCAAGACTCTAAATCAGTTTTATTTGTGTTTGAGCCTATTATAAAACAATAATTTCCCCTTTTTATTGCTTTTGTAAATCTTATGCATGGCAGTTACGATTCGCACTGTGTAAAAGTGCTTGAGTTTTATTTTGCGGTGCCAATCAAAAATAGTGAAGTGAAGATAATGTTGTTGTTGTTTCATAATGTTGTAATTTGTTTGTGATCTATTAACACCAGATTTTGTTTTATTGGAATATAAAAATGATTTATTTTAATATATAACATACCACTAACAAGAAAGATTTTTTAAAAGATTACTTAATCTTATCATATATAGTGCTCTGAGAAAAACATCAGATTAGTTCATATGTTCAGAAAATTATTCTTTTCATTTTTTGTTTTGTCAACGTTGTCAAAGCTGCCAATATAGACATGTTATACTTAATTTTAAAGCTCTAACCGGACTCTGGTCATTATATCCATAATGTACACGTTAGTTTGTACCGAGTGAGAAAATAAGCAATCATCATTGATGCACCAGCTCTCCTCTAGTTCTCTCTAGCCATTGGAGGAGACATCCTAAATAGCCTTAACAGTTTACATTAATCCATTCCATTTAAGTAACAAGACAGAGACACAATCAAAAAACTTTAGAATCATAATCTGAAACATTTTAACACCTCTGTTACTCAAAATGTGTTTGCTGAAGTTCTTTGCCTCCTCTGTTCATATGAAGTGATGCAGGACTGAAGTGTCATGGTACAGAGCCAGGGCTATGCTTAACTGCTTTTCAATATCAAAACAACTCATTTTTTCCCGTTCTTTATAGCAGTTAGCCTCTCATTTATCAGCCATAACATAAATACATTGTGACAGCAGCTTGTATGAGCAGTGGGTGCTCCAAACCAGATAAACAAGATAAGAGACAACCTCTGTAGCCCAGATGTGACTGCTTTGCTTGGGCACAGTCTGACAAAACCTCCCTTTGTGGACTTTGCACTCGTGTAGCTCATGCTCCATGCTGGTAGAGCTTTCATAATGTCAGATTTGTACCAACATGCACAGATTAAGGTATTTTTATGCTCCATGTCCCCCCCCCAGACCCAAGATGTTTATCCAGCGGTATACTAGGCAGCGGGATTGTTTTTGGAGCCCACAGCAATGAGAGAGGAGTATAAGATGTCTCCCAAACATTGTATAAATATTTGTTATTTCTTAAACGGGGCCACACCAAAACCATGCTAAAAGATCGGTATGGAATGCAAACCACATGCAAACTCGGAATAAAGAAAAGTTATGCATTTATTTTATTTGGGCCATGGTCTGTCC